>JABMIG010000034.1:724530-898339 GCA_013187285.1 Cyclotella cryptica | reverse complement strand
AAAGCTCTCAACAGGGTAGCAACGACCACGGATACTTTGTGATGGGGAAACAATGAGTGTGAGGATGAAAAGGAATACTTTTGAGACAACGACTTGCAGAGATGGAGCATTCAACTGCTAGTTCTCTCTTCTTTGCAATGGGAACGGTTGAACATGTGTCATAAATGTGGATATATGGGTTGTCTCTCTGCATCACTTGAAATAAAATCCAAGAATTATATTCTCTTTCTACTGGAGCCCCTTTGAAATAAGCTATGGTTAGCTAATTTTTTAAAAACATGGGTCTTAAACACAGTCCAAATCTGTTCTAAATTTCAGCTTGATCTGGACTTCTAGACCAATAAAACCAATTACTGGTAGTCACCCATTAATTTATCTATCCCCTAGATGAAAAATATACCACATCGAGCAATGGCCTTAAACTTGATCTAGCTGTTTTTCTATGTAGCCCTCCTTTAATTGAGTCCCCTGAATCTGCCTCTTGACGTACTTTACACTAAGACTGAACTTTTTACTCCTAAAAGCTTCCTATTCACCTTGGACATGTAAAACACCATTCAAAATTGATGTTTGCCATTCATCATCAAAGTGTCTCCATTCAATACATCATGGTTTCTGCCCAGCTCTCACCATCAAATGCACTAGAGCAATTTCACTTCCCTCCATTTTTACTTTGCTTCCAATTCCCCAGCTCCTAAATGAATTGCACACTATGTCCAACAAAAATGCAATCTCTAAGGAAGACTGGAGTCACTGGTAACAGTGTGTTCTTTCTGAGTGGGGGTTCTCCTTTGGCGGGTTGTCTGAGCAACATCAGAGGCAACTCCATCGGAGTCCAGGTGGCAAATGCTGCTGAGGGAATTGAGGGTGAAGTCCTTCGCCTGCTGGAAGGGCATGAGAGGCAGAAATGAAGGGGAGTGGCCTATGGACCAGTCACCTGAGCTACTATGGGTGCCACAGTTTGCACAAAGCATGGGATCAAAGTCCTGGGTCGACTGGGAGGGCACACGATGCAGAACAAAGAGGTGGCCTATGGACCAGTTCTGTCCAATCTGCTATTATCTCGGATCGGGTGAGGGGCCCAAATGGAAATAGACTGGGGGGGATTGTGGAGTGGAGAGGAATCATGAAAATGCTTCCCAGTGATACCACTGCAAGTGGACACAGGAGACACATTTGGTACTATGGATGTTGTTGGACTTGAAGGTAGAGAAAAATACTAACTAATGTGAACAATTATCACAACAATGTAGTATGTCACATTAGGGGTATCCTATTTTGTTTGAAACAACATAATAAATCTTTTAATCATATTAGTCTGTCAACAATTCAATTCTTGTGTACAATGTCAAGTGGCAATTGTTGGGTCCTTTTGTCCTTGTATTTGGGTTGTGAAGAGCGAGGGACATTTGTTCTGATTGTCTGCATTATAATGTCGGTCATTTGAAATTTGAGAGGTGATGGCACAATAGAATGTAGAAAATACTTCTCTAAAAGGTAAGAAATAATCTTTGGGGAACCGGAAAACTTTTCCTTAGCCCTAATTTTTGAAGAGGGTAAGAAAAATAGAATCTATGTACCCAAAAAATATTGGGAAGGCTCCAGTATAGTTGTCCATAGTAAGAGTAGTTTTGGCAGGTTTAGGGAACACGGGAAAATGCATTATTATCTAAAAGGCAAGAAGCAATGGATAGGAATCCTACCATACTGTTTGTGTGGTATTGTAGCACACCTAACATAGAAGTTAATTATGCATGACTGATTGGCAATGCACAACAAGAATTGATTCCATCTACATTTAATGTAGAGAACTAAATAAAAATCTATCTTAGAATACTAGAATCTAAACCTATTACATTTGAATACTGAAATATATTCTAAAAAATTGTTAGATCTAGGGTGGACCACTAGAAAATAAAATGGCAAGAGAAGAAATCACAAGCAGCCTCTGCACGATTTTTTAGCACCAGTGCAAGCCTGCAAACTGGACGGCTGTTTTTGGTCAAGAAAGATAGCAATGGAAGCCAGTTAGGTGATATTCTGCAAGCAGAATAACCACGCGGCGCCTTGGTCCTAGGCTGCATGCGGCTGTCTGCTAGATTGCTATAGGTGGTGAGAGATAACTATAGGTAGTAGGTAGTGGGACATAGTGTATAGGGATGTAACAAAGTCCCTAAAGTAACGGGCTTATGGACTAATACTAGACAAGTATGCGTCCCTCGCGTACTTGTGACGCTTGGGTGAAGCTCGTCACGACTACCCATGCGCTCCTGGAGTGGAGCGCGGTGGTAGTGTGGCATGTCGGGGAGGAGTCCGTTGACGTAGTCATAGAGACATGACGTGCGTAGCAACCGAGGTGACACAAAGTGCGAAGAGGTGAAGGCATCTAGCAGACGGCCATATGTAGGCAGGAGCGGGAAAAAAAGAAAAAAAGAAAAAAAGAAAATCTTTCCATGAGGTATGGGACTGGGATGCATCTGGTGCGAACCGGGTGGAGTAGAAGTATCGTGGGGGATGACGCCACGACGCGCGTGGGGAAGGCAGAAATATCTGAGACGATGTCCGCGGAAGAGATGTCTGCTGGTTCAGGCGGCAGCCTGAGCACGAACGCTAAAGTAGATGGGGATTGGGTGATCCCGGATGGGAATGACCGGGGTGCACCTGAAGGTGCTCGGGGCCGGCCGGTGTAGCGCTGGCGTTTCCACGAAGTTGGCGGCGGCGAACGGACCGACGCACACGTGGAGCAGCGGATGGCCGGCGAGAGCTTCGTGCGGGGCGGGTGGGGGCGGGACCGCCGGCGCCGTGTTCCTGGAACGCGTCCCTACGAGGGAGGCAGTCGACTGGTCGGACGCGTGGGTTGCCCCCGACGCAGGCCGACCGCGTGCTGGCGGCGCTTGGGTTGCTCCACGTGCGGGTGAAATGTGTCATCCCCGAGGAGCTGGGTGGGTGGTACGAGACCCAGGTGAGTCCTCCATGCCAAGCGGGAGCGATGAAATGCAAGTTGCTGACGCGCTGGTTGTTCGCCGCAGGTGCTTTGGTGGGGGGTGGACGAGACCCTGGCGGAGTTGTTCGCGCGCCACCCGGCCAAGGGCAATTTCGAGGGGAACCCGAATGATAGGTTCCGGGCCTTCGTCGACGGCGTGGCGCTGTACGGTGGGCGGTACACGGTCGAGTTTCGTCCCGGTAAGTCCCGGGGTAATTTAAGACGTCGCTGTCGGACGAGCTGACATTGTGTGTAATGCGTTGCAACAGGAGCGGACTACGACTACTTCGAGTCGGCCAACGAGCAGCTGGAGATCGAGTGGGACAGCGGGACGCCGAGATGACGGAGGAGGAATACGGTGGCGGCGAGTACCGCCGAGGCCAGTTACGCCCGGGCGAGGGGAGGTCGCTACTCGAGGCCACGTCTTGTCGGCACCGGGTATGTTCGCGGGTAGTGCACTCGGACTGACGCTGGGAGAGGAGGAGGGTGGCCGGAAGTAGTTTGTGTTGTAGTTAAAGATTAGAGAGGCTTGTTAAGTTAATAGTAAAAGTGAATGTATTGGACGTTAACTGGTGTTAAGGAAGTTGATATGAATAACCAAAAGATTAGTTGTTAAGGACTAAGTGCATATCGCAGTTTGTCAAGAAGCTGTGGACCGGCGTTAGCGTGGTTCCTGTTAGGCTGCGCTGGTGCAGAGGAGTTCCTCGCGGCGTTCGAGGGATCGGGCGTGCTCCGGTGTGGGATCGAGCCCAGAGGGTGATGGCCTCGTGTGCTGGTCGGCCGTGTAGAATGTGTTGCGGAGATACATGAGGAATGTGTCGCGGCGCCATCGGAGGCGGTTTTTAATGTAAGAGTCGGAGAACCGGGCTCGGTGGAGGAGGTTGGCCGCCGAGGCCGCCATCGAAAGTGGCAGGACCAGGCGAGGAGATCCTTGCTGACCAGCGGGGATGTCGAACACTTTGTGGGCTTAATGCGGACGGAGGGCTGGCTTAACTGGGCAGCTGTGATCTGTCGCCGGGTCCCTGTGTTTGGGTCGAGGTAGACTGCGGCGGGGTAGCCGCTGGGAGTGCCGAGGCGTTGAGCACGCCGGACTATGTCGAGGCTGGCTTGAGTCGGGCACATCCAGTTGGAGTCCGGCCTCGCGCCGGTAGGTGAGGCATTGGCCATTGTCATTGTTTTTGCTTGGCGGAAACAAAGGGTCGTGGAAGGTTATGTCGGCGTCGGGTGTGGCGAAGACATCGTGGACCGGGGTCCTGTGGATGTGGAGAAACTGAAATCCTCCACGACGACGGGCAGTGTGCGGGCTGGCGATCGCCCCAATTAGGATCATCGATGGTGTCGGCGAAGCGTGCGGTGGTCGTTGCACCACTCGGATTTCCGGAAGCCGGTGTAGCAGCCGAAAGTGCAATCCAGTCTACCGATTGCGCGGACGAAGTGAGTCCGCGAGTGGCCCGGTGGCGAGGTTAGCAATGTAGTGAAACATGCTATCGGAGATCATCTCCTTGCGTTTAGGAACGACTTCGTACTTTTTTATCGCATTGGTCATTATTTTAACGTAATTAATGTCGACCTGGCGAGGGCAGGGTAGCCCGCGGTCGGTGTGCAGAGTGCAGGCCTGCTTTATGTACCCGAGCAGCGTCGCATGCCGATCCGCGACGCCAGTGATGGTGCGGCCGCTGATGAGCGAAACGCGCGTAAGCGTTCGAGTACCCAATTGCGGCCTTGAAGGGGTAGCTCTGGAGTGCAGGGTCGGGTAAGCCTACGTCGTGGCACCAGGAGAGGAAGTGAATCTTCCGGGATCGATCAGTAACTGCTTGCTTGCAGTGAGAGGATCCAAGCAAACGGTCCGCAATAGGACGCACAATCGAGGAGATGAGGTCGGCATTGGGGAGGAAGCGCCGACAACCAAGCAAGCTGGGGGCCTGTGTGAGAAGGAGAGGGAAGTCGTGAGTGAGAGACGTCGCGACGGTATCCGTGAGATGCCGTCGGCAATGACATTTGTTTTGGCGTCGACACGCCCGGGCAGTAGCCGGCGCCTTTGGTCGATGGGCAGGGCGGCCTGAAGCCGGGCGAGCCCGCCGGCCGGTGGTGCTGGAGGTGCAGCCTCGTTAGCCACGATTCCCCGGCAGTATTGTCACACTCGAGGCGCATAGAGAGGGTGGGGGTCGCCTCGAGTGGCGCGTGGTCTCGAGGTGGTGCAAGTGGCACCCCATCATTGTGATGAGTTGTGCCGCATACCGAGCGCAGTTGATGCTGATCAGGGCTGGGTTGTCCCGAAGTTGTGATGTACTTTAGGGTGCGTGCGCGGACTTCGGCCGGCCATTCGAAATACCACCAGAACTTGGCCTCGGGGCAGTACCCGCCTGCAGCCAACAGGCTGGAGTCGCTGCGGGCCGTCCGGCGGGGAATGCGTGGGATAAGGTATGCGATGGGGCATGAGGTAGGGCACCAGGGAGAGGACAGGGCCCTCTCGACAAGGCGCAGGTCCCCGCGGAGGTCGGCCCCGATGTGGTGGAGGAGGGGGCAGCCGTGTACTGAGCGGGCCATCGCGCTAGTGTGGAACGCCCGCCGGCGACACCGAGGGTGAGGCGGCGGCAGTAACGGATGATGCGTAGTGCGTGGCGGAACCGCTGACTGGTGCGGACGAGGTGAGAGTTGTTGAGGCGGAGGGCGCTCGCGATGGAAACATATATGTTCCCGAGGAGGAATTTCAACCCCGGCGCTGAATGCGATGTGATTGAGCTTCCCAGTGAGCTCCTCGGCCTCCTTTGCGTGGAAGGAGCGGCGGTGGGGACCCCAAGTCATTCGTAGCAGGGAAATGGTGGCGAAACAAAGTCCGGCGGAGTGCCGGCAGTTAGTGTCCGGAGGTTTAGGGTGAGCCCCAGAATCCTGTTGACCGGGGCCACGTGGAGTTCGTGTAGCTTATCCCATGAAATAGGGTCCTGTCGGCGCGGACGTCAGAGTCGCCCAGCAGCAGGAAGATGGCCTCGATGCTGGGCGCGATGGCCTGTTCGAACCGGCGAGTGTCGGCGACGCCGAGGTAGGCGTCGTCGTCGCCGACGTAGACGCCGTGTGGCGTGGGGCGGGGGTTCCCGGTGGCGTCGCAGACGCCTTTGGTTGAGGGTCGCGGGATGCTTGTGTGAAGCGCGTGTGCTTCGTGCTGCGCAATGATCGGCACCACTTGATCTTGTCGAGTACTGCTCTGTGTTTGTGCACGAGGGACGTATCGAAGAAGAGCCGTTCGGCGAGGGCGGACTGGGCGCGTCGCACCGCCTCCCAATTGGCGGGGCTGAAGTCGGCGCCGAACGCTAGCCCGATCTGGAAGAACAGGTAGTCGGCGAGGATGTACGAGAACGCCCGCCACGTCGGGATGATGCTTAATTTGGCGGAAGCAGGACTTGACGTCATTGGCGTGAACGACGATGTCGTCATTGGGGTACGATAGCCGGAGGTTGTATGCGCGGACCAGGATGTCGTTGCGCACCGCCCCAAAGTCGCAACTGAGTTCCGAGCCGTGAGGGGTGGGCGCCATTGCGTTGATCGGGATCCAATCCCAGTCGTATTTGCGGGATGCGTCGAAGATCTGGCGATCCTTCTTGCCGGGTTTCTCGAGGATGTGTTGTGGGGTGATGAAGCAGTGGGGTGCGAACCGCCAAAGCCAATGTGGGACGTGAACAACGAAGTTGTTACGTTCCTCCTTGTTCATGGTGGCCATGACCTGGTCGAAGTTTTGCGCCGGATGGAGGGGTGGTTCCCTCACGCCAATAGAGGAGCGTTGTCGCGGGTCGTGCTCGCGTTGAAGTGGTTCGGGCAACCCACAGCCATGACGCGGGAGTAGTCGGCAATGAGTGCCTCGGCGATGCCGTGGGTGCGCAGGGAAGCGACGATTTCGGCGAGGTTGCGGTATGCCCCCGTGTAGTTGTTGCCGAGGAACCGTATCACGTGGGCGACGCTCAGGTTGTAATGGAGGAGGCAGGCGAGAAAGGCATAGGCCTTGCGGGCCCCGAGGGATTCTTGCGTTGCCCAGTCCAAGTTGTACCGGGATAGCCAGAGAAAGTCGTGGTGGTGTAGGTGCACGCAGGCGCACAGTAGGTGGGAGAGTAGTGGGTGGCACCGGTGGAGGGCGAGGATGTCCGCCGGTTCGAAGTAGCCGGACTTGAGGACGAGAACATATGTTGTTTCGAAGCAAGCGGCTTGGTTGAAGGAGTGGTTGGTGCTAGGGCGTCCGAAGGGACGATCGAGCAGCGTGCAGTGGCACCGGGGTCGTCGCGGGCGCGTCATTGGTGATGGTGTCATTGCCGGCGGCAGAGCGAGAGGTAGCGGTCGTCAGAACGACTTACCGAGGGAGGCGGCAGAGGGATCGTAGTCCTGGTGCCCGAGGTATTTCTTGTTGAATGCCTCGAGGTGGTGCATGTCCGTGGAGGACGAGATGCGGGTCGCGCGACTGTTGGCGGAAGGAGCGCTTAGGTGCCCGCCGTTGGTGGGGACCGGAGGCGTCGGCTTGGGCTGGTGGGTTGGAGCCGGCCGGGTCGGCGCTGGTCGCTCTCGAGGGTATCTGTTTGCGGCAGAAGAAGTAGAGTCGGTTATGTCGTTGGTGAAACTCAAAGAAGTCGATGTAGGTCGCAGGGTAAAGACTAGCTATTATAGTTAGGCTTACGATTTTGTTAGTTTTCCGCGGTAGCGCTGGAGAGAGTGGGCGCTGAAAGTTTAGCGATGCGGGCGGAGACCTTGGCGGGTTCGACCACCTTACGGTTCCAGTCGAGGGCCGGCGTCTTGTCGATCAGGGCGGACCACTTGGCGAAGGTCGAGTCCGGCCACCTGGAGATGTCCAGCTCATGGATCATCATGCAGGAGGCGCCGCCGCCGGCAGCTGCGGACGCGATGACGGGCGGCAGAGGCGGAGAGAGGGAGTAGCCTCGCTGACGGTCGGCATCATGTCTGACCCGGTGTACACGAGAGTACCAGAGAGGTCGTCGGGGAAGGCGTGGAGTCCCGGGTTTTCCGTGCGAAGGCGCTTGGGGTCTGGTGTGACGAGGCCCGCTCCGGCATGGTCAATGGGGGTAGCGCGTCTCGCACTCTTGTCGAGCTTAGACTTGGCGGTCTTTGCCTCGTCGGCCTGGAGGAGAGGACAGGACGGGATAGTACCCGTACCGCACTCGAATTTTCGCAGGGTGCCGACGCAATTGTCGAGGAGCTCGAAGGCTTCGACGAACTTGTCGGTCGCGATCTCGGCGATCCTGTCGGTGGCGAGGAGATAAGTGTTCTTGGTGTGGCGGAGTGGATGCGTGAGCAGGATGCTCAGCTGGTCGAAAGCATCTGCACAGTCCACAGGACCAGTGGCCTGTGGGGTCGATTGCTCTTTTCAGAGAGGCGCATGGAGGCAGGCGATAGGTGCAACGCGAGGGTCCGGGCGACGGCGAACATGGCGGGCGTGTGGATGTCCTGGAGGGACAGGTCACAAGCAAACTGGGCTTCGATGACGGCGCATATGTTCGCGAGGTACGCGAAGATGATAAACGGTGTTAATGGCCGTGCTCGTGGTGATGGTCGTGTTGACCTTGCTGAGGTTTGTCGTGGCCTCGCCGAGGAGTTCCTCGGCCGCGGTCGTAAGAAGCGGCCTCGCTCCTCGGCGAGGGACTTGGAGTCCGGGACGAGGTAGAAGAAGCGGAACCGTTTTTGCTCGCCGGTTAGCTCGATGGATTGCATCGTGGAAACCTCGTAGTAGCTCGACGCGTACTGGGCATACGAGAGGGTCGTGGCGAGGGAGGTCTACCTCGCGATGGAGGAAGTCCGTGGACTGGGAGAGGGCTTCAGGAATGTTGGCGAACATGTTCGCCATGGCCTCATTTATGCCTGCCCTGTCCGGGCTGCAGTAGAGCCACTCTCGTTCTCCGTGAGTGTGGGGAGGTGGAGAGACTCGGCAATTCGATCCCAGCCGAGGTTCGCGAAGCTTCGCGGTCGCGTAGGCGCCGTTGAGAGGTGTGTCCTTCTGGATGGGCTCGGGTGCCATGGCGCCCGTCTTCCGAGGGACAGGCAGAGTGGCATTGCCAATGACGGCGAGATCCAGGCCGTCGAGGTCGCCGCGTAAGGTGGCCACCGTGGCGGGCGGGGCGACGCTGCGGGTGGATAGGTCGGAGATCTCGAGGAGTCGCGCGGAAAGGGTGTCGATGGCCGGTTTGGCTTCGTCTTCCTCGTCTTCGCCGACGGGAGTGAGCTTGCAGCTCGAGGGTTGACCCCAGGACTGCCCGGAGTGGAGGCGCGGGAGGATGAGCCGGTTCGCGACCTTCCCAATGCCGACTGCGGTGCAGCGGACGAGCTCGTCGAAACGGGCCGTGTCGTGGGCGAGGAGGCATCGTGCCCAGAAGGCACCGTCCGCGACTGTGGTGTCGAGGATGTCCATGGTGGACTCGGTGACCGTACCTTTGGCGGTGTCATTGACGCCATAGGGGATAGGTAGGGAGAGAGGGAGGTGAACCGCCTTGTAGGTGGCGCCTTCCTGGAGGTCGAGGGTGTGAGTACCCGTGATATCGGCGGCCGTGAAGGCGGGGCCAGAGCGGTAGCAGGCCGGGATGTCGGCGGAGGCGGTGTCGACAAGGCAGACGTACGTGCCGGCGACTTCTACCGGGGTGTATTCTGCTTTGAGGAACCTGGGGTCGTTGCTGCTGTGGCCGACGAGGTACTCGAGTTCAATCCCGGCGTCTGGGTCGGTTAGTGAGCAGCGTTGTGGCTGGAAGACCGGGCGGATACGCTTGTGGGGCGTGATCACGTAGAACCCAGCGAACAGGTTGTTGTTCGCCAGAGCGAGGATGCGCTTGGCATTGGAGAGCGACTTCTTGAAACTGGAGTCGAGCGTTGTCGCATCGGCGCTGCTGGTCTTGTGGAGCGTGATGAGAGAGGGTGGGGAGAGCACCCGAGTGGGCGTGGAAGTCAGACCGGAAGTGGTCGAAACTGAGGAAAGAGACAGGGGACCTGTGTGAGATGTCGCAGCTGCGAGCGAGGAGCTGCCGTGGCAGGAGCGGGTGAACTGCCGGAGCGTGTTCGAGAGGAACCCAGGACGTGGTAGGTTCCACGTCCGTGCAGGAAGGAGCGAGAGCCGCCCAATGGTCGGAACCACTGCATTGGCAGATCGAACCCATGGCGACCGGATACGCACCTTGGGCGGGAAAAGACGGAGGACATGGTGGAGGAGAAGCCGGAGCGCACGCGCAGCGGAGGGAAACGGGTAAAACTTTTCGGAGGGAGTTAGCCTGGAGGAGCTAGCGTTTCGATTGGTCGGGTCGGTCGAGCAATCGAAGGAGAGGATTTGTGAGGACATGAGTGTCCACGCAAAGATGTGCATTGTAAGATGGCGGTGTGTGTGGTGCTCCCGCTCATTTTGTCGTCTTACAGGCAAGTTAGGAGACAGTCTGTACTGAGTAGGATAACGTTGTACGTAAGGGTATGGAGATCCTACGTGCTACGTCTGTCTAGTGTAGTCCTTAGCTGGCTACAGATAGGGCGATACGACGCGTGTGCAACTAGGCAGCTGTCTTGGCAGCTGGCCCGAGTCTATCAAGGAGGGATCAGAGTTATGAAACTATTAATTAGTTTGAAAAAGAGTCTGTAGAACTAAGCTGGGACGTACGAAAGATTTGAAAATCGTACTTACAAAAACCGCAAAAATTTCCCTTCGCTAATCGTAGAAATCCAGGACTTATGATAGCCAGTCGTGTCAAAGCAATCTTGCCATTGAGAGTAAATAATAGACCGGGCAGGTCTGCATGATGTGTGTTGAAATTTCAAAAATGATAGTCTAACATGTAAGAGGTACTGACCGATTACTAACATTTTGACAGGTTAACAACTGACAACCTTTAAAGTGACAAAGTAATTGATGAAATCATTGATGTCTTCGTGTATATAAAATGATAACCAATCTGTGAAAGGTTCTGACCGATTAATTACAGTTTGACAGATTAACAACTGTCAACCTTTAAAATGACAAAGTTATTTTTTGACCGATGTGACACTGGCGCTTACGACTGATTTTGAGAAAATTGTCTAGCGTCCACAATTTCCTCGAGAAGCTGTTGACGTTCATAAATAAATTAAATAAGCTTAGTTGAGTGTTGTAAGAAATGAACAGTTGCTGACAGTTAAATGTCAAAAACTATGTTTCCAATTTAGTATACGTAGCTATTTTCATCTTAAACAGTTATCTTTTCTTTTTCTGTTGAATTCCTCACCTCAATAGCTATAGCGCCGCACTTTCTTTGCTCGCACCGCGCGCACGAGGATGACTTTTGTAGTATGCGCTTTCTGATCAAGTAATTTACTTCAGTATCAGTACTAATATTACTGCTTGAAAGTCTTGGAAATGTGTTGGGTGAATGAGCACATCCACATTGTCATTTTAAGATGAAATAGACCTATTGGGTGTCACGGCTACATTTTTAGGAGTCCATTGAAGAGAATTGCATGTCTGTTTGTAGGTATCACAATGTTGAACAGTTAAGAAGTACCATTGAATGCAAAAATCCTTATCTCAGTAGGTGACCACTCATAAAAACAACAATATTACTTAAGTAGATCATAAGTTAGATTTTGATATATTTTAAAGGTAAATGCACATGAAAAGAACATGAATACCCTTGCATGTGATGCATGAAAACAATTTATTTACAGGTCATTCTAGAAGAAGATGCAGAAGAAGAGGCAGAAGAAGAGACAGAAGAAGTGGCAGAAGAAGCAGAACAGCAGCAAAAGAAAAAAAGAAGCAGACGCAGAAGCAGAAGAAATAGAAGAAGTAGAAGAAGCAAAAGAAGCAGAAGAGGCAGAAGAGGCAGAAGAGGCAGAAGGGGCAGAAGAGGCAGAAGAAGCCAAAGACGCCAAAGACGCCAAAGAAGCAGAAGAAGCAGAGGAAGCAGAGGAAGCAGAAGAAGCAGAAGAAGCAGAAGAAGCAGAGGAAGCAGAGGAAGCAGAAGAAGCTGAAGAAGCCGAAGAAGCCAAAGAAAGAGAAGGAGGAGGAGAAGGAGAAGGAGAAGGAGAAGAACAAAAACCCTTGGTTACTGATAAACTTGGATTTTTCAAGAAAAAAATCTTGAAAATGATCTTATTTGTTAAATCTAATTAATACTTAGAAAATCTAGGATCTTTGATTATTGTGTTTTCAGGTCATAGACTATGATCCATGTATGTGTGTTCTCAGAAAAGAATCCGTCTAATCTTGATAATGCTTTCTCAAGAAAGTCTTCAACTTTCTACCTATTGATGTTGGAAAATTAATTGGGTATTGGTTTTCTTTTGGCTTTTACAAATCGTTGTACTATTTGTTGATTCAAACAATTAGGTATCCAGTTTTCTTTTTTGGGAGATGAGATGAGTTTTCTTTTTGGAGATTTGCTTTTCCGACTTTTGGTTTAACATCAAAGGCTATTTAAAAGCCAGTCCTGTGCAGCGGTCGCCAATCACACAACTTCATAGGAATCGACATGAGAACCATGCAAGAGTATTGTGGTACAAATCTATAGTATTAGTATGGTAGGTACTGGAAAGAAATGAAGAATGCAAGAATGAGTTCTTTTAAATCATAAGAGAATACATACTAAAAATGTATGGATGTAGATGCGTTCACGCAGTGAAATTAATTACTCCTATTTCCGCCAGTGTCCTTTTGCCACTGCTTCCAGTGCATGTGCATGAGCAATGGTGTGGTATGATAGTGCATTACCTTTATGAAGTAGTTAGGTTTCTATTTACAATGCTTCACCCCGCAATGATGTAAGTTCTCTTGAGTTCATCAAGTCGTAAGTACGAGGCTTCTCATTTTCAATGTACTTGTACACATAGATAGATTATTATTGTTAGGAAGTACCATGTAATTACGGTACTTCCGGGGGTGGCACCTCCTCTGTTCTTGATAAACAGTTATTGTAAAAAAATTAGTGTAGTTCCCTTAATCCGCATTTATCACATGAAAATTCCCCCACTCCTCTCTTTTTACATACAGAATTGTGATGTCAAAATTTTCTTAACCCCCAATATATTCTGGTTTATTGCTATTTGTAATGATACATGCCAATGACAACTGTGTTTTGTTGAGAAAGCATGTCTCCAATACCATGAGAAGGCATAGTTTGTTTCTGTTCCATGGCTGAAAAAGCTAGGGTACTTTTTGATAGTTCTCATGATTGGTATCTGAGATGTTGTATTCAATCTACAGATGAGTGAAGTAATTAATTTTGAAAATTCAACGATATTAAGTAAAGAAGTTTTGTAATAAAATATGCGCCACAGTGCAAGAAAATGGTCAATTCAGGCCTGTAATGTTCCTAAACAAGGAATCATTTTTATGGGTCTTTGTTCATGGCAAGCAACATGTAAGCAGCTCTCCATGACCATACCTTAGCACCCAAACAACGAGCACAGAAAGTTGCATCTCTTGCCATCTCTTGCTGATAAGACATCCCAATGAGGGGTTGAGGGATTACAAAACAAGTCTTTGGTGATGGAAATTCACACTAGGGTCCCCTGAAATATCATGCTCACTGCTTGGCAACATAATAGCAGACTGGCATGAAAAGCTGTGACATCACCACCTGCCTGTCACGATTCGTCATGGAAGACTGATCATCCATGCCAGCGCTAGGAGATTCAAGCTACATTAATTCCCACAAATAGTATCATCTTAAATGTGTTATTCCCCAATGCCCACCAATGGCGTTAATTTCAAACAGACATTCAGTTTCAAGACAGGACAACAGTACAGCAGTTGACAGTCAAATATAAAAAGGGTGCAATCCAGGAGGCCAAATCATTCAAAACAGCAGCCGCAGCAGCAGCAGCATTGCTCCATTGACATTGAGCAGCGGTAATTTCTGACAGACATTCAGTTTCTAGACAGGACAACAGTAGATCAGTTGACAGTCAAATATAAAAAGGGTGCAATCCAGGAGCCCAAATCATGCAAGAGCAGTAGCAGCAGCAGTAGCAGCAGCATTGCTCCATTGACATTGAGTCTTGTTCTCTTGTTAGAGAGTCCAAACTGTACACCATCAAGAATGACACGTGCAAGTAGGCAGGAGACAATACTCATTGATCAAGCTATTCTAAAGCTTTAAACAACCAATGGTTGTTCTCTTACCAGCTGGCTCCCTTGTCGATTGCCTTTCCTTGGATACTTGGTTTCTTGATGTTGTGCCAATGAGGATGTGAGCCCTTGGCATTAACTTGTAGGCTGAATGTGAGAATCAGACGTTCGTTTCCTACAAAATGATCCCCATGCATGAGGATTGCACTATAGTAGTAGTTTTAATAATGACATACTCGCAAGAATGGTATCTTTAGTACTACGTATGTGCCCGATAACAGGGCGCATCGCTATCCGCTTTGAACCAAAAGCTTGTGTCAAAAGTTAAACCTTCCCAGGAACGCCACAACACGAGCACAACACGCATGCCAATAAAATCCCACCCAAAAATATCAAAAACCATCAAAAATCAACCCATTCCAATGACGGGCAAGTTCACACAACACGTACACAACCTCGGTTACCTCCTCGGCCGTTCTCTCCACGCGACGATACGATGGACCATAGATCTCTACCAAGACGGGAATGACGACGTGCGTCCCGTGGATGATCCAATTGCCAACGCCACAAAACTGGGATCGTGGATCTCCAAACATGTGGTGTGCACCGTAAGTTCTCAATCGTGCACGGCCCCCCCGACGGCAACGACGGCCGCATCATCGTCCGCCCCGACGACGATGGCAGACGCCCTCCACACACTAGCGACGACGCTGACGTCCCTCCCATCCCAGTATAAAACGTGGTGGCTCAACCTCCTCCATTCGGACCCTCCACGTCCTCATCGAGACCCTCCTCATCGTGTTCTGCATCGCGTTGGTCATTCTGCAACGAAGGGCCGACTGGCGTCTCGACAGCGAGAGGAAGAACCAAAAGCTCAGCGAGGGGGAGGTGGAAGAGCTCCTCGTCGAGTGGAAGAGCGGGAGGATGAAGTTGGGAGGAGGAGGTCGTCACACCGATCGGGACGAGCACGCGGCAGATTCCGGGAACGGTTTGATCGTGGATCGAGTGGAAGGATCCAAACTCTTCCTTCATCCCGCCTCCACCGTTTCCCACGCGAGTGATGACCCCTCCCCCCCCGACCGAGACAATGCCACCGCCCTTCCACCGTCGGTCATCAACTTCGCCACCCACGATTATCTCTCGGCCTCCTCCTCCCCCCTCCTCCAATCCACGGCCCACTCCTCCCTCCAAACCTACGGCTGCGGATCCTGCGGCCCCGCGGCTTCTACGGGACCATCGACGCCCATCTCGAATTGGAATCGTGCATGGCGCGCTTCCTGCGGACCGAGGCCGCCATTCTCTATTCGGACGGAGCGAGCGCCGCCACCTCCACCGTGGCGGCATTCGCCAAGCGGGGCGATTTGCTCGTGGTGGACGAGGGGGTGAACGAGGCGCTTTTGGTGGGAGTTTCGCTCAGTCGGGCGAATGTGAGGTATTTTCGACATAATGATGTGAATGATTTGAGGAGGGTGTTGGAGAAGGTGCGCGGGCAGGATGGGGCTTTGAGGCGGAGGCCGACGGATCAGAGGCGGTTTTTGGTGGTGGAGGGGTTGTATAAGAATTGGGGGACGGTGTGTCCTTTGGAGGAGGTGGTGGCGCTCAAGGAGGAGTTTTGTTTTCGATTGATATTGGATGATTCGCATGCTATTGGGACAATGGGGGAGACGGGGCGAGGATCGTTGGAGAGGTGTGGTTTGTTGCCCATGGTGCATTGTGAGATTTTGACGTTTAGTATTGAGAACGCTTTGGGGAGTGTGGGTGGGATGACTGTGGGGAGTGAAGGTGCGTTGTAGACAGCTCGCGTTGCTGTCTCTCTTTGTTCAACTGCTCCTTCTATTCTAAACTCACTTTGGTGTATTTTGGAATCATTCAGAGGTGGTGGATCATCAAAGATTGAGTGGGGCAGGATATTGTTTTAGTGCAAGTGCTCCCCCTTTCCTTAGTAAAGTGTGTGTTGCTTCGTTGAAGAGGCTGCAAGGAAACCTGGACGAAGTTCCCAATGAGCAAAGACAAAACGGGAACGCTTTACAAACTGACAACCCAGAGTCGTGCGAAGAACTCTCCGGTCCATTATTACTCGAAAAGCTTCACGAGAACATTTCCAATCTATACAGCACACTCACCAACTCTTCCCATCCGCACGCACTCAAACTCCGCAATCGTCTAGTCATCACCTCTCATCTCCAATCACCAATAATCTACCTCCGTCTCTCGGACCAACAAGCCACTGGACTCACTCGTGCAAAACAAATCTCTTTACTCGACCGTATCGCCTCGCATTGTCTCGTGAAGGGAGGCGTGGCAGTGGTCTCGACGGGAGGTCATGTGAGAAAGTATCTACAGTTGGTTCCCGAACCTTGTTTGAGAGTGATTGCGAATGTGAGTCAGACGATGGAAGATGTTGAGTCATTGGCGAAGGCGTTGGGGGAAGCTGTGGAGGAGGTTTTGTGTCGAAATGCGTTTGGGTTGGAGATTATTAAGGAAGATTGATTCCTGGGAGGAGATGTATTTTGTTGACTTCAAAGGATCAGCATCTTGATTTGAGACGGGATGGGATCTTACTGTATCTGCTACAAGTTCGTTCAAGCGCGTTATTACACAACACCAAAACTCTAGAACTCGAGTAAATAATGTACCATAGGTATACTGAAAGCATCCATCTAGATTATTGATTGTATGATAAAGATAGATGATTGCCAGATTATTTTTCGTCACAAGTTCGTGTCTGTATTGCACAGATCTCATTAGTTACGTGTACATTTCTTTTGGGAAGTATCGTGTTTGCTGCCATCATACCTGCATAGTTTTCGGGCCCAAATCATTCTCTCATGCAACATAGACCGTAGTTCCTAGCCTTTCCAAATCAAAATGCAGTTCGCTCAGAGAGTCGCCTTTCTCTACCAAAGATGCACAGTTGCATAGCTGTCCATCACAACACAACTACCACATGATATTGGTCTATTTGACTTCCGCTTGTCACTCATCTAGATTGAGTAAGTAGATGAACCAATGAAGTTTTTCCCAGGTACTTTGCATAGAATTTCAATATCTGGTGTTGCTTATCCTTTGCTCCCAATCCAACCAGACAGTGCTGAAATACTTGTTCAATCCTGCGCTTCAATATTGATCAATTAATTATCCAACCAGATTTTCCCCAAAAACATTCTTCTCTGTTCGCAGTGTTCAGTACTCTCATGTCATCTGAAACATTATTGGTCTGCTGTTTGTGCATCAGCATGTATGCGAATTGGTGTTTGATATTTCATGACCAATTTTTACCATACCTGATAGAATGTTATTTGCATTCATGTAACAAGACAGGTTGATATGATTGAAGAATGTTGATGTGACTTACAGCTGCTTGAATGGAATGCTTGCAACGTTCAATGTCAAGGCAGATAAGACGAGCAATGTTCAATTACCAAATTTTGTTCATAGGAACACCACTAGATGGTCACCAAGTCAGCAAAGCAGCATTTTCTAACTGACCAGCACAGTCCGTACTGAAGAAAAGGGGACCTTCTTTCCTCTCAAGAGGAAATAATTTTCACATCCATACTCAATTTTTCCAAGAAAGAACAAATGATCACATGTAGTATTGAGATTTGAGAAGAACTGCCCAATGATTTTGGAAGGAAGTTTTCTGTGCACCACATGATCATTTCATTGTTTTTGCTGATAGACAAAATGTTATGGAGGATATATTCACCATCAAGGGTGTCAACCTTGTGGTCTGCCTCTGACCCAGTTCCATCATGTTGCATGACCTGAGTTGCATAAAGTTTGGTATAACTCAACACTGGTCTTGTTCCATAGCATAACCATATAATCGATTGACTGTCTTCCTTCAGTAGAATCCCTCCTTTCTATGGTAACAAAAGCCCGTAGAATTCCATGGTAGTCATTTGAGTTATCACTAATCAAATGTCTCTTTTCAATGTCCAGACCATAGATGATTCTGTTGGAATGTGTTATGTCAACCATATTTCTGAACCCTGATAGTCCATAATGCTTCCTCAGTTCAAGAACAGATTCTCATTTCAGATTGTGGTAAATCCCAACTTTACCAGCAATATCACTCTGATTCTGGGCATGAGATGCAGAAGTGGACAGTCCTTGAACACCTCTTTCTATTATTGTTTTTGTGTGCACATTAGCATATTCTCAAACATCAAGCTGCCTCTTTGCAAGGAAGTCAACAAGTTCTTTCCTGTCTTCTCCCCTCAATTGCCCATAAGCATTACCTTTTCTGTGCACAGATTTTTTGAAACACAAAACCCAACACCCTTCTTCAGGGCAACAATACATCAAAGGTGAAACCACTTACCCAATACCAACCATTGATATATGCAACATAATCATGCTGGGCTCTTTTTTCCTGTCTCTTCACACAACTGGAATGTTCCACAGATATTTTTTCACAACAGCACTGTTTTTAAAAGGGGGCTGCTATTTGTAGCTGAAAGAAAAACTTACATTATACGTTTTGACCTCTAGACTTAGATTGGAGACAGAAAACGAATAGGTATCCATGTTCTTGTTTGTCAGTAAATTGCTTCACAGTCTCCATCATCGCTTTGTGCCAACAGCTCTTGAAGTCCAAAAGAAACAGTTCTCTGAAAATGCAAACGAATCTTAGGGTGTGGTGGTCAGCAGTCAGCCTGAAGACCCATATGAAAAGGAAACTTTGGTGTAGCAAATTTTGCAACAAACAGACCAACTTCATGCTGTTCATCTCTATCATTCCCATTTCATTTCCCAATATTCTTCACACCCCATAAGATCACATCACCATCAGACACATTCAGAATTCAAACATCTTGCGACATTGGTTTTCTTCTATTGCACTTGTTACAAGTTGAGTACAATGTGCCCCTTTTGGCTGGTTTGTTGGTTCTCTGCCACCATTCTCTTGCCCCATTCTGTGATTGTGTTTAGTCGCGACGTATATTGTACGTGTGTTTCCTCTGTGTTATGTTTGTGATGAGACGTATATTACATGTGTCTCCTCTCTATGTGAGCTTTGTCTGGCAGTCACATTGTTCTGAGCTGTGACTGTCCAGTCGACTCGTATATTCTACATTTTTCCATTTGGTAATGTGAGCATCATCATCCTTGTTCTTGTCAGATTTGCTACGTATATTCTCTGTGAATTGTCTCTCATATGTGATCACTGTCACTCTGTCATATTGTTCCATGTCATGACCATTTGTAGTTGATACGTACATTTTCCATGTGTTCTTTTGGTTGTGTTAGCAATGTCTTCCCTTCCCTGTGATAATGAGTGCACGTATGTTATCCGTTTTTGAATCCATCTATAACTGTGCACATGCCCTGCTCTGTCAACTCTTTGCTTTTTCTCTTATCAAGTCCCACCCTCGTTCCAATACTTAGAAAGACCTGTCTCAACATCACTATAAGGACTTCCTACATCGATCGATCTCAACTGGCCCATGTTACTGAATACAATGGATCATCATCAGCACAACCAGCTTCTAGATTGCTACAACTCATCACTTGAATGGACTCAAACATTCAAAATAATTCACAATGCAACCGAGATTGATATAACCAATGCTTGCGGGCCAACTTCTTCTTGTGTTGTCTCAGCTACTGATCAACCAAAAATCTATCTCAACAGGTCTTATTTTTGATTTCCAAAATGCTACCGCAAAGATGAGTTATTACAAGCCTTAACTTCAATGATGAAGGATTCCCTCCCCGGTGCTAGTTTCATCAAAGTTTGTGGGCAACCCTCTAAAGACAAATGTTATGCTCTCCATTGTTGTCATTCTGTTTTAAAGACTATTCAAATCATCAGACTTACAAAACAGATGGATACCGACAATTGGGAGTATGCAATGAAACTGTTAAGAGGATCAAGACACAGGGCATGTCTAAGAGTATAGACCGTATGGCCGGAAAAGAAGAGATCAACGCAGTAAAATCAGCGAGGTCATCTAAAGTGTCAAGCTACTCACCAAATCAGCCACCAAAACGTCAAGTGCATTCAGGCCGCAAATCCTCTACTACCGAACTGTGTCGTTGCAAAATCATCTTCTTTATGTGGCCAGATGGTTACTACTATCTTGACAGAAAGTCATGTCTTCAACATAGTGGTCACCATTTCATTCCTCCATCAGCTACATTCCACCAAATTCATTCAATGTCTGATGAGAACATGGAGTTTGTTGAGATAGCGTCTTCCATTGGTCTACAGGCATAGACAGTTAGAGACTCATTACAGGTAATGGAGGATTCGGACAAGAGGTTCCAAACAAAGACTATCAGCAATATTCTTCATAAATTCGAAGTATTGGCAAACAACAAGATTGGTATAAGCAATGATTTATCCACTGCTGAGAAGGCAATTGCTTACCTGTCTAGGTAAGCATTACTTATATCAACTCACTGATACTCTGCTCTTATCAAACTCTATCCTTTTGTCCAGCAACAAAATATCCCACCGAGTTGTTTATGATAATCCAAAACTGGGAATTGTTGCTCACTCACATCCACAAGGTCGTCCTTCAGTCACAACAAAATTGAATGCTAGTGAGTCAGCTCGCAGAGAAGTTGAATCACTTTGTACTGAGTTGACATTTGATAAGGGCACAAAATTAGTTTTACTCATCTCCTATGCAACAGACATAATGCTTAAAGTTGTTGGTGGGAATGCTGGAAAAGGATAGAATATACGTCATATCACACTGAAGGTGTGTATTGTACGTAGCGACGAGGACATCCCGAGAGGCAATGCTGATTACACACTTCCTGTGTAGAATATACGTGTTATTTCATTAAAAGTGTACATTGTACATGTCGACTTAGTGAGTTTGATCATAACTGTCTAAATGAATGGGAGAGATCGATCTCATGATTGTAATGTTAGAAAGAATATGTAATGTAGAATATACGTGTTGATGCACTTAAAGTGTATATTGTACTTGTCTCTATGGAGACCCCCAACGTAAACTGTACGTTAAGAAAAAACATCACAATGTAGAATATACGTTTCCATAGAGGGATAAGAGAAAGGTCAACACTGCATTACCCTTTCAGTCTTTGTTGAAGCTTCAGAAAAAGTTTAGAATAGACCTGTTAATGCACGTAAAGTGTATATTGTACATGTTGACAAGGACAGTTCTCATAGTGTCAACAAAAGCAGGTTACCACTAAGAATATATGTGTTGATGCACTTGAAGTGTATATTCTACCTGTCTCTACTTGTACTCGCAACGTAAACTGTACTTTACAAAAACCATGCAACATAGAATATATGTGGTGACTCATAGGAAATCTCCAGAACTGTCTTCAGTGTCATCTGGAATGCCCAATTCATCTTTGTCATTTAGTCCAATGGCCAATTTTTTGTCAACCAAGTTACGAATAGCCTGTGATCAATCCTTGTACAACTTGCCCGGGAGCGAGACTGCACATAAAGATTGACCCGCCAGTACTGTTAGTCTCGGATGAGGAACTGAGACAAATGGTGTGAAAAAGATGTAATGAGGTAAGAAAGACTTCAGATGATTACCAATTTTTTGTTTCCACAACAATACAACTCTGCCCTCTTGACCGCTGCATCTCTCTCTCACTATTTCACTAGGTCTGACAAAGGACATCCACGCAGCATGGGGAAACCATAATTTGAGTTGCCGTACTTGTACTCCTTTGGTGACTTGGACAGACTTGATGGGATGAATTAACAAGTATCCAATGTCATTAATAATCCTTCAGGCTAAACATATCATGTCGTCGTAAGAATTGGTGGATCTTCGTTGGATTTCTTCTGCACTAATACCACGTGATGGATTCTTGGGTACACTGGGAAATGTTTTTGGGGGACATTTTGTGCCCAAAACATAGTTAGTTGCAATGACACGTGCAAATAATACATCATGATGGTTTTGCAGATTTGAGATGAATTGGGGGCGGTTATGCTGGAAAACGTGTGGTTAATCAGGGACATAAGACTCTTCTTGTCAGGACTAGAATCTTCGGGTGGGTTTGTTAGATAATGTTGAATGTTCATGAGGAATGCATCTTCATACAACTTGATGTCACTCTGAGTACAAGTACCAACACACATGAAGGGTTCTCTGTACCCTCCTCATGATAGTACTCTTGTCACTGTGCCCATGGTCTGAAGAATACTTTTCAGGAAGTGCGGATGAGTATCTGAAAGGCAACACAAATGAATGAGATAGTGAGTTCATCAGTACACACTATAAATAAAATGACAAAACATTACCAAAGTCAGTGATTGGAATCCTGTTATCCAATCCACTGTGACCATTGACAAAGTTAATTGTGACGTCTTCTTCGTTAGTGCAGGTGATTGAGGTGTTGGTACGAAAACCAACAGAGGGATAAGCTGGATCTCTGTACAATGACACATCAACAGGAGTGTTAGAGAATGGTTTTCTTGATGAGTTCTTGCCTGAAGAAGGCTGAACAAGTGGAATGTCTGCATTTGGGGGAGATGCATGGCTTCTTGCAACGGTGGCTGCCAAAAGGAATGGATCATGATGAGGTTGAGAGGATTTTGAAGTCTTCTTCTTGGAAAGCTCAAGAAGTGTAATGTCTTCGTCAGAGTTGTCTGCAGACTATGTTGTTGTTTCACTGTGCTGTGCATTCTTTGAAGATTGGTGACTGCATGTCTTCTTGCTTTTCATAATGGAAGATTCCTTCTCCGGAGAACGGCCAGTGGATGGTATTTCTTCTTCCACTTCGTCTGGGTTCATGTCAGTTATCTTGGGAGTGTTGTCTGCTTTGTTGGAATGTTCTCTAATGGAATGGGAGGTAGGCGACTTGTTTGTGGTTTTCTTCTGAGTTGGCCTATGGGCAAGTGAATTGTCTTCTCCAGCATCATTTGGGTTACATTTCTTCTTTGTAGTATCATGTGCGTTCTTGGAGCGTTTATGTGATGCTTGTTGGAAGGTTCCTGTTTCCGAAAAAGCTGGGCAAGTGGGAAATCTTCTTCGGAAGAATCAGAGTTTTTTGCAATCTTCTTTGCGGAGACATGGGCCTTTCTGAAAGATTTGCAAAGTTTGGAGGAATGCTTTGTTTTTTTACACTCTTGGGTGACAACAGAGAAGACGATTCATGTATGGAGGATAGAGCGTGTTGTTCTGCAAAAGAAGTGAGACAAACTGTAATCTTCTGCACATAAATAATATACATTTCGAAATGCTTAAAACTCACCAACAAGAAGGGGATTTGTCGGACGACCTGAGAACAATGGTTGTATTGTGTATTGGTGAGATATACAAAGAAGGAAGTGCAACAGCATCAAGATTTCAAACATGACTCACAAGGTTCATTGGTCTTGGTCTCCTTGGCTCTCTTCTGAGATTGTTTGTTCATTGATTGGGTTGACGGTGAGGTAGTTACTCTTTTTTTATGTCGCTTCTTACATTGAGAAGGAGAAGATGGAGGGGGAGATGCATCAGTAGCATCGTTAGGAACTTCAATTTAAGCAACATTTTAGGGGGCATCAGCGGTAAAATCGCCATTACTGGGCACTGCTGTGTGTAATTTCCAATTCTCTGCTATGGAATTTGGAGGATTTACGATCTCCTTCGATTTATGGTGGTCACACTATGAATGGATGCAGAACAATCTATGTGCAAGTGCAGCTTCCCATTTTTACCAGATGTAGATGCTCAATGTCATGAATGCATTGGTAATGCCCAATGACAAGAAATCAAAGATTTGTGCAAGCTAGAAACATTTTGAGAAAGGATACATTTCACAACACATGAGTGGGAATAAAACATACGTGTCTGTAGGAAGTATATGGGAAGTATATAGTCAAAACTTATAATGTACGTTTTTGTTTCGGCTACAAATAGCTCTCCCCTTCATAGGGTTTGGGATAATGTGCTCCAATTTCTCCCCAGCACAGATGAATGCTTACGTGTGTCATATAAAATCCATTGGACATTGTACAGCTCATTATTACCTGCCAATGATCCATCAATGAGACTCTGTACCACACTTGCTTCAATGGGTACCTTCCAACCTCCCACATTCCCATATTCAATGCATTCAACAGAATGAAAACATCTGTCTAGGTCTCTAGGTGGAATTCTCCTCATCTCTGTGGATAAAGGAGTGGAGAAACTTTGTCCCAACAATATGATCTTTGATCCATGCACATGCTGATTGCACTTAATTTTGGTATCAGGGCTATAGTCTCTTTTACCTCCAAATATATTTAAGGTGGGGGTAATGGTGTTGAATCTTGGATTTCTCCTTGAAAGGTAGGGTTTCAACTAAGTCACAAACTACAGCCTCTGTAGTTGTTACCGTATGTAAACATGTGGGGGAATGGCAACATTAATGTGAACATTGAGATGCATCAGTAGTTGTATTGGAGAAAATGGTAAGGATACGCATGAAATATCATGACTGGTTGTTGTAGAGTGAGTACACAGCATGGGCAATGAATCACCAACTGTTCGATGAATTTGCCTAGTTAGTTGTTGTAGGATGGGTACTCAACATGGGAGATGGATTGAAGGCAAACATTATATTGGTGAGAGCAGTTGCAATATAAGATGGGTTGTAATTAACACTTGCTATGGCCTCATTGGTCATGGTGGGAGCGGAGTTGTTGGACATGATTTCAATTGTTTCCGATCGAGTTGTAGAAAATGAAATACGAGGTTTTGCAAATCCTTCTGAAAGACATAAAATTAGAACCAATCTTGAGTGATGGTGCAAAGTTAGAGAACTGATTCTACGCCTTGTTTTTTGCATCTTCCTTCATCAATTTCGAGTTGTCTGGTGTATATGTTCCGAAACCTATCATTCTTAGCTCTAATAGAGCACCCATCCATTGGGCCAGCAAATGTGTCGATGTCATCAAGATTGAAGCACTCTTTGACAGGTTTATATGTCTTCCCATCTGCTTGGACCTTGAGTTTCCTGACACTTATAATCCAATTCAAAACATCCCCACTTGTTGTATACACTACTATGTTGTCACCCTTGTATCTGAATACCTTGGGACAGAGGCATCTGGCCAAGTTTGATCTTTAGATTGATGGTTATCACTGAAAGAATTCGTAGTGGGGGCATGATTTGAATCACAATTGACCATACACCCACATCTATCGTTGAGAGCATGTAACTGAGACAAAGAGAGATCCTCTTCATCCCCATATTGATAGGCTCATTTTCTGCTTTACCCTTTCTTTAGTGAAAGGAAGTAGATGTTGTAAAAGTAGTCATGCAATCAAATTTACCCTGGTCAATTGGGATGATTGCATCTTACCAGCACCCAAGGAGATTCGCTGCACTGCTATCAAAAATATAGTTTGGTTATAGTTGCAAGAACTCAACTATAACTCTCCCTACAGGTGCCTGTAGTTAACTTATAAGATAGAAATCACAACTATAGGTCCCTCAACTATAACTACAACTATAAGCTGAGAACTCTCTCTCTCTCCAACGAATGGTATGTATATTGATTCCAAAGTATACACACAAGCATTTTCTGTAATAGAAGAAACACTCACAACACTTTTTTGAATAAATGTTTTTTGGGCTTATTAAATGCATGTCTCACCCAAAAAATGAAAGAACCTAGGTCACCATAGAGTAACATAGAGTCTTGTTTTGCTTCCATTGACACAATTGGGGCCACCCCAAGCAAAGTTGATTTCCCCAAGCTAAACTGGATATTCATTTTCCCAACCCGCGCCAAATAAAATGGATTGCATCAATTGGGCAATGACAATGGTCTAACCATTGAAAAGGGAACACCCCAAACAATGTTGTTTGCCTGGCAACCTAGCTGTGGTTCTGAATTGACGAGCAGTTTGGCAAGGTCAGATAAGAAACAGCGGCTGGGCACCAGGTAAGTAATGGAAAGCCTCAATGTGCATTATTCTCTCCCCGTCGGGTCGGGCTTTGAAGCCGTCTTTCGTAATACCTTGACTACCATCCCTTTTGCCTCTTGCATTATTTATCCCCGGTGGTTCTCCTGCTCATTTCCTTGCTATTCAAAGGGGATAACAAATCACGGCGGCAGGAAAGCATGAGAATGATGCCGCGATGTGCGTAGTCCTCTGCCCATCCCATTCGGGCTTTTAGGATGTTTCCCTGATATCTTGACTACGCACCTCTTTGCCTCTTTTATTCTGAATGGATGAGCAGTTTTGCCACCGCAGATAATCAGCGGCCGGGCACCAGGTAAGTAACTTAAGGCCTCAATGTGCATAATCCTCTCCTGTCGGTTCCGGCTTCGAGGCTGTTTTTTAAAATACCTTGAAAACGCCCTCTTTCGTCTTGTGAATCACTCATTTTCCCCCGGTAATTTCTTGTGCTCATTTCCTTGCTATTCAAAGGGGATAAAAAATCACGGTGGCAGGCAAGCATCAGAATGCAGTGATGTGCGTAACCCGCTGCTCGTAGGCTGTTTCCCCGATATCTTGAATACGCTTCTTTTTGCCTCTTTTACCCATCGTTTCCAAGGTAAGCAGCAAAAGTGTGTAATATTTGTAATACCCTCCCCATTGAGAAAGGGTTTCCTGATACCTTCGACGATGCCCTTTTCGCATCGAGGGTTCATCATTTCCTCCACCATCGGTTCACTTTTCCACTTGCCTCAGAGGCCCAGCAAAAGGTTAGTAAGGAGAGGCCGTGATGTGCAATGCTGTGTCTTGTCACTTCACGTACCCCCTAAGCATCAACATTTGGCGCAGGCAACCATGACTACAGAGTAAAAGGGTATTCGAGCTCATATGGAAAAAGAATAACATGTAAAACATGCAACAACGTTCTCTCAGAACGTCAGATGAATTATTAACTTCAGAGGTCTCCTCTCCAGAATCACAGAGCAATATTTTCTGTGTCTTGTGCTCGAGTTGCAAAAAAGGAGGGGGCAACTCTTCGTTTGTATTTCCTGTGGACGAACGAATAGTAGAAGTGCCAAAATGTTAAAGAGTAATGGGTGTAAATGTTCTAACGCAAAGGAACCTTTCCGCGCTTTGGAAACTGTTCAACCCGCTGGTGCCCCAATCCTGAATGATCCGGACAAACAATTGGAATTTGATATCACTAGTGTCCCAATAAGGCATGGTCCGGAAGATCACTCGGATTTAGATATTAGGGATCACCTGGAAGTAGATATTAGATGTAAGAGTCGTGCTCGCAATGATTCAATGACGCTCGTGCAGTTCAACAATGAAGGGTGGGAGGTCGGATGTCATCTTGATGTCTTAGAATCTGAAGAAGATGCTGTCAGTGTGATAGAGATGCCAAATTCATTCAAAGCAGAGGATTTTTTTACCTCAGACAACAATTGGCCTTTTTTCCAATTAAATAGTTACAGGCCTACGGGCAAAATCGCCGAAACTCAGTCCACAGACTGAGTTTGGCATTCCGCCTTGAACCGCCGTGTTGCCAACAACAATTGGCAGCAGCGGGTATATTTGGGGGGTAAGTTATTATGAACTCGTCTTGTTTCACACTATTATACTCACCACATGTCCATTTTTTCAATTAAATAGTTACAGGCCTATGGGCAAAATCGCCAAAACTCAGCCCACAGACTGAGTTTGGCATTCCGCCTTGAACCGCCGTGTGGCCAACAACAATTGGCAGCGGCCGGTATATTTGGGGGGTGAGTTGTCACATACTTGTCTTGATATTCCAATGTCAATATCATACAAACTTTGTATGATGAAATACCTGTAAAATATAATACAATTAATAACAAATTATAAATCACTCACGATCGAATTTAGAGGTTATATAATTTACGTGATAAAAAAATCGCAAGATGTTACCTTTCTTCAAAGACCATTTTTCGCTAAATGTTTAATGATATAAGTATGTGTCGCAAGGTCATGTTTCTTTCGTTATAAGAGATCTAAGATATTACTTGTAAAAAATCGATATGTAACAATCATGCTTACATTTCTAGCTACAGGCTTGATATTGTACTAGTGAAAAGTTCTTAGTGAAAAAATCCACCCTACTATTTAGGCTACCTTATTTGTCCTCATCCTACTATTTGGTTGAGAATCCCAACAATATTGTACACTTGTCATGCAAAAAAATGAGCAACAAAAATCAAAATCTTATCTGATAGTACTAAAACTTCTTAAGGATTAGATCAAGGTCACTAAGGAAAAATATCAATGTGAAAGAATCTATCTATCTTATTATTTATGCTTGCATGCAGCTAACCTAAGCTTTCGCCTGATTGAGGGGGGGGGGTGCAATTCCACTATGCAGTGGTTTCAAATATCCATACCCACTGTGACAAATAAAACGTCATTATAATATAGAAAATCATCTTTAGCTCAACATGCTGCCCCTCTTCATTCAAAAATGAATTGATTATTTGTGTGACAGCTCCATAGAAATTAACAGTATAAGTAATAGAACAGGCCATCTTTGTCATGTATGTATCCCCCACAAGTTCACAGGAAAATTACTCGTGTTAACATCATTGAGATCTTGCTCTGCAGGAGCCAGCTCTTTGAAAGGTCAAAAACAAAACTCATATCACATGCACAATCACTATTTGAAGCCCTTTTTGAAAAATGATCCTTCAAGTAACAACGAGTTGGCTGAGGTCTGCATGGACAAAAATTGGGTGCTTATAATGTGAAAGTGAGCTCTCGATTCAAAAGTTGTACAATGAGAAAATGATCAGCAATAAGCCACTCCATACATTTTGTCAACTCATATGGCAATTGACCTGAGAATTATTGTTTGCAAGGCAGTTGAATTTTATTTACCTGAGAATTATTGTTTGCAAGGCAGTTGAATTTTCCGGGATCAAGAGGGGAGGTGACTGAAATAGTAGCTAACCAATTTAAAAATCCTCATGCTACTATCACAACACAAAATGGCAGTGGCATCGACATCTCCACGTCTGATTGGCCCATTAAAATATAATTCAACTCAGCACAAGCTCCGTCAAATTTTTCAGGGGTCTGTTAGGGTCCTCAATCTGAGGCCGACTTTTTGAGGGGGGTTTTCATTCTGTGTGGAGAGTGGGGAACTAGAAACTCAAGATGTCTAGTAAAAATTGACAAATAAAAAACATAGTGGCTGCAAGTTGTTATGCCCACATCGTACCACAAATTCAAGGGACAATTCAATGACGCTCTCCAAGGGCATACTGTTTGAATGGTTGATTGTGATCTGTTCAGGTGGGTAGTAGATGAGATGACCAAAAGTATAAGTTGAAAAACATAAGACACAAGATTATACATCCCCACCTTTTTGGTCCCAAAAAGGATGCTTCACCCTGGTGCATCCAATCAATTATTGAGAGATGCAATGGAGTGGAGGTTTTACATGGCTGCAGTGACATGTGCTAAAGCTGGAAGTGCACCAGCAGTGCAATAACCAATTAGTTAATTAAGAAAATTAAATGAAGGAGGGGGAACATCGGTGAAATGGACAACACTTTCAGAGTATTTCATGAAGACAACATGTAGAAAATTATTTCCTGAATGTTCATGTAAGGGTTTACTAGCAATTTGCATACCAAAATAATTATTTCATGAATGCTAAGAAAAATTGCAGGCAACATACATGCTTCAGGAAGCAAAATGGAATATTTAAATGAAAACAACCTTATAGAGCATAGATATTTCTTCTAAACAAAAATCTCCATCACTTGAGTGGCCTCCAGCAAGATATAGAGATAAAATGACATCAAATATCAATAATACGCATGAACCTTAATGTGTTAACGTTGCCATTTCTCAGGCCGTTATACGTCGAGAATACCAAGAAACGGGGCACGTAGGGGATTATGAAAAATCATACAATATTCGTATGATTTTGATGTGTCTCACAGATCACGATACACAAAAAGCATGACCCCTAACATAGTTCGCACTTTTTTGCGACTAGTCAAAATCATACAAGATTTGTATGATGGCTAGGTCAAAATCGCAGGAAGTTATATGATTTTGATGGTTGCTGTTTTACACTCGCCGAAACTCAGCCCACAGACTGAGTTTGGCATTCCACCTTGCACCGCCGTGTTGCTAACAACAATTGGAAGCGGCGGGTATATTTGGGGGGTGAGTTATCACAAACTCGTCTTGTTTTACACTATTATACTCACCACATGTCCATTTTTTTTCAATTAAATAGTTACAGGCCTACAGGCGAAATCGCCGAAACTCAGTCCACAGACTTAGTTTGGCATTCCGCCTTGAACTGCCGTGTTGCCAACAACAATTGGCAGCGACGGGTATATTTTGGGGGTAAGTTATTATGAAATCGTCTTGTTTCACACTATTATACTCACCACAAGTCTTTTTTTTCATTAAATAGTTACAGGCCTACTCGCGAATTCCCCGAAACTCAGTCCACAGACTGAGTTTGGGATTTCGCTTTGCACCGCCGTGTTGCCAACGTCAATTGACAGCGACGGGTATAGTAAGAGAGGTGAGTTGCATTGAAAATTATTATTTGTACTCTTGTTTTGACTACATCAAATTTTCAATTATTTTATTTCAGGCCAGGCATGGGAACAGCCGAAACTCAGTCCACAGACTGAGTTTGGCAGTTCGCCTTGCACTGCCGTGTTGCCAACAACAATCGGCAGAGGCATGTAAATATTTACGGTGAGTTATTGAAATCAAACTATTTTACAATTGTTTTCATTTCAGCTTAGTTTCAATTAAATAATTAATTTTCTTCTACCTTGGTGATATGGTCCACAGTATCGTTTTTCAGCTTGGGGCTGAAATTTTTGCATGTGTGTCATTTTGGTGGGCGACGTGTTGGGCAGGCCCCTAAAATATGTTAATGTAGTATGTTTAATTATATAAGACGGCTATATACAATAGGAGCACTATGTATCCTAGAGGTATCATGATACCCAGCCGGCCAGACAGTGGATTCCAAAAACATGATTTCGAGTAATTTAAAAAAAGAATTTTTGAGCAAACAAAGTAACTCTATTGTAGTTTTTCTACCAGAATGAATGGATCGGATCGTTCCGATCTGCTGTATTCAACGGACAATAACTCGTGAAAGACTGTTCAAATGAACAAAATAATTACACCGCTCAAAAGCTCGGAAAAAGATCTTTCGATCGATCTAAGGTTGTAAATATTTTTTTACTCCAACTATGACGTCATTTTCATCTGTCACACGGACGAAAGACAGAGCAGGAGTGCTCCTTTTGGATTTAGCCGTCTTATATTAGTGGAGATATATTACACATACTCTATTATTGTAGTCCAACAGTAGGTAGCCCTCCCGGTATCCCTCCTGTAACGTTCCAGTAGCCCTCCTGTACGCTCAGGTAACCCTCCGGTACTCTCCAGTAGCCTTCCCGTCCGGTTACCCAACCGTACACTTCCAGTATGCAACTGGTAAACATTTTTTAGCTACTAAGTAATGCAGTTATAGCCACTACTTAGATTGATATTGATTCTAAGACTTACTGAGAAGTCTGTTTTCCTGTAAAAATGTACCAATTCCAATCGTACGTAGAAATAAATCCAAAAAGCCCCTTTTGGTCTCGAATTTCCAGTAACCTCCCAGTAGACTCCGGTAACCCTCCCGTACACTAGTTTACCGGAAGGTTACAGAAGTGTACTGGGAGGTTACCGGAAGATACCATTCCAGGGGCTCCGGTAACCTCCCCGTACACTCGAGTGTACGGGGAGGTTACCGGTGTTTTTCGTTTGCAGTGATTAAGCATGAAATTCTAGTATGATAACTGCATCCCTTTTGAAATGACTCATTTTTCTATTTCCACTTGAGAACAAAAAAAACAAGCAAGAAGAGAAAGACAAAGGATTTGCAAAATGGAGTGAGTGATATTACCACTTTCTTGTTACATATTTTCATATAGGACATTTCATCATTCTGTTATGTTTGATATCTCGTGAGAAGGCAAAGAAGAATGTGTCAGCAGTTGAGGTTAGTGCAATTGATGACTCCTACTAGTCATAGAAAGAGATGCTGATTAATATTCACTGCTTTGCCTTTTTACTTTTCAACAGACATCTGACAAGATAAATGAAAAATTACTAATCATTGTGAGTGTAAGAAACAGACATAATATCATTCCATGCATTGTCTCAAATCATTTCTTTTCTGCTCAATCCGTTCACTTATTACAGGCAGGTGAGGAGAGAAGCAAGGAGATGGCATCTGTAAAGGAAAAGGTGAGCAACAGACACTGCCATTGATTAACCATAAAATTCTAGTATGATAACTGCATCCCTTTTGAAATGACTCCAATATTTAAGGTGTTAAACAATAAAACCGACGTTGGCGGCAGAAAGAAGGAAGAGGTAAGATATGAATTTGAAAGCATCACGGAATGACCGTTAGATTCACAAGCCACTTCCTAATGTCTTCTGTCAATGATAGTTGCACGTAGTTAGTGAATAATTACTAGAGTTTTGGAGGTTAACGACGAACTTAGTAAAATTATGAGCACTAAGTGTGTAGTATTATTGCTTGAGTCGTAAGGCTCATTGTCCTATGTCTTAGTTGTGACATGGGATAAGGAATGACATGGGATTGATGTCATTTCTGCTTAGGCTGCTGCTGCTGGCATGTGGTCGGTTCCACGTGGAACACGTGCTAAGGTAGGTAGAGGATACTTACGTATCCTGGCACGACCTACCTTATCAGCACACCCTCGCCAAACACTTGGCATAGCAGCGCGAGCCAGGAATCTGGGGGAAGTGGGCATGTTGACATAGAGTGGGCAAAGTGTCAAGTGGTGCCCCCCTGGATGTGTCTTGCTGGGATAGTCCGCAAGATTTTCTAATCCTGGATGGTGTTGAAAATCAAAAAGTTTTTTGATGTGATTCTCTAGTAGCCAAAAATATCTCATTTCCATGCGACGGGATTTCTGCCTCTTGACGGTGTTATTGACTATCCCGACGGTAGTGGAATTGTCACAATGAACGGGTGTGGGGGGTTGGGGGTGCCCTAACTCTTGTAAGGTGAGTGGCATAATTTTGGCCTCCTTTGCATTAAGGAAGAGGGCGCGGAGTTTGGCTTCTGTGGCGGAGGCGACGACGAATTTTAATATTGTGCAGAGGACGGCAATTGCGCCGTTGAGTTTGATGGGTTGATTGTTTTTGGGGATGGAGCCAAGGAAGAAAATTCCGGCTTCTCTGCTTTTCGCCTCCTTCACGGAGTGATAGCTTGCGTCAGAGTGCACATTGAGGATCATGGCCGACGCGTAGTAACGAATTCGTGCGTCTGGATGTGTTGCCATGTAATCGAGGAAATGGTTGCATCGTTTGAGTGTGTTTTCCGTTGTGTGTGATTGTTGTGTTGCCAATTCACTAAGGGCATGGGATATGGTGGGATCAGTGGCCCGCGAATAATACAGGAAGGATCCAACAATTTGTTGGATGTGTTTGATTTGTTAACTGTTTAAGGGGGGGGGGATCATCGTGTGGGGAGTGTGGGTTGGACACTGCTGAATTAATTGATTGGATATGGTTCCCATGGAGTATGGACTGTTTTTTTGGGCCGGGGGTGATTGTATTTGGTTAATTGTTTGTGGACATATTTGGGCATGGATATGTCAAGATATCCTTTGTTGTATTGCCAGTCAATTGTGATTCCACAGTACAAACTGCCTGTGTAGTCAACGGTGACATCGTAATGCTGTTTGATTGAAGCAATGAGATGCTCAAGGTGTTGTTGTCCAATGTATTTTATCCCGAAGTCGTCTACGACTAATGAGAATTGAACGGGTCGGCTGCTGTGTTTGAAAAGTCCTGGGGTGCGGGGAAGTTCAAAATATCCGTCACTTGCAAGACGTTTTTTGAGGAGTTTGTTTGCTACGATGCCTGCTTGTGGAAGGCCGTAGCTACTGCGATGAATTTCCATGTATACGTAACCATTGTACATTTTGTCCCAGAGGTTGTATGCGTCCTTGAATGCATCCGGGAGAAGGTCGGCTATTATTCGCATGTATTTGTATCTGTCCATTGGTGTTTGCAGGTACATGTTTTCAATGTCTGCGCAGGCGAAGCAGGCGCCGGATGTGCTAATCGTTGAGTTCCATAGAATGTTAGCGGTGGTAAGGTCTGCAGTGCGAGTGGTGAGTTCTCCCGGGTAATTGATGAGATTGCCGCCTACGGTGATGCGGACACGGTTGGGGTCGTCTTTTTGGGGTCGGTAGTCGACGACAATACGTGCGTAAGTGACTGTTCTGTCGCAAGGAATTTGTTTGATTTCATCGTGTGTCATGAAGAAAATGGTGTCTGTTCCTTTGCTGCCGTCCCAACCTTGTGCGAGTCGTCCGAGTTCTTTGCACATTGCTTTTGTCCATACTGTTTGGGCGTTTGCCAATTTTTTGTATTTTGTAATGGTTTCTTTTGTGATGGGATGTACAACGCCGTTGCAAATGTGCTCTATTTGTGTGTCCACTGTGAACACGGCTTCCTGGTCATTGAATTTAGTTGGTGTGAACGTGTTGTGGCATGTGGAGTGTAGGTGTGTGCCTACCACGTGGTACAGGGCTTGATGAGTTATGTTGCATGGAGTGATTGGTGAATGTGTGAAGAGTTTTGTGTGTTGTAGTGAATTTATGGTGTTGTCATCATCTTGAGTGATGTAGTGCCCGTTCGGTGTTGGATATCTGGTGTATGGGTATTGCTGTGGCCCACACATTCTTCAGTGATTGTTCCTTGCACAGGTGTGTTGTTTCGTGTGTATCATTGGTGTACGCATCGTTGGGTGCGTAATTTGTTTGGATCGGTGGGGTTTGTTGACGTGGACGGTGTGTTGCCCCATTGGGTCACCCTCGTAGCTGGTGGCGGATGGTGCACCCTCGGAAGTGGCATGTGGTGTTGTGAGACTGGTTTGTGGTCAACTTGTGTGCTTGTTGCAAAAATGTCTGCTAATTGTCGAAGTGCCGCTGTGTGTTGTGAAGTGAGAGTGATCGGTGCTTTTGACACTGTCTGTATTGCAGTAATGAGATCCTGTGCAGCCAGGTGTATTGTATCCCCCGGTTCGATGGCTGGCATTTTTGTGTGTTTTGGGAAAAACTTTGCCGACCCTGATATACGGTAACCATTTGTGGAAGGGATGAAAAAATGGTAGTTTCAATAGTGTTTTTTTGCCGGGCCTACGTACCAGGCATCGAGGGCATGATTCTGCCATGACTTTCGGGCACTGGGGTCCAAGAGAATGAGTGCTCTGGTACCTACTGGGGCCAGAGGTGTTTTATCGAAGTTGAATTGCCCTTCCAGGACGGCGTATGCGGAAAGTTTGGGGTTGACACGGGAGACCCGAAGTAAGTTCAATATGTCTTGTCCTTGTTCGATGAATTGGCACCACAGTTGGATTGGGCAGGTGGGGTTGAGCGTTCCCATGCCGGATAACCAGTGCTCTTTCCATGTTTGTATTGCCCTTTCTGCCGCATTGACTCTGTGGTCATCCGGGTTTACTAATTGAATTGTTGCATTTGTTGATCGAATATACTTTTCAACTGCTTTGCTGCACTGGTTATCCATGACGTTTAGTTTTGGTTGACAACCGCGTTCGGTGAGATACTCATATACATCACGGAAAGCTGCAGTGAGCGATTTGTCTGTTTGATCTTTGAGGGCGTGGACTAAAATTGCGTTGCTGCGGTATTCGTATGCGACAAATTGGTATTTGTTGCTGAGGTAGGATGTCACGGGGAAGGCCCCGGTTTGGTCGGTGTATATTGTACCGTCATTTTGTTCTGCAATGGTTGCACCGATGAAGAGTTCAAATTCAATGTTGGCATTGATGTTTGGGTGGAAATCATGGTCAATTGCGTGTGTTTCAGTTTGTCTCATTTTTGTTGTGGATCTAGTGTGTTTGTGGACTCGTCAAAGATGTCCTTTTGCCGTTGCGGTTGATTTGGGTAAGTACTTGCGTACTTGTGCTGAGGTGATTTGTGGAAAACCAATGAGTTGGTCATTGATGATTGCTTTGTAAAAACTATCTACTGTTGGTGAAAAGAGACATTGATGGATGTATTTGATTGTTTTGGCAAGTGTTGATGTGTGATACACACTGTTTCCTGTGTGAGCACTTTGGGTATCGTGGTCATTGTATATGAGGAACAGTGTTTCATGGATGGATTGTTGGATTGGTATATACCATATCCCTTTTTGTTTGTTCTTGTGTCCTTTCATGACTATAGTGCCGTTGTGGACAATGCTGCACTCGTCTTGTGAGAAAATGACTTTGCAGCCCGCGTCGCACATTTTTGTGTCTAAGATGAGTGAGTGGTTCTTCATGCCGGGGAGAATGTATCCTTGTTTTGCTGTTTTGGGTAATGGAATGTCAAGTTCGCATACATGTGATGACCATAAGGTGGACTGGTTGGGCAAAGTTACTTGGATCGGGTGGTGCAGGGTCGTCTTTGCTTTGATGTTTGCTGTTGGCGTTAAGTAATGGTTGGAGGCACCGAAATTGACGATGGCGTAGTTGCTGTTGTTGGTGGCCGTTAGGGTCTTGTGTTCGTAGAGTGATGTGGCGTACTGGTTGGAGACAGTGTGACAGGTAGAATGGGTGGGGATCGGATGATATGTAAGTGTGTTGTAACTCGTTTGGTTAATGTTATTCACTATTTGCCTAACTTCCGCCCCTCCCCATCACATCTGTGTTTTGTGTGTGTTCTTTTGACATCAGTTGCGCGGATTGTTGCGCGTGGCATGGTAGACATGGCCATGCTTGGGGTACGTGCAGGTTCCACTGTTGTGGTCATCCGCGACGTGGTAGCTGCAGCTCCAACAATAATTCCAATTTTTGTGATATTTGACTGGGTTTGTGTGGGTGGGTTTGCTGTAGAAACAGTGTGGGTTTGGCTGGGCTGGTTGGGGCTGGTACGTGGGTGCCGGCCATTGTGAGGGGTGCATGGGATTGGTACAGTATTGGGTGTTGTTGCGATTCCGGTTACGGTTGCCGCGGCCCCGTCCACCGCCAGCGCGTCTGTAGCCCCGAGCTCCGTAGGAACGGTGGGGTGGTGGTGGAGGTACGTACGCTTGTCCTTGCATGGGGTGATAGGAGTTTTGTTGGCCAGCGTTGTTGTGTTGGCCAGCGTTGTTGTGTTGGCCTGTGTTGGGAGGTTGGTACGGCGCATATGGTGGGGTGGCTTGTGTGTGTGTAGGCACTTGGACGGCATTGGCGAGCCCTTCCATCTTGCGGGTCAATTCAGTGATCTGTGCCTGAATACTGTTTGCCATTTGCACATCTGTTGCAGAGAGTGTGCTGAATGTGGCAGCATTGTGGCTGTTAGTTTCGCCGAAGTGTTGCAGGCTATTAAAGTATGCCTGTTCCATGTCCTGCTGTTCGTTGTCATTTGCAACGTTTCCGCCATAACCAACTTGCGCTGCAGTGTTGCTGGTTTCATGTCACAGGTCATATTCCGCCTGCCAGTATTCTTCAAAGTCCGTCCATGTACGGTCGTTGTGCGGGAGGCGTTTCCAACCTTGATATTGTGTGACAAAGAGGCCCATGTCCAGGATGGCCTTCTCGCCAAGAGTGACAAGTTCTTTGTCCGTTTTCTGGTGGCCGACGAAATAGGCAAATACGGCACCATCGCGGATTTGCTTGATGAGGAAGGAGATGTCGTCGGTGGCAACCCAAGCGCCGCACATACGTTCATCATTTCGGGTGATGTCGTGGGGAGACTGACAACCAAATTTTGTATTCAGATGGTTATAGAAGGCCTGAAAAGTGCGGTCGGGTGTCCCGACTAACATGTTGGAGAGTTGAGCATGGAATTTAGGGTCAAGTTTGGCTTTGGTGATAGCGATGAGTGCTTTGTCTGTATTGACCATTTGGTCGTATAATTCCTTGTTCTTTTGCCATTGGATGGAAATAACAGCATTTTCTTGTTGTGTCCCATTTGCATTGTAGGGTGGAATGAGTGGTGGCTGGATGGGGGCTACGATGTTTTTGCCCGTGAGAGAAGCGTAGAGGGCTTGGGGAAGCATGAGCCAGGACATTCCGTAGTTGGAGTAGTTGCAATCGATGTTGCGACAGCCATTCGCAAGTTGGTTGACAAGTTTTACTAGTTTGTGGCAGTCGGGGCGGCCGTCAAGAGAGTTGATGCCTTCGGTTTCGATGATGTCGACAAGGGAAGCAACGTTGGGTGCTTTGTAAATGGAGGATGCCATGTTTTTGGTGTCAGCGCGATGGTGACGAGTGAATTATTCGAGGTGCACAGGGTAACAATGGGATGGTTACGGAGTTGCTGGAGAAGTTACTAAGTTCTGTCAATGATAGTTGCACGTAGTTAGTGAATAATTACTAGAGTTTCGGAGGTTAACGACGAACTTAGTAAAATTATGAGCACTAAGTGTGTAGTATTATTGCTTGAGTCGTAAGGCTCATTGTCCCATGTCTTAGTTGTGACATGGGATAAGGAATGACATGGGATTGATGTCATTTCTGCTTAGGCTGCTGCTGCTGGCATGTGGTCGGTTCCACGTGGAACACGTGCTAAGGTAGGTAGAGGATACTTACGTACCCTGGCACGGCCTACCTTATCAGCATCATCAAAATGTCATTCCTTTGATACGTGTAAGTTTTTTGGTACATGAAGTGAATGAGTTCTGTCTCACTTTTTTATCTATCCCTGTTATGCATAAGATACAGGTAATTGGGGAGGCATATATGGGGAAGGACTGGAGAACTATCACATTTAGACGGGATCATTCTATTCAATTGAAAAAGAATGCTTATTGTGTATTCATTTGCCAGAGAACAAACCTTCCAGGAGAATGCCGACATGCAGTTTGTCACAAATGCCATGAGGAACATTCAAAAGCCCAGAAGAGATCAAGAGGTGGCGTTCCAAGTGAAAGGGAGTTGATGATGTCTTGTCATCATGAGCTATGCAATCTGCAGCTGTGTGCTGACATTTGGTGGTATACCAAAGATAATATTGAACGTCAACATTGGTTTGAGTGTGTCAAGGGTTGTGCTTTCTGTGAGAGGATGTTCATTGTAGGGGATATGTGAGAGGGATGAGGGAAAGGATTATGTTTTGCTTTAATGAGTGGATGAGAGTGTTTTTGAGTGTGTTTTCGGGGAAAAATCTAGTCCAATGAAAAGTAATTTCTGTATAAGAATGATTTTTGTTGGAACAGAGGAGGTACATTATTCAAAATGCGATTTCTTATCAAAAGTCGATTTTGTATGAACAGAGGAAAAGAGATTCTACTAAACGCTACTCCTACCAGAACGCCCGCGTGCGGAGGCACAGTCGCTGTTAGTAAATCTGTTAGTAAGAATTTCCGAGTCAATCATTTCGATCTCGATCAACTCTGTTAGCAAAAACGTTAGCAAAAACGTTAGCAAAAACGGATGTTGTTAGTTAGACTGTTAGCAAGCGGGTTAAAAGGCTAGAGAGGACGGAGGTCTCAAACTTACTAACAATTTGTCTAACAGTTTTGATTTTTCACAGACTAGTGAGAAAAAAGCCCCAGTATAACTCCTACATAAGATTTGTTAGCCAGAGATAATTTGTCACTCACAGTCTTGCTAACACCTCGTTTGCAGTGTAAAAGCCCAAACGGGACGGGCAGAGGGTTACGCACATCGCAGCATTCTGATGCTTACCTGCCGCCGTGATTTTTTATCCCCTTTGAATAGCAAGGAAATGAGCAGGAGAATTACCGGGGGGAAATGAGTGATTCACAAGGCAAAAGGGGATGTTTTCAAGGTATTTCGAAAAACAGCTTCAAAGCCGAAACCGATGGGGAGAGGATTATGCACATTGAGGCCTTGAGTTACTTACCTGGCGCCTGGCAGCTGATTATTATCCAACCTTGCCAAACTGTTAATCCATTCAGAATAAAAGAGGCAAGAAGGTGCATAGTCAAGATATCAGGGAAACAGGGGAAAAGCCCGAACGGGACGGGCAGAGGATTACGCACATCGCAGCATCATTCTCATGCTTACCTGCCGCCATGATTTGTTATCCCTTTTGAATAGCAAGGAAATGAGCAGGAGAACCACCGGGGGGATGAATAATGCAAGAGGCAAAAGGGAGCGTAGTCAAGGTATTACGAAAGACAGCTTCAAAGCCGGACCTGACGGGGAGAGGATAATGCACATTGAAGCCTTCCATTACTTACCTGGCGCCCAGCCACTGTTTCTTATCTGACCTTGCCAAACTGCTCGTCAATTCAGAACCACAGCTAGGTTGCCAGGCAAACAGCATTGTTTGGGATGGTCCCTATTCAATGGTTAGACCGTTGCCAGTGCCCAATTGATGCAATCCATTTTATTTGTCGGGGGTCGGGAAAAATGAATATCCAGTTTAGCTTGGGGAAATCCACTTTGCTTGGGGTGGCCCCAATTGTGTTAATGGAAGCAAAACAAGACTCTACGTTACTTTATGGTGACCTAGGTTCTTTTTTTTGGTCAGACATGATTTAATAAGCCCAAAAAACATTTATTAAAATAAAAGTATTGTGAGTGTTTCTTCTATAACAGAAAATGCTTGTATATGTTAGTAGCCGTTTGTAGACCCCACCCCCCATCTATAGACCCCACCTCACAGTCTATAGACCCCCCTGTTGTCTATAAACTCCACGAAATTCGCCGAAAAACCGTTTGTAGACCCCCTGTCTATAGACTGTGAGGGGGTCTATAGACTATCACATGATAGTCTATAGACCCCCCGTGACAGTCTATAGCCTCATTGAAAATGGTGGTGTTAGTCTATAGACTGTAACAACTAGTCTATAGACCCCCACCCCCCTTTTCGATGAGTCTATAGACTGTTCGTGACTGGCACTTGTGAACAGAGGAAGGGTCTATAGACCCTTGTATATAAAATCGCTCGCTAGTCTATAGACTATCTTTGTGAGGGCAATAGTCTATAGACTTGTCAATAAATCCCTTGTGATAGTCTATAGACTCCATGATCAAAAGAATACAAGTCTATAGACTCTATAGTATAATTTTAGATGACTAGTCTGTAGTCTCTATCAAGACATCGTAGACACTACCATCCAAATAATAAATTTGGAATTGTGACTCGTGCCATGATTGTCAGAAGGGCAGTTCAATATTTCCCACCTAATCATTTTTAGAGGGGGTCTATAGACTGTGACGTGGGGTCTATAGGCGGGGGGTCTACAAATGGCTACTAACATATATATACTTTGGAATCAATAAATATACCATCCGTTGGAGAGAGAGAGTTCTCAGCTTATAGTTGTAGTTATAGTTGAGGGCTACAGGCGCCTGTAGGTAGAGTCATAGCTGAGTCAGAACTATAACCACAGCGATATTTTTGGTAGCAGTGAAGTATGACTCCAATGGAACCCTGAAGTCAAGCTTCAAGGGAAGAAAACCAAATGGAACCTCTCGAGGACCCAACAGACCTGTTCGAGGAGGAAGTAGCCATGCACAGCTATCCGCTAAAATCGCCGAACTTACCAAGTCCAACAAGAAAATGAAGCACGCTATCAACATGAAGAAGCGTAAGCATCACAACATGAGTGACAGTGATGATTCAGACTCATCCTGAGATGATGGGTAGGGGGTACTAGGAATTTATGTGATAAATCCAATTGTAATGACATGATTAACACTTATCCTAGTTCAATTAAAACTACCCCACGTGCCAAAATAACATTTTCTGATTCAAAGAACACCAGTTTGAATCCGGCAGGAGACCGAGGAAATCTTCCAGCGGAAATTACACAGAGTAACAATTGCCAAATTGTTGGACCCCGAATTGTTGGGTGACCTTTTCAATTGTGTGAACCCCTCTTTGACATGTAAAGAAGGGCAGGTCATTACTGTAGTAGCCAAATCACGCTACAAAACTACTAAAAATCCAGCCCGTAGGAACAGCAAACACTCTACATGGCATCGTACCAGTAACGCAGTCATCGGGATCCTACTAGATAGTGGATCTGATGGTGACCTCCTGTTCCATGCAAAAGGAAGAGAGACACACTTTCCCTACTTGACTAGGCAGGTGCCAAAGTCTTGGCACACGTCAAATGGGAGCTTCCTATCCAAAGGACGGAGCAAAGTTAACTTAAAGTTTTTCAAATATTCAAACAGTAGGAGTACATAGTGACTCCCAACGTTGTAGAGTTTGATAAGAAAAAGATGACCAAGCCAGTGTTTGACCTCATTCTTGGATGTCAAACCATGAACAAGCTCGGAATGGTTCTAGATTTTCAAACAAAAGAAATCACCATTGATCACGTCATTTTGCCAATGAGAGACATCAATAGTCTGACCCCATCAAACATGGATAAAGCCTGTGCTGTCAACAACAGCATGGCAAATGAACTGCAAAGTACACAGGAAGCAACACAGCACGTAGTTAAGATCATAGATGCTAATTATAAGAAGGCAGACCTCCAATCAATTGTTAGCATCAACTGTACTCAGCTTAGTCTCCAAGACCAAAACTCGTTGCTGCAGTTGCTCACAGGATTTGAAGAACTCTTTGACGGAACACTAGGTGATTGGAACGCAGAGCCATGTCCCTTGAACTCAAGGAAGGCGCAAAGCCATATCATGGCAGGGCATACCCAGTACCAAAATCTTGCAAAGAAACAACTATCAAAGAACTGAATGGATTATGTGAACTGGGAGTGTTAGAGTTTCAGCCCGAATCGGAATGGGCGTCAACATTAATTATCACTGCAAAATAGACAGAACTCTACGCTTTCTCACTGATTTTATAGAAGTAAATAAACGACTAGTTAGAAAGCCGTTCCCATTACCCAAAATCAGTACAGTTCTGCAAGAGCTAGAAGGATTTACCTACGCTACAACCCTAGATTTAAACATGGGTTATTATACCATTAGATTGGATCCCGATTCATCAAGAATACATACCCTCATTTTCCCATGGGGCAAGTATTCTTACCTCCGATTGCCTATGGGCACCGCAGATTTGCCAGACATCTTTCAAGCAAAAATGGCAGCACTAATGGGAGCCTTAGAGTTCATAAGAGCTTACCTTGATGATTTTTTATGCATCACAAAGGCAAACCTGGAAGACCACCTTGACAAACTGAAAATGGTGCTTACCAGGCTCCGCAAGGCGGGCTTGCGAATCAACGCCCAAAAATCATTTTTCTGTGCCATCAAAACAGAATATCTAGGTTATACCCTCACACGAACAGGGATTAAACGTCAACAGAAAAAGGTACAGGCAATTCTTGCGATCTCACCGCAGAAAAATGTCAAAGACCCCCGTATGTTCCTGGGCATGGTCCAGTATTATAGAGATCTTTGGGCAATATGCAGCAAAGTGCTTGCCCCACTCACCTCACCGGTAGGAGAGTGTGGTCACATCAAGATCACCAGAGCCAATAAGACGAAGAAATGTCCATGGTATTGGGACACAGTGCATCAAAAAGCATTCGATGACGTCAAGACCTCAATTGCCAAGGCTGTAGTCTTAGCCTACCCCGATTATGCAATGGAATTTGAGATATACACTGATGCCTCATCTAAACAACTTGGATCAGTTATCACCCAGGGTAATAGGCCCCTTGCATTTTTCAGCAGGAAACTGTCAACAGTGCAGCAGAACTACAGCTTGACCAAACTAGAACTACTGGACATAGTGGAAACACTCAAGGAGTTCAAATGCATGTTGTGGGGACAAAGATTAAAAGTCTATACAGACCATAAAAATCTAATCCAAGACGCCCTTGGATTAACCTCTGACCGTGTCTACCAATGGAGATTGCTCCTTTAGGAATTTGGCCCCAAAATTGTTTACATTAAAGCCACACATAACACTGTTGCCAACATCATCTCTTGCTTGGACATCAGACCAATACCGAGTGAGCACGAGAACTGGATGATGTTCACAAAATGCTGGTGTCATTTTACACCATGCAAGAAGAGAGTGCAATAGACACCTCTGTATACCAAGAGGTAATGAATCTGGTGGTTGCAAATACCACAGCAAAGAAGACGTAATCTACCCGTTAACAGTACAAGAGATTGCCCAAGCACAACATTTTGATGCCAGCTTGAAGATGCTTAAAGACAAGTACTCGACACAATTGGTTGAAAGTACTCAAATCCTATGCAATGATGGAAAAGTTGTCATTCCAAAAGGACTTCAACACCATGCAGTTAGTTGATACCACCACTATCTACAGCACCCTGGACACACTAGACTCAAAGAAACCCTTTGTGCTGCAATGTACTGGAAAGGTAAGTGAAGTACTGTCCGAAAATATGTCAAAAACTGCCATACATGCCAAGTCAACAAGAGGCCTAAGCATAAGTATGGGAAACTCCCTACTAAATTCGTCATCACAAACCCTTGGGAAGTACTATGTGTTGACCCTATAGGCCTGTATACAATCAAAGGTAAAGATGGGACAGTAATTGATTTCATGTGTCTGACTATGATTGACCCAGCTTCCAGTTGGTTTGAAATAGTTGAACTGCTGATAATCACTGAGGTGATTATTCCCCTGAATACAAAAGGGCGGAAGGGTAAAAGGACCCATGAGGAAGCAATGATCAGTAACTTAGCGAACAAGACCTGCTTTAGTAGGTATCCACGTTGTCAATACATAATTTATGACAATGGAAGCAAGTTCAACCTTCACTTCAAATCCCTATGTGAATCATATGGGATCACGAGTAAGCCTACCAGTGTCAAGAATCCACAAGCGAATGCTATCCTAGAACGAGTGCATCATGTGATTTCGTCTGTGCTCCGAACAGCTGAAATAGACATGGCCCCTTCAGTAGAGCCAAGTGATATAGATAAGTTCGTGACAAACGTCGCTTAGGTCATTCACTCAACGTACCATAGAGTACTAAAAGCGTCCCCAGGTGCACCAATTTTTGGCTGGGATATGTTGTTTGACATTCCCTTCCTGGCTGACTGGAATAAAATTGGAGAATATAGGCAATACCAAACAGACCAAAACACAGAACGGGAAAATCACTCACATTGTGATTGGGACTACAAGGTAGGTGATTTAGTACTTCTTACTAAAGATGGTATACTCCACAAAGGTGAAAATAGATATGAAAATGATCCTTGGACTATCACATCAGTCCATACAAATGGCACCATCACGATTCAACGCAAAACAAAATCGGAAAGATTAAATAAACAAAGAGTTACACCTTGTTTTAACAACCAAAATTAAAGTCGAATTAAAGTCAGTTTTCAAAAGTAACTAAAACTGCCTCTCCCTCTTCAATCAACACTTACTCATCATATATGTTTAACAAACTCTTTAGTTTGTTATAGTTACTCTCACGAGAACCCAGTTTTTCCACCTAAAAACACTTTGGTTTTTGTTCCATTTTTACCTGATACTCCATTCGTGGGGGCGAGTGACACAGGCCAAAAATCTGCCTTTTTTACCCCTAAGTACAAAAATTAAAAGGATCATTCTCAGGACTCCTCAGGACGAGAGTCCACTGCCCCTGATCCAAAAGGCATGGACTCCTCAACACAGGAGTCCACTGTCCTACTGCCAACGGCAAGGACTCCCCAACACAGAAGTCCATACCCCCAAACAAGGGAACACCCTTGAGAAGGGTATAAGCATACCAATTTTGTGTAAGATCTACACAGTGTTCAATCACATCATTTGGATTGGAATTGCAGTTCCACTGCCCTTCCATCCTCACAATTGTAGCAAAAATAACTCATAACATCAAATCTTTGACACCTGTCGAAACTGCCTATAACTTCCGCGCTTAATATTTTTTTGCGACGCCCGGCTCAGGTCAGTATCTTGACTATTTTCCCTGTTGCCTTATCATATGGTACAGCAACTTTTCCCCGCTTACCTTATTTTACAATACCTTATCTTTTCCCTGCCATTTCTTGCACCAATTCCAGGGCAAATAGCACAATGCATTTTATTTTTGTTGGGCTTGGATGTGTTGTGAGTTTTGCTTCTTTTCAGCGTAACTTAGCGACGGCACAGAGTTGTGGAGACATATGCAGGTGGGAGTATTGGTGTAGGCAAGGAGAAACCATTCAAGACAGTTTTACTCTAATTTGTGGATTTGAACAATAGAAAAAAGAATATGTTCATGCAATTGGGGCGGTGGAAAATAGGCCACAGATCAACCACACAAGGAAGCACAAGGAGCACACAAATGCAATTGCACAACCAGGCTGTCCAAGGTTGTTAACTCAAAAATGTGATCCAAATTTACTTAGAAAAGGAATTTGCATGGTGATAGCAACCATTGTGGGGATATTTAAAGCCACAACCACGACTCTCAATAAATCAAAATGGGGAACCAGCATTCATATGCACTTTGAGGGAAGCAAGATGTCAGATCTCATATCAGATGGTGGAGTAACAGTCCCATCTACAAAGTTTATTCTGCATCCGACCCAGTGCCAAGCGAGTGCCCCCACAGTAGTAACAGGTGTAGAGCACTTGCTAATAAATTGAAGTGAGCTGAGCAGGAGGATGAAAAGGCTGTGATCTGTGCAGCAGAGGAGGAGGCAGTAGAGACCAAGGCAGCAGAGGAGGTGACCTTAGTTTCACATGTCTGCTGCGTCCGCGTCCAAAAATTGTTGAAATAGACACCGTGCAGGACATGTCCTGGACACGTCCAGGACACGTCCAGGACATGTCCTGGACATCTCGTGTTTTTAGTGTTTTCAAACGAGGACACAGGACATTCAATTTTAGACACAGAGGACATGACAGGACGTGAGAGGACATGGAGTGTTTACTTCATTTATAGGGTCCTTTTCGATACTTTCAGGTGAATATATCAAGAGTGTTGGTTGTTGCATGTACATTACATTCATTTAAGTGTAATCCATGAGGATTGCAGTACAAAAATACCTTAGATACCTTGACATGTGCCTTGATACTGTTATGTAATGTATGTGAGTCAAAACTTCTGAGGACACGGGGCAGACATGGGACTCAACACTGACATATGTCCTCGTGTCCACAAAAAATCCGCGTCCTGGAGAAATTAAGGACATAGGACACGTCCAAGGACACGTCCAAGGACACGTCCAGGACATGTCCAGGACATGTGAAACTAAGGAGGTGACAGTGGAGGTCACATATGCAGCAAATGCATGGGGGGGCATACGAAGAAGAAAAAGCCAGAAACCAAGAAGAGCGACAATCAGTGATAGAATATGGTGGATGGAGGGTGGAGATGATTGGTCAGAGGAGGACACAGAAGAGAAGGACAAAAGAGGCAACAGTGGAGGTTGTGAAGACAACAAGTGCAAGTAGGGGTAGATGTGTGATGAACAACAACAATAGTATTGAACCTATGACATCAAAGATACCAGCAACAAAGACAACAGCAAGCAAACAAAGGGTGTGGGATAATAAAATGTTGGTTAATGATATGGTTGTTGACAAGGAAGATGAGAAACAGAAGCAGGTAAGCTTTCAAAAGATGCAGCAAGAAAAGGAAAGTCAAAAAGTGAAGGTAAGTTGTTGCAATCTTTCACAGTAATCACACTATCGCAGTAATCATGTTACTGTCAAAATTATCAATAATTTTGGAGTAACGCAGAATTCCACCACAATTCTACTGGAAAATACAACCTAGGTTTGCGTGCAAGGTGTGCTCGAAGGGTGCAAGGAGCAGATGCCCATTGTTTAGACAAGATCTCCTGTCTATCTAACTGCAAAAATCTTGCAGCGGCTCCATCGTCTCCTCCTCCTTCCTTCTCCTCCTTCCTTCTCCTCCTTCCTTCTCCTCCTTCCTTCTCCTCCTTCCATCTCCTCCTTCCATCTCCTCCTTCCTTCTCCTCCTTCCTTCTCCTCCTTCCTTCTCCTCCTTCCTTCTCCTCCTTCCTTCTCCTTCCTTCTCCTTCCTTCTCCTCCTTCTCCTCCTTCTCCTCCTTCTCCTCCTTCTCCTCCTTCTCCTCCTTCTCCTCCTTCTCCTCCTTCTCCTCCTTCTCCTCTCTTCTCCTCCTTCTCCTCCTTCTCCTCCTTCTCCTCCTTCTCCTCCTTCTCCTCCTTCTCCTCCTTCTCCTCCTTCTCCTCCTTCTCCTCCTTCTCCTCCTTCTCCTCCTTCTCCTCCTTCTCCTCCTTCTCCTCCTTCTCCTCCTTCTCCTCCTTCTCCTCCTTCTCCTCCTTCTCCTCCTTCTCCTCCTTTCTCCTCCTTCTCCTCCTTCTCCTCCTTCTCTCTCCTTCTCTTCTCCTCCTTCCTCCTCCTTCTCCTCCTCCTCCTTCTTCTCCTCCTCCTCCTCCTTCTCCTCCTTCTTCTCCTTCTCCTCCTTCCTTCTCCTCCTCCTCCTTCTCCTCCTCCTTCTCCTCCTTCTTCTCCTCCTTCTCCTCCTCCTCCTTCTTCTCCTCCTTCTCCTCCTTCTCCTCCTTCTCCTCCTTCTCCTCCTCCTCGTCCTTCTCCTCCTTCTCCTCCTCCTCCTCCTTCTCCTCCTTCTCCTCCTTCTCCTCCTTCTCCTCCTTCTCCTCCTTCTCCTCCTTCTCCTCCTTCTCCTCCTTCTCCTCCTTCTCCTCCTTCTCCTCCTTCTCCTCCTTCTCCTCCTTCCTTCTCCTCCTTCTCCTCCTTCCTTCTCCTCCTTCCTTCTCCTCCTTCCTTCTCCTCCTTCCTTTCCTTCCTTCTCCTCCTTCTCCTCCTTCCTTCTCCTCCTTCCTTCTCCTCCTTCCTTCTCCTCCTTCCTTCTCCTCCTTCCTTCTCCTCCTTCCTTCTCCTCCTTCCTTCTCCTCCTTCCTTCTTCTTCTCCTCCTTCTCCTCCTCCTCCTCCTTCCTTCTCCTTCTCCTCCTTCTCCTCTTCCTTCTCCTCCTTCCTCTCCTCCTTCCTCTCCTCCTTCCTTCTCCTCCTTCCTTCTCCTCCTTCCTTCTCCTTCTCCTCCTTCTCCTCCTCCTCCTTCCTTCTCCTTCTCCTCCTTCTCCTCCTCCTCCTCCTTCCTTCTCCTTCTCCTCCTTCTCCTCCTTCTCCTCCTTCTCCTCCTCATCATTTCTCATCCTTCATCATCATTCGTCATCATTCATCATCATTTCATCATTCATTTCATCATCATTTATCATCATTGTCATCATTCTCATCATCATTTCATCATCATTGTCATCATTTGTCATCATCATCATCATTCATCATCATTTCATCATCATTCATCATCATTATCATCATTGTCATCATTTATCATCATTGTCATCATCATCATTTCATCATCATTTTCATCATCATTTGTCATCATTTATCATCATCATCATCATTATCATCATTTGTCATCATTCATCATCATTTCATCATCATTTTCATCATTCATCATCATTCTATCATCATTTGTCATCATTCATCATCATTCTGTCATCATTGTCATCATTCATCATCATCATCATTGTCATCATTTCATCATCATTCTCATCATTCTCATCATTCATCATCATTCTCATCATTCATCATCATTCTCATCATCATCATTCTCATCATTTCTCATCATTCTCATCATCTCATCATCATTCTCATCATCCTCCTTCATTTCCTCATCCTTCATCATCATTCATCATCATTCATCATCATCATTCTCATCATTCATCATCATTCTCATCATTCTCATCATTCTCATCATCATCATTATCATCATTTCCTCATCATTTCATCATCATTCTATCATCATTCTCATCATCCTCATCATCATCATCATCATCCTCATCATCCTCCTCATCCTTCTCATCATTTCTCATCATTCATCATCATTCATCATCATTCCTTCTCATCATTCTCATCATTTCATCCTCACTTCTCCTCCTTCCTTATCATCACTTCTCCTCCTTCTCATCATCTTCTCCTCCTTTCTCCTTCTTCTCCTTCTTCTCCTTCTTCTCCTTCTTCTCCTTCTTCTCCTTCTTCTCCTTCTTCTTTTTCTTCTCCTCCTTCTCCTTCTCCAACTCCTCCTCCTCCTCCTCCTTCTCCTTCTTCTCCTCCTTCTCCTCCTTCTCCTCCTTCTCCTCCTTCTCCTTCTTCTCCTTCTTCTCCTTCTTCTCCTTCTTCTCCTTCTTCTCCTTCTTCTCCTTCTTCTCCTTCTTCTCCTTCTTCTCCTTCTTCTCCTTCTTCTCCTTCTTCTCCTTCTTCTCCTTCTTCTCCTTCTTCTCCTTCTTCTCCTTCTTCTCCTTCTTCTTCTCCTTCTTCTCCTTCTTCTCCTTCTTCTCCTTCTTCTCCTTCTTCTCCTTCTTCTCCTTCTTCTCCTTCTTCTCCTTCTTCTCCTTCTTCTCCTTCTTCTCCTTCTTCTCCTTCTTCTCCTTCTTCTCCTTCTTCTCCTTCTTCTCCTTCTTCTCCTGTGAGACAGTTTTTTAACTATCGACTAATATAGAAAAGTGATACATTTTAGTATGCCTTGAAGCATAATGACCTGTGTACAAATAATTTTCCAGTTATAAATGCATGGGTAGTCGTGATGTTTTGATAAGTGCTTATACTTGTGAATTTGTATCTTATTTCCAAAAGGTGTGTGTTTGTGTGTGTAGCATGCAGGAGGCACTCATGCTCACTTGCTAAGCTTGGACCACATGTACTACATCATGCCAGGCCAAACTTACCACCCGTTTTTACATTTTCGATATGTACCTCTACTACAATATTTTCTTGCTCTCTGCAAAAAATCTTGAAGCAAAGGCTGCTAGTAATGGCTCCGTGATTACCTGTCCCCAACCTTTGCAAGCAAGCTAATCTTACTTAAGTAGTTGCAATGAAAATGTATTTTATTAACATTTCTCTGTACTAAATCAGTGTAACATGCAATCAGTAGTGTCACAATTCGTCATATCTTAACACATGAGAATGACAAATGGGAAGAACCATCGAGAATGGCAACAAATCCTCTTTTCAATAAAATTAAACTTCCGACTCTTGGCATCTAGTGTCCATATTGCAACAACATTCAATCCACAGTGTCCATTTCAACAACATATTCAGCAGGAAGAACCGGCAAAATTAATTTTGTAAAACAGATGAGGTACATCATTGTCCCGCTCGTTGTAGTATCCAAGACTACATCACTTAAAATCTCACGACCTTTGCTTGTTGAGAAAGGTACACGTTCTTGCTGTCTTATTTCATCACTAGCTGCATTTGTCATTTGTTGCTGATCTTCAATCGTGCAGAATTCCAGGAATCGCTGGCTGCAATTTATGACTTCAACTACCGTAAAACCTGGATTATAAGTGCCGCCAGTGTATAGGTGCACACGGAACTCATGTCATGTACATTTGCTCTTTCTACATGTTCCACCCTAGCTAAGTTCATGGAGAACACATAAAACATTTCTCCATCTCAGGAGCAACACGCCCATATGTGGAGCTCCCAGTAACTCCGGCTGGATGCTGAGTTACGTCCAAAACCCGAAAAACTCACATGCTTCACCATTACAACAAAAAACACAACACATCTCCGCCCAATGAATCGTACCGTTCTTGTTGGTTTCTTGCCCTGTGACAATGGGCGTAGTTGCGACCTAGACCCATTTGGATGAGGCAACTCCCTAGTCCTCAATAGAGAGGACAATGGAGTTGGCATGCGCCTGCACTTGCGGATGACAGCGCCACACGAGTTGGTGTGTTACACCATAAATGGTGATGGCACGGATGGTTGTCGTGTCTGTTTTGTGGCCAGGGAGGTCTGGGCTGGCGGGAATGCTGCACGGTTGAACGGCGCAGTTGTTTGTGTTGTGGACATGTTTACGTCCAACACCGTAAACCGTTCTGTTCATCGACTTTTCCATCACAATCGCGGGTACGCGTATGGGCGGATTGTGGTGGATGATTAGTTTTATAGTTCGTTTTTAAACTAACAGATTAATTAGTTTACCAATTCTTTTTAAACACACATAATCAATTTATTTAGAACCATTCAAATCCGCTCTTCATCCATGCATTCGTACTGTTTGCGCAGGGAGGTTCTTGTAGACCTCAACCGCCCACTCTGCCACCAACTGCCTTGTTGGCTCCTTCGCAACGCCATTTACAATGCCTTCTCCCGTCACCATCCAATTCTCCCACTTCTCGCGCATTCTTGACTTGATAGACTTGTTGATTCCAATGTCAACAGGCTGGCACAAATACGTGCAGCCAGGACGAATGTGAACTACCTCAATTCCAATCGATTGAATCGGGTTCTCGATGTTTCCCATCATGTGAACTCGGTACGCATCGAGAATCAGGATCGGGATAACATCGGGTCCTTTCTCGGTTCGCCAAGGGATCAGTACGTCGTCAATCCATTTCGACATCATTTCCTCGTCCTTCCACGCTTTTTTCTGGCACGCCTAGTGTCCTTCACCGGGGCACGTCGCGAACTCACACGAGATGCGTCCGTATGGTGCGAGTTTGAGGAGATATAAAAGTGGGCTGTGAGTGAGCACACTCACAAAACTCGGAATGTAGCCCGCTAAAAAAAAGGCGATGAGCCCCCAACAGAATGTCACATCTGGTGGGAAACCGTACCGTAACGCACAATAAAGTAAAAATAATAAGGTGTTACGGATACCCGCCTTGTTAAAAACACTAACTTGCGCTGGATTCTAAGTGCCGCCAAATTGTATCTTTTGTACATTTGCGTGCACTTATAATCCGGGTTTTACGTAGTTCTAGCTATGAACCTGCAGACTTCGTCAGCCCTGTCAAAGTCTGCTGAAGTCTGCCAAAGTCTACCAAAAACCTAGCAATCTGCCAAGTATACTTCTACAATCAGACTAGTAAATACACAGGAATAATGGAGCATTTTAAAGGCTTCCCATATGTTATTGTTAAAGGTCTGTTTTTGCCGAGGCACACAATTCAACGATTGCAAGAGCACCCCACTTTTCATAGCACTTGTGAGCATTGTTCATCTGTAACTTTGCTTGGTCCACATCTCCATAGTGCAGGTAGAGAGAGCCCAGCAACTCAAATGCAAGGCCTCCTTCGTGAATAAAGCCGCTTTCCTGTGCAGTTTTGATTGCAGCTTGATATTTTTCTATGGCACCCTCTTTGTTCCCTTCGAAAAACTGCAATTCAGCCTGCAACAATAAGAGTTTGTTCTGAAAATTCCAAGTGGAATGCTTCACCCACTCCTGAAACAACGAAATGGCAAGGTGACCAACTTCTATCGCGTTTCTGTTGACCGTTTTGCGAGCCAACTGAAAGGCTGTCATCCCCTCATAAAACGAATGATACACATCCAGGAAACGGTTTTGATTTCGACATCGGTACTTTTTGGCCCAACTTGCAGCCTCATCGTATTTCTTGAACCAAAAGTTAACGAAGAGAGCATTAAAATATCCCGCTTGCAACATACTAGACATGCCTAATGACTCAAGTTTCTGCAGGTAATCCTCATCAGTGGCTATATTTTGACACGGCATTAGACTAAAAGGGATGCGACGACTCCCAGATAGCTTACGAATAACTTCAGACATACCCAAATGCACTAGACATACAGAAGGATCAGATAACTTTGTCTACAACAGTCAATGTGAGACAAATTTTTCATCAGAAATATGAAAAAAGAGTAGTCGCAATCACGGATCGACTCTTACCATTTCTGTCACAAATATTTTGCATTCGTTGTCAAGGTCAGATAAGCTATGTCCACACATCATACGAAATCTGGTATGATAACTGACTGACGAACAAGCTACATAGCCATCGCCAGCCATGAGAGAGTCTCTGTAATTATTTTTGAGCAAATCGACAACTGATTGGAGTGGTTCGCGATAGAATGCCAAGAAGCCATAGACGGCACACTTTAGCCTTGGATGTTTTTCTTTTGAATCAAACGTCTCATGCAATGACAGGCCCAGCTTCCCCAATCGGTATGCCTCATCTATGTCGGTATTCAGCAGTGAAACGGCGTACACAACAAGTCCCAAAGGACTATCACTGCATAAACCTGTTTTCGAGACGATTGAACACAGAACAAAAATGCATTAGCTTGCCTTTCTGATCAGTGTGGCAGCATTACAATATACCACAAATCTCACCATGTCGTAGGGAAAGATTAACAATCCTGCATGCAACATAGGGGAGATACTGAGGCCGATCAGTGAAAAGAAATGGTAAAATGGTGCCAAGGACTCTCATTCTTGCGCTTATATTCCAATCTGAAACTCTTGGCACATTCTTGATGTCACTATCGGTATAAGTACGTAGTGCCTTCTTGGTTTCTAAGTATTCATTTGAGACTGCATGCGGTGGAACATCCTGCGGTGATGACTCGCCTAACTCTTCGAGAAGCGAAAACGCGCTATCAATGGCGTGCTTTTCATTGCCCGTTAATCCAAGCGTTTCTATCAGGAGCAGACAAGAAGAAAGTTTGTCCTGGAGACGGGGAGCGTGCTCGAAAATCTCATTTAGGAAACCCCGCATCTTATCACCTTGAGAAGATGCGAAACATGCTTTGGAGGCTGTTTCATACAATCGGAGACTTAGCTTATAGTCATCCCATACATGGTCTGCTAAGAAGGATATGCCATGCTCTGAATACGACAAAGCTGATGCAAAATCAAAAACACTCATTGAACTCTCTGCCGCCTTCAGATTTAAGTCTGCATACCTGTCTGAGTAGTAGAGTTGCGAGTTCCCCAACGTCTTTGCTCGGTTGATTTGATCAATGGCAATGTGCATGACTGGTCGAGAATGGGATGTCTGAAACTCATTAGACTTGGCAAGGAGTTCTAAGCCGATGAAGAGATGGGTGTTGTTTTGCTCTTGTCGCGACATCATGTCGTAAACACTTTGTTCGAGAATATCATGCGAAAATCTGTAAACTTGCCCTTGTTTCTCAATAATATTTCTATCGATTGCAACTGCGAGAACTTCAATCATATCAATGTGGTCTGCGAGAAGCATCAATAGCGATTCGTCTGTCTTTGATCCAAGGCATGATAACAACATCAAGGCCCATATTGTAATCTCGGGTAAGATTTGAAGGTTCCTCTTCATTAACTGGGCAACATTTTTTGTGATAGAGATTGCTTTCACGGCGTCCAAGTGCCAATTCCACCTCCTCTCAGAAAGGCTATAAGTAAGTGTTTTATTGATCACCAATGATTCAACAAACACCTTGATGTAGAACACGTTGCCTGACGTCTTAGCATGAACAATATCTGCCAGTGGTCGAGTCAATCGATTAGGTAGCTGGAGAGCATTTGAGATCATTGAGTTGCAAGCTTTTTTCGTCATGTGATGAAGCAGAATGGTATGGACCTCCATTGTCGCTGCAGCTTTGAAAGCTGGAAAATAATGTGTTGAGAGGATATGGTCTTGATCAACCTCGTCAGTTCTGTACAGTCCAATAAACAATAAGTCTGCGTTAGAGCGACTTCGGCAAAATGAACGGGGGCCCACTCAGCCATCAAACTTGTAATGAGATCCACTGCAGAGCAAAAGAGAGGACAATGCCATTAATCAAGAAAGAAGCGGAATGTCCTAGCAAATGAATGTCACAATGTACATCAATAAATCTCACGCGACTCCTGGCTCGCCCATTGCAAATCATCAAAGACTAATAAAAGAGGTCTGCCAAAACTTGAAATTGCATGGACTAGCCTTCTAAACGAATAGTGCAACCTATTTCGAGATGATTCTGTGTCTGAGAGTATCTCGTTGAATGTATTCTGTTCTTCGCCATCGCTTTCTTCCGCGAGAGCCTCTAAATCATCTTCACTTATGACACGCTGCATTATGACTGGAAATAGCCTCCGTAGACTTGGTATCAAGTTACAAAGCAGGACAATCAGTGAAGGAGATAGAAAGAGCTGCAAGGCAACGGTAATTACAGCAAGATATGTCTCCTGGTCGTCCCTGCCGAGTAAGGATGCAAAAAAGACTTCGAAGGCAGACGAAATCGCAGACAACGGCGAGTTGTACATCAGACGTTCAAACTTGATCCCTACATGAATCCAACCACTAGAGTTTACTAAATGATTCTTCACACCTTCTACCATAAAACTTTTGCCTTCCCCTCCATTTCCTCCAATGAGAATCAATCTGTTTTTAAAAGGATCGTAACGTGAGGCTGCCAGCTCCAATATCCTATTCGTTTCGACCTCTCGCCCATAGACAACATTTCCAAAATCAATTTTCCCTTTGTTTGTATTTCTTTCCACGTTCGAAACGTCAGGTTTGTAGAAAAGTATGTCAGGGCGTTCTGAAACTATACCTAGTAACTCTTGGAAAACATCGATCAGTGACAAAAAAGAAATGTCTTCGTCGTACATGCCAGAATGAATAAGGTCAGTTACAACTCTACAAATTGATTCTGGAACATCAGCCACAAGCAATTTTTTCTTGTAAACATCCAAGTTCATCCTCCTCATCATCTTAGATGCATCGTTGATGTGATCCTCGTCGTCAAATGTGGAGAGAGTGCAATTTCGATTTTCATCAACTTCGGTTGCACTAGGATTTGGAATACTTTCCCCGCGAGAGAACAATTGGAAAAACAGCAGTCCGAGCTGTTGAAGGAATTGATGACGTGATTTCATGAAGTGGGTTCTCGTGAGCGGAATACTTTTGAGGGGTTGGGAAAAGTCAACGTTTGACACATTATCAACGATTACTTCAATTTGATTCATGTCTAGCTTGACACCGTTGAGGATGCAACCCGTTCTGCTGACTTCGAGTTCCACAAAATCCTGATCAGCACAGCCGTAACCTTCCGGGCATTGAATTTCCACATCAATATTCTGCAAGGAAATGTCTTCGGTCTTGAGAGAGTTGGAACCCACCGAGGATGTTTCTATAGCATCCAAATCGACATCCTCCTCCCAGTTGTCATCTCGTATGAGTCTAAGCAGAAGGAGCAACGAAACTTTCGCGCACTCCTTGATGCAAGCTAGTTTGACGTTAAGCGCCGCGGCAGATTGAAGTTTCGGCCCGCCTACATCAAATCCTGGTGACAATGGTCCATTATCATCTCGCCTCTCGTCGATTTCACGAATCCGCGTTTTCTCGAGATAGGCAGCTAGTGCAATCCAAGCTGTCAACCGAGTCCAGCATACATCTTTTGACATGACTTTTCAGATCAAGTGCTCCAGCAATCAGCAGTCGAAATCATTGATAGGAGCGATCCGGGAGAGATCAACAGAGATCAACCGATTGACGATGGAGGATGAAGGTATGGTGTGTTCAGGGTGTGTCCCAAGGGCCGCGCGACCTCCGGGGACCTCTTCGGCGACACATCTGCGAACGTATATGTATGTGATATTAGGGTACTTTTCCGAAGCAGGGAAGTCATTCACATCTACCGTTTTACTAGACTTATGTTAAAATTCTCCAAAATTTACGTAGGAACCACTACCACGCCATCTTGGCAGCAGAGACGCAAGGGCCGTTTCGGCAACCATGGTGATTATCCTCCCCCCAAACTCGGCCCGCACCCATCCCACTCCTCCAACTTGCACATCAACGTGTTACCCTCCTCCTCGAGATCACTCGACGCTTTGACTATGTTAAAATCTATCGTTATTTCACGATTTTACACAGATTCGAACTTCACCACTTGGCTCCTCCACCAATTTTTACCATCCACCATCCAAAACGCTACGACAACTCCGTCGTTCAGTCACCATTCACCGTCGACCACTGTCAACGCATTCAGCTCTTCGTCCACGATCATTCCTGATAATCACGCAATGGGCGAGGATGTTGATATGCAGGGAAACTCTCCTCCACGAGTGGCAGGATATAAGCGGGCTGCAGTGAACTCACCTACAATCACGCCTCCCGGCACGAAGCGCACCGACCCTGTGGTATTGGAAGGAGGCGATGCACTCGACACAGAACTAAAACCCTCCAGACTGGAGGAGAAGTTTGGAATGCCGCCAAAGAAGAAATCCTCCAGTACGACGGATGTACAGTTGCAAGAGGGTGAGGATGAAGGAGGTGAAATTAACCTCCTTGACCAACAAGAGTACGAAGCTCTTATTCAGGAACCACCACCGCCAACACCAGCACAATATTTGCAATATGACTTTGACGAGACTGATGAGTTCACAGCACAGAACTTGACTAAATACAATGGCTGCAAACTCGAGGATGATATGCGAGCAAAAGCACTGAAGTGCAAGCAACAGGATAGGTCACAAGCGCACCCCAAATGGGGACCCTTCCGCCTCTCTCCATCGACGCTCCCTGAGGTTGTAGAAATCATTAATAGCAAAGGGAAGAAAGCCTTCTCTTTTCTGGCAGCTGAATATCTACTTGGCACAGGGGATTTTAGTTTCGATACCGAGGAAGTCTCCACGTACAGACTTCTATGTTATGCAGGGCCCAAACTCGTACTTTCACAACTCCATCGAGCCCAACAACTACAAGCCATCGACAAGACCATAATTGGTCCTTTTCAACTCTCCCGTCATGAAACAGAGTTTCTAGTCATTTGTGTCTCCTATGAAGGTAAAGTCTTCCACTCCTTTGATCTCTCTACAACAACACTGCCTCAGGACTCTGAGTGGATTCCAGTGGGTCAGAGGGGTACCTATATTCCCAAGAAGAGGATCAGCTTTGGCAAAACTCTCCCTCCAGCATCCAATCAACTCCACGGCACTAAGCATACTCCTTCACCGACGGATGATACCTCCAATAGGTTCAGTCCTCTAGCGGATGAGATTTCCTCAAAGAGAAAACCTCCCAGTGGTGAACGACGACACACGCCTCGGGGCACTACATCTTCCTCTACAACCAAGAAGGCACAGCAGAGAAAGCTGACAAGAAAGGAGGACAACGCATCGATAGGAAGTGACAAAGCAGACAGGTCTTCGGGTGAAAGTCGGTCACATAATGGGAGTAAGAGTGAGGACGAGGACAACACACATGATAGTGGCGAAGATGAAGGGATGGAACAAGATTCAAAAGGTGACGACGAGGAAGTACAATATGGTGACAACATAGACCTCACAGATCCTACACCCAAGGAGCCAGTTATTATTGAAATCACCCCGCATGTCCCGGAGTGGAATGAGGAAGACTCAGATGGAGAGGCGGCTCGGTCTGGTGATGAGAAAACACCTCCTAAAAAGAATCTTCAGGACATCATTCCCACCCCTCGGTAGCCTCCACTTCTTCCAACACTGCATTCTCGTCAGTCTCACACATCACTGATCCATCTCTGGTCATTGATCCCAATAGTGGACAACACCTCCTCAACGTAGAGATTCAACTCCAACCAGAGAAGGAACACATCGATGTTCTACTCTCTGAGACACGACGTCTCCTTGATTATATCCAAGAAATGGATCCTTCTGCGAGATTTGTCGCGCGTGGCTTAGACAAAAATAATAAGCCCCATCCTGATCTAAAATCCTCCAAGGACGCACACTGGCCCAAGAAATTTACGCCTGCGCAAAATTGGTTTCAAATTTCCTCGGGCTATTTGTTCCAACAACCTCCCATCTCCGAGAAGCAACTAAAGGACAGACTGGAGGCGAGACGTAATCGCAACAGGACCTCTGATCAAGAGGTGACGCGTCGGAAATCTAAGAAGAATAAGGATAAAGAGGATAAGGGACCAGTCTCCATGTACCTTACGGTAAATCTATACACAGAGCTCCCACGAGTTGCAACCATACTGGACTCCATGAATGTTGATCTTTGCAGGAATAATGTGAAAGTGTCCTTGAAAGCCCTCCAAGTTTGGGACTCAAACTCCAAGAAAATGTTATGCGGAGTCCAGAGTTCCCTCTGTACAGCAGGTGTGCAACAACTCCTCTTGCACCGGTTAAAAGAGATGGAAAAGAAACTGTGTAGACATGGTAGATTGGACACCCTTGAGTGGTACGATAAGCCTCTACCTGCGATGAACGTCACCATAAGGATGATCAGAGAACTCAAACTGCCAGACAACAAAGAGGAACAAGAACAACTGTCTTTTGATCCTTTCCCGCGCTCCAGCAAATTCGCCTATTTTCTTGAGGCCAGTGATGCCGCCTGGGCACGTCTTGATCCACTATTAAGCATGATGATAGAGACCAATGACATTTATTACGCGTTTGGACCGTCGGCTTTCATCATGGATGTCCCTGGCAGTACACCAAACATGGACAAGATAAGAGCACACCACAAGCATGGGTGCATCAGTATGGGGTATAACATCGCAACGACTGTAATAGAGTGCAACGAAGTTCAATTATTTGACTATGAAGTCAAAGTAAAGATGGAACCAGTCAAGCTTTCGTCGGGCGAAACAGTTCGCCCAAAGCCCCCATATGCACGCACTACCATCCGCAAGGAATTGCAGAGAATCCGGTTCAATGAGAAGCAAATCTTTCACACGGCGGTTATGGTGTGTAAAGGACCGGAAACTGGTTTCTCTGGAATCGTCGTATCGTATGACCCGGAAAATGATCCATTGTACCGGGAAAAATACGAATTCGCCAAGCGGACAATAGCAAACTTGGCCTGTTTCATGCATCATTGGCTAATTCAGTGCGGATATTGCCAGAGTACAAGGACGCGACTCATGAGGTCCTTTTATGTGGAAAAAGCTCAACTCGCCTCCGCATCCACCTGGGATCCTGTCAGTCTTACAGCCACTTCACACTTCAAAGCAAGAGCTGACACGTATCTCCAAGACAACGCCATGTACGATCCCTACCTGAGGAAACAACTCACTTCTCAAACCACACAGCACAACACATTTGTTGATATGTCTGACACAGTTCGCAAGCGTCTGCTCAAAGAGTTAGCGTATAATCCAAACGAGAAAGGGGCAGACGTTGGGAGTCGAGTCAGTGGAGCATCTGCCCTCACCGGTGACGCTGACACAGTGGGCGCATCCACTGTAAACTCTGAAGGTACACAAAACAGAGTTCTAAAGTCAAAAGAATATGCCAAACAGTTAGCAGAATCGAAAGTGGTCAATGCGGAGCAAGCAGCGGAGATAAATGAACTCAAAACACAGATGCAAAAACTGACACAAATGCTGGCTGCCATCAACCAGCCGGGTGCCCCCCACCTTAGTGGAAGCGGAGCTGCACGTCCCCAGGATGAGGGTGGCGGTGCAGCTCCGCAGGGAAAATAAGTCCCTCAAATACCCCGTCTCATTTGGACACGATGAGACAGGGTCAACGTCACAGTGTCCACACCTCGTCTGTCTCCTTGGCTCAGGTGGGAACAGATGGGGCTCAAATTAACCTGGCGACTGACTTGGGGGCTGGAAAAGTCAGTGTAGGGGCGGACAGCACCACATCGCCATCTAGCAGCGGTGTGCGAACGGTGGTTAGGGGAAACCACCAGACACGGGGCAATTCAAATATCGCTTCAGAACGCAGAAGGGCTAAAACTCAGCGAAGACGAGATGCCTGGATTAATAATCAGGCCAACATGGAACAGAAGAGGAAGTATAGGGCACTGCTCCGGGGGTACAGCACATTCAAGAAAAAGTGTACAGTCACGGATGAAGATGTGGAGGCAGCCGTCAGTCGACATGGAGCCAGGGTGTCTTCTACCAGCGAGATGCCACAACGCTCATCGGACAACGGCATGGCCAAGGACAACGCAATAGACAGTGAAAGGAGGGAAATGAGGCAACTGTTGGAGCTTCTTCGCGATAAGGAGGTGTAGGTTATGTCCCAAAAAAGAAGTCTAGCGGGTGGGTTCGCCTAATGTTCGAAAACTGGAATAGCCTGGGAATTTTCGCACACAGTTGGAAGGTTGACCGCTTAAATCACCTTATCACTGACTTGCAAGTTGATGATATTGCCGGCTGTGAGACACAATGTGACTGGACGCTAGTCCCAGCTCATCGACAATTTTCTCAACTCTTGTGTCCGGGTACCACCACAGTTGGTGTAGCCGCCAATAATACGAACGAGTCAATCGTACGCGATCAGATGGGTGGTACGGCAATCGCAGCAATAGGGAGACTGGGTGATATAGTGAGTGACAAGGGGTGTGACAATACTGGACTCGCCCGGTGGACGTGGTTAAAACTTGGATCAGGGACCAAAGTAACACGAATAGTTTGTGGATATCTACCATGCAAACCAGGGAAATCTGCTCGTGGTCACACAGTCTGGGAGCAACACTCCCAATATTTTCAATCCAAGGGTGATCTCCGATACCCATCGACCATCTTCATAGAGGATCTTGCAGCTACACTCAGACAATGGAGACGAGCAGGAGAAGAGGTGATTTTGTGCATTGATGCTAATCAAGATGTCTATGAGGGGAGACTAGCGACACGGCTACGAGAGGAAGACATTCAACTAACATGCCTAATGGAACCTGCCCTAGGCAGACAAGTGCCCAACTCACACTTTCGTGGCTCGGGTAAGATATCAACAATTTTTGGTTCCCCTGGATTAGTTGATGGTCACGCGATGTGTTTCCCGCACTGGTACGGAGTTGGTGATCACAGGATCTTCCTCTTGGAAATCTCAGCGGCTTCCCTCTTCGGGGGAAACTATCCTACCATTGTCCGCCCAACATCAAGAGCCCTCACCTGCAAAGTATCACGAATCCGAAAGAAGTACTGCGCTTCGATGACCAAACTGGTTGAGGAACATAAAATGGATGATAAGCTCCGCACAATTGAAAGCCTGTACGAGGTCGCACCACAAAACATCATACAAAAAGCACATGACAAATGGGATGATGAGTTAGGCCAGTTCATGCGGCACTCAGAAAAGTTGTGCACCAAGTTCAAGAGCAATGACATAGCCTACAGTCCGACAGTTGGACAATGGCTCAAGAGACGGTCGATTCTCAAATGGATTATTCGCTGGCATGATGGAAAGGTACCTGACACAAGGAACATGTGTCGCGCTGCTAGGAGAGCCAACATTGTAGATCCTCTGTTCCTCACTAGGTCCGAAGTCGAAGATAGACTACACAGCTGTCTGGAGCATCTTTTTGAGCTCAAGACCCAGGCTCCCGCTCTGAGAAAGAAGCATCTGCAATGGCATCTGCAAGTAGCCAAGAATAATGGTGACGATGAAGCAGCGACGGAGATTTTGCGAATAGTCAAGACCGAGGTGCGACGTCATAGACAACGCTCCATCAATAAAGTGGTGCGTGATACGAGAGGAAGATCCGTGTTGTGCGTACAGGAGACCGTCGAAGGCAGAGAAGTGACTCATACATGTCAGGATGCTGTGGAACAAGCATGTGGTGAACATCTGGGTAGCCGTTTCTCTCTCGGCACACGGGCCCCCCTATTGGCGTCGGCCTTGCATGCTGTGATAGGACACCTGAGCGACACGGAGGCGGCTCGACAAATCCTAAGCAACGACTACGACTTCTCGGAGGGGTGGGATACATCCACGGTTGACTTACTCAAGGAGTCGGCAAAGCTCCGCCTAGAATGTGATGACATCCCCACTACGAGTAGCGAAGTAACTGTGGATGAGTTCAAAACATTTTGGAGAACTTGCAAAGAGAAAACCTCCTCTTCCAAGAGTGGTAGGCACTTTGGACACTATCGAGCCATCAGCTGTGACACATCCCTGTCCTCCCTCCAAGTGAGAAGTATCAACCTAGCGGCAAAACGAGGATTGCCACTAAGTAGATGGAGACAAGGAGTCACGGTTCTCCTAGAGAAGGTGGCGGGAAACATTCGCATAGACAAACTTCGCGCAATCTGTCTCCTTGAAGCGGACTTCAACTGGTGGCTAAAAGTAATATTTGCCAAAGGGATGATGCACAGGATGAAGGCCACAGGTGTGATGCCTATTGAACAAGGAGCTACCTCTGGGAGGATGGCCACCGACACGTCTGTGACCAAGCAGTTTTTCTTTGATCAGGCAAATATCCTTCACAAAACCTCCGCTGTGTCCAGCACTGATGCAGCGAATTGCTATGATGCAGTGAACCATGCTGCTGGCAGCTTTGCCCTTCAAGCAATGAACGTGCCACTAGCTTTAGTGAAATGCTACCTAATATGTGTTCAAACTATGCGCTTCTTTCTCAAAACAGGTTTTGGGATGGCGGAAAGGAGCTATGGTGGCACAACAGAAGCTCCCTACATGGGCCTCATACAGGGCAGCGGCGCTGCACCGGCTGCATGGACAGCAATAAGTACTGTAATGGTGTCGGCGTATAAGTCAAAAGGATTCGGTGCAACGTTTTGGTCAGCTTGGTCGGGCCTAGTTCTCAGCATGGCTGCGCTCCTCTACGTGGATGATACTGATCTGCTTCATGTTAGTCAGTCTTCTTCCATACCTGATGATGTCTTCTGCCGACAAGTACAGGCGGCCACACATTATTGGGCTACTCTTTTACAAGCAACTGGAGGCAATCTAAAGCCCGAAAAATGCTATTGGTACCTACTGAGCTACAAGTTCATTCAAGGAAAAGCTGTACTTAAACCGAGACGTGAACTCAGCGACTACACGTTACAAATACCACAACCCAACAGTATGAATGTTGTCGTACAACTCAAAGATCCGAATGAATCCTCTGAGGTACTAGGTGTGTGGTCTTGCCCCTCCGGCAATGGTCAAGCACAACTGGACCACATGCTCAGAAAGGGACGAAAGTGGGGAAACAGAGTTTTACATAGCACGTTGAAACCGGCCGAGGTGTGGCAGAGCTTTAACACGCAAGCACTCCCATCAGTCAAGTATGGGCTAATAGCACTTATGTCCTCCAGACAGGCCCTAGACGATGCCTTTGCTTCCTGGTACTACCTAATACTCCCGGCTTTAGGGTTGAATCGTCATATTACCCGTGAATGGAGAACGCTCCCAGTCGACTATCAAGGGGTTGGTCTCCCTCAAATGTCGATAGAAAAACTTGGCGTGATGATACACTTCCTGCAAAAACACTGGGCATCCCAAGACTCCATGGGGAAACTACTTCGATGCATGTTTGAGCTTAGCCAACTCGAAATCGGTCTATCTGGGAACTTCCTGCTTCGCGACTACAATCTCTACAGTGATCTAGCTACACACTCCTGGTTCAAGACGTTGTGGGAATATGCGCACTACTACAAAGTTCGCATAGACCTAGACGAGGTGACTATCGCTCCAGTTCGGGAGCGGGACCAAGTTCTGATGGAAGAGGCTATCAAAGTCATTCCTCCTCGACGGTGGCCAAACTTCAATCGTGCGCGAAAGTTTCACAAAGCTTACTTCCTCTCCCAAATAATGTTAAGTGATGGAACCAATGTGGATTCAGATAAAGCCCAGTGCCACTTTGTCGAGCAAAAGGAGTCATCCATGGTCTTCCCTCTGGAAAACCCACACCGCAGGACCTCGCAACATGGAGGGAAGTTATTTGCTTGTTGACGTCCCCCAAGCTACGCCTGTCGCCAAAGTTAGGAAAATTCCTGCGGCACCCGTATGATACAGTGATATGGCTGACCAATGTCTCTAGAACATGTGTAATTCGACAAGAATCTGGGAAACCAAAGACGGCTTTCCTTCCGGTCCCTACACGCTACTCAACTAGAGGGCGGCAACAGTATATTAGGTCGAACACTGCCAACTTTCCTCTGTGTACACAAGTAGCTTCAGTAAGGGTGCACACACCGGATGTCATCACGGTCCACTCCCAACATCCTCTTGTACAAGCAGCCGGTACCACCACACTATGTCTACGTCAGTATCTACGCCAGTTGGCTCCATGCATGCTTCTATGTGGGATGAAAATCACCGGCGATGGACAATGGCTACTTAAGTCATTCACGCAAGGCTCGTTGGTGGTGTGTCACGATGGGTCTTTCATGCCACACCTTGACGTTCGGTACTGTTCGGCGGCAACACTGTTTCTTTGCAAAACGTCAGGACGTATAGCTAGGTTTCAATACTGCGAAAAGACCGCGAAAGATGTAGCCTCGAATCACAGAGGGGAACTCATAGGGGGTGTTATTGCCACCTTCATTCTTCGTGCGCTAGCCACGCTAGCGTGCACCACCAGTGCCCACACTTATGAGATCTTCTGTGATAATATGGGTGTCGTTCAACACGGTAATAATGTGTATCGGCCACTATCGGAGAATCAAGCACAAGGGGACTTACTCATCTTATTACGAAGGAATATATTGGCGTCCAAGCTTAATGTTCGATTTGTTCACGTATATGGACATCTAGATGACAACACTGCCTTCTCCGACCTCAGTCTATCACAGCAACTCAACGTCATGGCTGACAAACTGGCAAAAGAACATCAATTAGATCAGGTAGCCAAACAAACTACATGGGGGTCGACGTACCCTCATGAACCGGTGAGAATATGGTTATCTAACAAGAAGGTTACGTCCTCTGTGCGGCAAGCAATTTACGCCGACTGGGGAGCGCAAGTCGCAATGCGTCTCTTCGCTCGCAGAAGGATAGTTAATTATTATTGGTTCCCACGGATTGCATGGGAGTATGTCGGTCGAGCTATGTATCGATATCCACAGATGTTTAGAATATGGGTAACCAAGCAAGTGTCGGGATTTAATGGGTTGAATAGACAACTTTCGCGGTTTAGGGATGATATAGTCAATGTATGTCCATGTTGTGGACACAGGGACGAATCAACCTCTCATCTAACACGATGCACAAATCCTAGTCGCAGGAAGGTGTTTCAGCAATCAGTAGATGCTCTCTTGGACTGGATGGAGGACACCGGATGTGATGTCCGCATCGTTGAATGTCTGGAAGCCTATTTCCTACAATACGGCGAGGCCTCTATGGTAGAGCTGGCCTCCGCATACCCGCACCTATCTAGATGGGCTATGGAAATAGACACACTCGGCTGGGACAATCTTGTTGAAGGGAGAATCGGATACGAGCTACTTAACCTACAGGCAAGACTCATGGAAAGGCAAGGGTCCTTACGACACATCAAGTCTTGGGCCACCGAGTTTATACAACACCTGCTTGGTCTGACACACAGACAGTGGATATATCGAATGCTCGCACTCATATCCGCCTCTTAGAAGGCAAATCTGAGTCTGAGCATGACTACGTCATCGAACAAGTGGGTAAACTACTCTTAACGGATCCGGCTGTCCTCTTACCACAACATCGGCGTTTATTGGATCTTGATTTCGAACAGCTAGGATCTGGCACTACTGCAAGTAGACAATACTGGCTAGCCGAGCTAGAGTCGGCAGTCAGCGCATTTCAACAGATCCAAGTTCGAGAAACAGTTAATGTCTAGCGTATGTCCTATTAATAGTCAGGGGAATCCAACTACAGTCTACCTGCTTGTGCACCCGTTTGGCCCGCCGCTGGGCTGACTGCGCCCCTAGGGGTAAGAAGAAGATCAAATCACCCTCTTCTTTATGGCTCTACAGCTGCACGATTTACTAAGCGATATTTGATATTTGTATGTGATATTAGGGTGATATTCTGTACACTAGAGAGAGCTGGAGAGGTACCTTTGACGTGTTGTACACTTACAATAGCTTACAATACAATACCCCCGCCTCCTCTCCCATCTCTAGAGGTATCACTTTCAGACAACCTCCAGCAACCTCCCATACCATACCTCCGTCCCTCCTCCCTCCCATTCAACAAGCGTACGACATTACCCTAACAATACCGAGGAATGGTACTGGCAAAACAACCCTCTCAACGAAAGCACAGTCCAATCAGACACGATCCCGATACAGTCTGATAAAATCACATCCATCTTGGTTATCTTTGAGTATTGCCCATTTCAACCCACCCCTCTCAATCGACTCAATGAACACCGAGTTATCACAGCTGCAGGTTCGAAATCAGGATGCAGGTCAAACTCGTCCACTGATGATAGTTATTTTCGGTCGGTAAGTTACTTGAGATCTATCGTGGAAATGGAATATTATGCCTTACTTAGTGCACTGCCGTTTTATCCTTTCCAAGCAGACCGGGAGCTGGGAAGTCCACAATATGTCAAGAAGTGACCCGTCTGCTGACAGCAAAGGACAGTATGGACGCGCCTACCACGACTGCACCTGATTATTTGTATCTCGACCTAGATGTTTGTGTACCACAATGGATGCGGGTAAGCACCACGTCTAATCTATTTTTGGGGAAGACAAATCACACGGCAACTGACTGGTTCCTCTCTTTGTATCGAACGGGACAATTTTGCCAGAGGCATATACCCATCACTCCAACAAAGATCCAATTTTATCTCTGACGCTTGCAAACATGTCAATTCTCAAATTCAATCCGCTTCGACGCGCTCCAACCCGCAGTTGGTAGTAATAATATCGTTTAGCTTTGTTAACATTGACATGCGAATTTCATTTAGGGAAAGATATCCCTATTCTCATTGGATACTAGTTGATACTACGCAACATGTTGCAGAGGAGAGGATTGCGGCACGGGAAGGACATTTCTACAAGGGTGCACAAACTAATGAGAACGCGCATTCAAAGCAAGGTGGCAATCTAGAAAATAATACCACGAGCCAGATGGACGACAAAACGGATATCGATGAGGGTGAAAATAGTGAATGGGAGTTTCAGCCGGTAGCCTTCGATCATGCTGTACTAGATGGTTGCGATACGATCAATTATAATGCAACACGTATTGCGGAATTAATCCATTCTTGTCAAAACAAAGCGCAGAGAGCATGGTTATGACAACACATTTAAATAATTCTAGAGATGGCGGTTTTTGTCTTACGGAGCTGACTTTGAGAGCAATCACATTATTTTGACTGATATTTGACAAAAGATTTCTGTGTTTGCGTGCTTGATAGGCGGAGAAGCCAACATATTTGACCACAAACCGCTAATGTTATTTATCCCTAGTTAGAAAAAGGTTATCAGGCTAATTTGACTTATGGGTCGGGAAGGCAATGAATAAATCTTCTTATCAGTCATTAATTTTTTGTTTTGCAATCCCTTCCCAACAAATAGCTCAATACAGTAATTCAATTTCGTACTCTCCGCTTTACGTGCCATGTACCAAGAAAATATATTGTCGTCTATACAAAAAACAAATCTAATCAACGTTTACTCTGCGAGAGATCTTGTTGTAGTTCCACTGACTTTTCAATTCCATCAGTAACATCTAACACATGATCGGGATCGGGAGGTAATGATGCTGTGATTGATCCATCCTCTACAAATTTAAAGATGCATGTATGTCAGGAGATCGCAACTCATGAAAAGGCATCGAAGAAGCCAATCAAACACATCAAAAACGCAGGTCAGGATGTACGTTCGAAGAACAAGAACAGAACATCACTCACCATTCAAATGTACGGGCCAATACCCTCCACTCTGCGCCTTCTCCGCAGCCTCTACAGCCCTTCTCCACCCCTCTACAACCCTTTCATGCCCCCTCCTGGACTCGTCTACATATGCCCTCGACGGCCCTACCATATAATACCGTATCATCATCATCGGCGCATAATACAGAATCAAGAGAGGTTGTAAAAAGTATCGAACGCCAGCAGGAAGGATTCCGGTTAGGGTAGCGATGAATGTGGTGAGTGTTTGAGAAAGGGATATGCCCGTGGCGGCGCGGAGTGTGGCGCGGAGAGCGGTGAAACTGAAGCCTGTGGCGGTGCGTAGTGTGGCGCGGAGGGCGGTTAGGGAGAAGCCAGTAATTTTGCGCAGTTTGGAACGAGGCGTTTCGTCGTTATTGTTATCATTCGAGGAGACGATACTTTGGCTATCACTTAAAGCGGTGTTGAATTTGGGTGAGGCAACGAGAGGAGTGCATTTATGGTGAATTATTGACGTCGAAAGTGTTCCAAGTCGGATGACAAATGAGTCGCTGGGATTCAGCAGAAGACACCCTATTAAGATGTTGATAAAGTGAGGGATCCCTATTGTGGGTCTCATTGTTGCTTTGTGTTGTTTCCGAGATCTCATGGTTTTTTCCTCTATGTGTTTTGTGGTTGTTGGGTTGTTTGCAGGTTGTTTGCAGGTTGTTTGCAGGTTGTTTGCCTTCTCCATCTGCGGATGCTTAAAGCTGCTGGTGTGTGTGATAGGAGTCTGATAGGAGTGATAAAAGGAGGTGAAAAGGTGTGATTGTGAGGGAAAACATTATACATACAAAGGATCTGGTAATGTTGGTGTCACGATTATCAGTAGTAATGGAAAAGTAGAATGATGGTGTCACCACGAAAATAATCTTTTTAACAAATCACCTTAATAAACTCGAAACGTAATTTCTAACGTGTTCTACAAAAGTATGAATTAACATAACCCTATGCAAGCTTTGTTGTGACTGTATCAAAATCACTGCAGCAAATGTATTTTTAAATAATTCCAACAAAAAGCCCGAGCATGTACGAATTCTCGAAGCTTGTCGTCAGAATTCGAAATGGGTAACAGAACCTGTCATGTTGTATTTATGTAGCAAATACTTCTTCAAAAACACACCCTAATCGAAGAACAAACAATCATGGCGGAATCCGCACCAAGGCATTATCCTCTCGTTTCTGTTGTCACTTTCGTCCTATTCCTTGCTAGCCTTCTCTCAACGTCTATCTTCACCGTATCCGCATCCGCCACGAGGCATCAGACTCGACCCCAACCCGACAAATTCTCCACTTCTGACACGCAGTACCAGTATTACAATTACGGTCATCGACCCTCCACATCCATCTTGCCGTTGAAAACAATCAACTTCCATCAAGATCATCACGGAGACCAGCCTGCCGTGGATGGCAAGAAAAGGAATGAGTTCGAACGATTGAATAAAATGAAGGGGCAGAAGCCACTCACCAGGGTTGGCCTCTACAATGCTGTGGTTCATGCGACGAGGCAGAGCTCCGACATTGTTGTTATGGGTGCAACGTCTTGGAATCAGTAGTATTATTGATTGATCATTGGCACCAACGCCTTGTTCATGTCCGAAGAAGTTTGGCTCGAGGTAAACATACCAGACGAGATCATTTTCTTGTATAGAAGTTCTGAAGTAATTGTATAAAAATCACCCCGTAAGTCATGGAAAATGTCTGAGACAAAGCTCACTAATTAAATGACTATTAATCCAGTTGAACGTTATCACTTCTATTTTGCTCGTTTTCTAATCTATCATTTGAATGTCGTCCAGAGCCGAGTTGTACTCTTCGTGATATTTAGTCAGTTTACTCAGGAACCAATGAGGGCAAATACTTTTTGTTAGCATTGTTCTAGTCTTACATCATATTTATGGTTCGGTATTTTCACACAATTTGTGCATTGTAGTTAAAATACATTAGATGCTGCTGAATCTATTGTTGAGAGTGGTTTGCGTTGTTCATTTGGGAGTGTTCTCGCATCATATGTTCCAACTGGTTGCACAAGCTTACAGTACTTGCATTGATCTGGAATGATTGTGGCGCATGATAATGTTTCATCTATTATTATGTCACATATGGGGCATTAGTAACATTTGATAAACTTAAAAAAATAACCTCAGCAAGCTTATGGTACAATCAGGATAGAAATAGTGGAGGGGGGACAGGAACAGACATGCCGATGTGTTGATATGTGCCAGCTGCAATGATTTAAGCAGTATTTCTATTCATACTTTTTCATAGTACAACAATTTTAACAATCATGTTGACGTTAGAAATACTTAACCCTCCAAGCTATACTACTGCAAAAAAGGCAGTAGTATAGCTACTTCTGCTAAAACGAGCAGTCGTATAGCCCGTTTTGTGAAATCTCCATGTTCTCGTTTTCGCCACGTCAATCTGACCACACCATTGAATTCCTAGAAACCCGTAACACAGAAAGAGAGTAGAATGCAAGCAGTACCAAAATCATAAGTCACTTTAGTTGCCTTGCAAACAGAGAATGAATAACACATTTAAAGTGATTCTCCATTTTCCTTGAGGTGCACTCTTGTCCGCTCTAATGAGATATTTGGTATGTGTTTCTAGTGACAAAGAAATTCTAGTCAGTGCTGTTTAGGAACATTTTGCTGTGGGAAGTACCTAGTTATGGTGGGCGTAAAGAGGCAATACAAAACACTTTGCAGATATTTTCAAAACGACAATCCTCTGTAGCAATCAACTTTTGTTGTATTCCAATCCTCCAGTTATAGAGTTTTGTTAGTAATGTAATCTGTTAATGAGGGAAAACACTGGTGTCTGCATTGGTTACAGAATGATCATTGGTTCCAATCTTAGTGTGATGCTTGCTTATGATTGGAGAAAGTCAGCAGAACTACTTTGGTACCATCAGGAACAGCGAAAGTGATGTCAGCTGGAGATATGTGAGTAGAATCAGCAGCCTTGATTGTTTTGTTATCAACTTTGAGTTTGAAGAGTATAAATAAGGCTGTCAGCCTTCTACAATAGAGAATATTTCCTTTGATTGTTGAAGTCACAAACAGACCAGCAGAACTGTTTCAGTGACAAAACATGAATCTGATGTGTATGAGCTGGAAAGATCTAACAAGACTAAGGTCACTTCTGAGGAAGGATTGGGGTTGCCATGCATTATCCTGCTGAGAAGGCAAGCCTATTTCATCTAAAAGATATGTACCTAGTTTTGAGTTTGAACAGGATTGCTTCTTGTTTTGTGGGTGTAGATAATTCATGCTGATTTGTCATCAAAATGAAAGAAGAGAGACTTCCAGGCACAATGAAAGACCTATGGGATGTTCTTGTGAATGACAAGTTTGAATTACATCATGGACATATAATTTATGGAAAGTAGGGAATGTTCAGCAGTCAGCTAGTCTGATTGTTGTTTGCAATGTAGTTCAAGAGATTGAAATATTATTAACGAGATGCCCTGGAGAAAGTGAGAAGATTGCTGATGTTGAGCATGACTTAGACAGCAATAGATGTTGAGCATGACTTAAACAGCAATAAGAAATTCTGAAATTGAAACGAGCAAGATAACAATAGGAATTTACATAAATTTATTTTGGACTATGCTTTACGTTTTTAAAAATTTTCTTGAGGAGAATGAATTGATCCTTATCACTGTTGCACCACTTTACTTTCATGAAGGGTATATCATGGGAATTCAGGGGGTCTAATTAAGACACGCTTTGTGACTAGTGTTGGCACCAAATACTAGTCATACGGTAATAATTCTAAGAATAAGATTAGACTAAGCTAAAGCCTTTGTAAATAAAGATAAACATTTAATCTCCAAAAAGCTAGTTAGCCTGTTTAAAATTATTTTCATCAAAATAGCTCCGTTGAGAAAAAACAGCTGGCAGCTTCAACATTAATCTCATAACTGTTGGTCTATCAATTGAATGTTATCACATGTGGCAAAATCTATCGTAGACCACACAAGGAAAGCAAGGATGTGAGCGGAGAGTAAAGGTGTGCAGCTGGACCAAGAACATTGGCCCAGCTGTACAATTTATTCTTGTTCAAAGATTTATAATTACAAACTCATTCAATCATTATCATAAATGTTGTTGACATTACATTAGATCTGGACTACCCCAGTTTTATCTGCATTTTTGCTTCCCTTGCTACTTTTTGCAATTTTGCTAGTATGGCAAACAAAATTATAGACTCAACCATTAGCCACAGTCAAAAATCTGGGTTGGTTGCGTTTTTTTTGGAATTGTTGCCAAATTTATTGTACAATTACCTTTTTGCACCTGTTTGGCAACCACTGCCAAAACTTGATTTTTTTGTTTCTATTGTGGATGCAAGTTAAATTTTTTGTTTAGGCTAGTACTGATGCACTTGTACTATTTCCCACCAAAATCAGAAATACGTATGTGATAGATGTCACTGTAAAAATAACAGAATGCTTTACCCTAGTCACATGATTAAGCATAGAAGAAGCCCAAATATATGGCCAAAGAAATTATAAAAGCCATAGCTGTATGGGGAAGGTTGGTGGCCAACGTTCAAGCAATTTTTGGCAAAGTGAGTTGCTAGAAAGTATGGTAATTCAAAAAAATAGTAAATGCGGATGAAAATAGTCAAATGTTATGCTTTCGTATTATTCATTGTTTCTTTCTTTGTTACTCTTCTCTGAAATGAAACAATAGGAATGATGAATCATGACAGAGATCATGACAAGATAAGATTAATACTCTACAATTGTTTCTACTTATCAATACTGAAAACAAGAGTAATTGTATTCATTTACTAATCATTTTTTCATTTTTATCTATTTTGCCATAAGAGCATTCAAACAAAAACATTCAAGAATATGATGCGCACTCTTGTGTTCATTTGTCTAAACATCATTATTGCACCAGATTGCCAACAGCAAACATTAAACAGCTGTGATTACAAATGTAAAACAGGCTCAAAAGCAATTGATCAGATAATGTTCCTTGATTTCATTTGACTGACATTTTAAGCAACTGGATTTTTGATTATAGAGGACAAAAATCTGTGTGGTGTTCGCCTGCATAGGATTAGTATCCATTATAAGACAAATATAGGCTCCCTGTAAATGGCTGCAGGAACCCAAACACTCCATGTTGATTGCAGCACAGTACTGGAGTACTATCTGTTGGTATCTCTTGTTTCTTGAACAAAAATGAATATTCTTGAGGCTGCTAAAGAGTCCAGAAATCTAATTTAAATTTAGGAATTTTCAATAATTGAGATTTCACTATGGACCTAAGAGCACTAATTGCAAGATTTTTGCTGCCAGCTATTGCAATTTCAAAATCTTGTTCCAAATGTTTTGACTGAAAGCACAGCATATCAATTTTTCCATTCTCTGTGCACAACTGAATCCCTCCCCAAGCATGTCAGTTTTTGACCATCTGGCAGGATGCTCCATGAGAGTGTTGGCAATCTAACAAGATCATTAGTTGTATTGTTTTTATTCAGAAATAAGAGATGTGACAGACAAAATAATATATAAACTCACAGGGTAAAGCTTCAGCCAAGAAATTACAGTATAGTCCAAAGCATGGGTACACTTGAATCTAATATATTATTGACATGAAGATGAAGTTGATTGAGACCAGGCCCCGAGTACTGCACTCCCAATCTCGGATAATCCTTTCCTTCTTTTATGATGAGATGTCTTAGATAAAAGTTTATGTTTTCAACATATAGATTGAAATTTGGGATCATGATTTTGGAGATGTGTCGCTTGTATTTTCTTAACCTTGGAGACTCCTTCACATTGGTGGCTTGCAATCAGATTTTGTGAAGACAATGGCGCCACGACATCACGAGAAGGTCTCAGTGAAATTTGCTATTTGGGAGTGGGAGAATTGGATGTTTTCTGAAGTGGTGAGGAGAATGAAGAGGTGGATCGCCATGACGAGCTGTATCAATGTTAATGAATGTCAAGATTCCTCTGTTCAAGCAAGAGAAAATCAAATGATGCAATGGAAAAATGACAAGGTGTTGTGCTTGGGGCATCTGCAGTTTTATCAGAAGCTTATGGGTGTGGTAAATATAAGTACGACACTGAAATTGCCAACTGGTGCAGTTCAAATGAAATGTTGTGGCTATGAATTATTGACAGGCATGGTGCAATATAAATGTTTTACTATGAGAGAAGAATTTTTTTACATACATCTATGTACGTGAGTATCTATGTGGGACCAAAAAACTACACGGCTGAAAATTAGCTTTAGACACAAAAGGTAGTCCCGGTTTGCTCTGTTGTGGTTGGGCAGGAGCTGGTCGGTGGTTGCTCAGTTCTTGGTCAGCTGTGGGCTCTTTTGGTCAGCTTGTTGTCAGCGAGACCTTATCATTTCTCACTTTCCCCTTCTCTTTTATGTATCCTTTCGGAATAAAGTTAGGTGAAAGGTGATTGTATGACTTATTGCTTGTGGAGTGGTGTGGCGGGCAGCGTCTATCAAGTTCACCATGTGTTCATCCACTTTGTGGCTTGGCTCCTTCAGGCAGCGGTTGGTCTCCTGTGGTCTGTGGATGGTCTGTTAATGGTTGTTGAATCGCAACGGTCTGTCTCTGAATGGTCTGCTGTAGGTCGGCCACCGTTTGTTAGCAAAACATTATTTTTTATGTTTCATACATGTGTACAATACCTACTTGCTTTTACTACCATTTCATAAAGAACGAGTGCCTATTAAGGGATACCCACGGGATACCCATCGCGAATAAAAAATCATGAAAGTTCCGAGTCCGCACAGATCTGCATGCCATCAACATCAATTCTGCGAATTTTGGTGTCCGACAAAGTTACCATTAGCTTTTATGAGATGAATGGAAGATCGCCGAATAAACGTATATCACGGATGCATTAGTTAAAAACAAAATGAACAAATAAAGGTAATCATCTCTGATCAGGAAATAGTGTTCGCACGCCGCCGTTGCCACGGTAAAAGCGCATTCAAGCATGTCACGGGCAATGGGTCCAGCGTAACGCACATTCTTCAGCCCCATCTTCCAACAGATCAAAACAATGTCCAACCCCGCACAAACACCCAACGAAGTCCTCCAGTCCGCCATAGCCTCCGCCGACATCTACCACCACGGCGTCGGCACCACCTTTCTCCACATTCACAATCCCCTCACCGATAACGATGATGACGCCGCGTCGAATCCAACGGGAGCGGTGGTGCCCAGCATCAGTTTGGCAACTACCTTTCGGCAATCGACGCCGGGAGAGGCGACGGCGAGAGATGATCCGAATAGTTTTGGGGTGGGGTATGAATACTCGAGGACTGGTGTGTCTGATTTGAATTGGATGCTTGGATTTTGTAGCGATAGAGATTTCAAATTTCTCGGTATACGTCTAATTTGATTTCTTGGTTTGCTCTTTATTAGGGAACCCTACGAGAGGTGTTTTCGAACGAGCCGTAGCGGCTGCGGAGAAAGCAAAGTATTGGTTAGTTTCTATAATGTGTATCTTGATTATCATCAGTTTACCAAGCGTCCTTCGTTGATTTGTCAATTTCTCCTGTGCAAAACGTCTTTCTCTCAACAGCGTCGCATTTTCGTCTGGATCCGCCGCAACATCCGCAGTAATCCATCTCCTTTCCCCCGGAGACAAAATCTTTTGTATAGACGACGTATATGGAGGCACTCAGCGCTACTTCCGCCGCATCGTCCATCCTCGCATGGGGATCGACATTGAATTTTTAGATTTCAACAATGATGAAGTTATGAAGGAGAAATTACAGTTTGGTTGTCCCAAGTTGTTTTGGTTGGAGACTCCAACGAATCCTACCTTGAAAGTGACAGATATTCGAAAGGTTTCACACATGGCCAAGGCGAACAATGCCATTCTCGCGGTTGATAATACCTTCTGTTCCCCCTATTTTCAAAACCCACTCGATCGTGGTGCTGATATTGTAGTTCATTCGGTAACTAAGTATATCAACGGGCATTCAGATGTCGTCATGGGCGTGGTTTGCACCAACGATGAATCGATTTATCAATCTTTGAGGTTTACTCAGAACGGTGTTGGTGCGGTACCGTCACCGTTTGACTGTTATTTGGCTCATAGGGGATTAAAGACTTTGCATGTAAGGATGGAAGCTGCCGCGCGGTGAGTGATCGATCGTCTACCAACGTGGTTTTGACATGTGTGCCATTCAACCAATTGCTAACACTGACAACGTTGTTCCTGGCGACCATTTTAAGCAATGCCAATGCAATTTCTATTTTCTTGGAAGCTCATCCAGGAGTTACCAAAGTGGTTTATCCTGGGCTAAAGTCACATCCGCAGCATGAAATTGCCAAGGAACAGCAGCATGGATTTGGTGCCATGATTACTTTTTACTGTGTTGGTGGGAGAGCACAATCAGCAATTGTTCTCGAAAAGGTAAGCCCACGGTCCATGAGCAAAATGATGCTATATTTCAGTAGAGTCTAGTTGTCTTGGATATTCTTACCATTTGCGTGAATTCCTCACAGCTACGTGTATTTACTTTGGCTGAGTCTCTGGGAGCTGTGGAATCACTTGCTGAATGTCCATCCCTCATGACCCATGCGTCAGTGCCGGATGAACAGCGTGAATTGTTGGGAATAGATGATACCTTGATTCGATTGTCCATTGGGATAGAGAGCTGCTCAGATCTCATCGCTGACTTGGATTTTGCGTTGAACGATGCCTTGTCCAGTATGGCTAAGGCGTAAGCCTTTGACTAAAAATCCAGTGCACCAGTCGCGTACAAACGGCGAGAAAATGATGTTTGAAGAAAATGTCGAATTGTTAGAGATTTTTTAACGATTCGGTCATGAATCAATGCAGTACTTTGACAACTATATTTTATTGACCTACAACAAGCATATTGCGCGTGTATGTTAGTCCCCAGATGCGCCCTGTGCGTTCAAGCGAAAACTCAGTCGAATGTGATCTTGTTCCCTGAGAATGCCGCTATACCGCCATTCTTCTTTGCCTTGGAAGCATCGAAACCTCCTCTTCCCCTGCCACCCCTGCCTCCACCACGGCCTCCACCCCGACCACCACCTCTTCCACCGCCCATGTACCCTCTTCCACCTCTTCCTCCGCCTCGGCCACCACCTCTTCCACCACCGCCGCCTGTGTGTGATGGAAAATTACAAGGACGCCACTATTAGACATCTGTGTCATGTTTCTGAGAGAACAAAATGATTCATGGACATTCAACTCACCTCCCCTCCTGTCATTCGCATAATCCACTCTCACTTGCCTTCCCAAAATATCTGTGCCTGCCATCTCCACTGCCTTATCAGTACTCTCACTTTCCACGAACTCAATATGGCCGAACCCTTTAAAGGCCCCACTTTCCCTATCTTCGGCAAATCGAATTGAGGCAATTTCACCGCAGGATTGAAAAGCCTCGCGGAGGGTGTCTTCGTCAATTTGGAAGGAAAGATTACCAACAAAGACAGTGGTACACCCAGGTTCCTTCTGCGAGGCTTCTCGGGGGGCGATGATGGGCTTGGAACTGGAATATTTGACTGAATGTTGACATATGATACGAAAAGAAAAATATGAACTTCCTCATTTTTGCAGAGAAGAATGATGCTAGCGGACGAATCAAACCACTCACTACTAAGCCAACGTCCATTGAAGTCTGCTCCATTCTGTTCAATAGCGGATGCAGCAGCTTCAGCAGTAGTAAAATCAATTATGGCTGTGCCAGAACTCCTACCGTCATCCATCATGGGCAATTCCAAGCTCGCGATCTCTCCGCACTGAGCAAAAAAATCCCGAACTTCGTCTTCGGTAGCCTTCCATGGAAGTCCACGAACGTAAACCTTGGTATTGTCTTCTTCTCCAAGGTTTTGACGCTTGTAGTCTCCCCCGTTGTTCTCGGGGGTGACGACTGCGTCAGATTTTCGCTTCTTCGTTTCATTGGTGGGAAGTTTTGACTCTTCGGTTTCTTTGGAGTCTTCGTCTAATGTGAACGGTGGACGACATGTACAGAAGGAGTGCTCGTAAGCCAATCATGTCACGATGAACACAGTCAAAATAATTCAGAAAATCCTACCTTCAGAGTCACTGCTGCTGTCGGACTCACTGGAAGAATCGCCGGCTTCCTCCTTTTTGTCATTTTCCTTTTTCTTTGCCCCTTCCTCTTCACTGTCACTGCTATCACTTGAACTGCTGCTACTCTCTTCTTTCTTTACCTCCTTTTTCGCAGGAGCCTCGTCTTCGCTCTCACTACTCTCACTCGAGCTACTGCTACTTTCTTGCTTTTTGGATTCCTTCTTCTTGGGGGCTTCCTTCTTTTTCGCCGCCTCCTTCTTCTTAGGGGCTTCCTTCTTTGCTGCTACCTTCTTTTTCGCCGCCTCCTTCGTCTTTTTAGGAGGAGCCTTCTCGACCTCGCTGTCACTGTCGCTACTGGACGATTCCTCCTTTTTCACCTGTTTCTTCTTGGGTGCTACCTTGGCCTTAGCGTCAGAATCGCTGCTGTCACTACTGCTGCTAGAAGAGCCTTTCTTTTTGGCGATGGGTTTGGTTTTCACCTTCTTATCGTCTTCTGACGATGAGCCGGAGGAGGAGGAGGAAGATGCCATTGTATTTGTTGATTTTGAATGGCGAGAGAAGAAAATTTCTTGGTGATAGATTTGTTTTGTGGTCGAATGAGGTCAATATGTTGTAGGTATTGTACAATATTGTACAAGTAACGCGGTTTCTTGATGGATTTTTTATTTTCCACATCGTGCCATCTTGACACATAGTAAAAAAATCCATGGCCTTTTCGTGGACGCGAGAGAAGTATCTTTCACAACATGATCTCGTGTTGGCTCAAAACTGCGGCTTGTATGGTATCGTATGGTAATGCTTCATTGGAGGTATGATATAAATCACGTGGTCTGTCCGCTTCCGTCATAAGGTGCTCGAACAGGTCAAGGATCTGGAGCTGCGGTATTGGGCAATAAAGACAGGTACATACGCATAGATACATAAATGCAACCTTACGTGAAAAAGTCCTAAATAAACACACGGACATATGGACTCGGAAAAATAGTGACACACATGATGTGACGTGCTGCATTATCATCCGCAAGACAGGCAAGTTTGCCACGTGGATGATTTTTGAGCGATTAACTGACGACAACTGACGACAACTGAAGACAACTGACGTCTTTTACATTATCTCGTGAATGTGACTGACTAAGTGACGACAATAGAAGGCACCATGTGACGACACTGAAGACAAAATGACGACGCTAAGTGACGACACTGAAGACAAAATGACGACCGAACAGAAGGCAGTTAACGACATTTTAACGACCCTTCGTGACGACACTGACGAACTTCGTGACGACACTGACGACCCCTACGTGGTATATATTCTACTGCCTACTGACGATAGTGACGAACAAAGTGACGACAAAGACGACTGACGACCCTAAGCAAAAACATACTGAAGACAAACTGACGACACAAGTGACGACAGTGAAGTCCTTTTGACGACTCAAGTGACGACACTGACGACACAATGAAGGCCCAAGTGACGACACCTGACGACATTTTAACGACCCGTAGTGAAGGCATGAAATGACCAGATATTTTTTGACCTGAGCCGAAAATCGTCGTAAAAAATATCACGCGAAAATTATAGGTAGTTTCGACAGGTGTCGAAGAATTGATTTTTATGAGCTATATTTTGTGCTATTGTGAGGATGGAAAGGCAGTGGAACTGCACTCCAGTCCAAACGATGCAAACGAACATTGTGTAGACTTCTACACAATATGGTATGTCTATACCCTTCTGAAAGATGTTTAAATCTTCCAAAAGAGTGCTCTCTTGTTTGGGGTTCTGAACTTCCATGTTGGGGAGTCCATGCCGTCGGGAGGTGGACTCTCCTATTTGGGGTCCTGAGAATGCTCCTATTTAGGTTTTGTACCCAGGGGTACAAAAAAGGCTGATTCATGCTCTATTTAGGTTTTGTACCCTAGGGTACAAAAATGGCTGATTCTTGGCCTATGTCATTTTTAAGTGACGTCAACTGACGACATCGGACGGCATTGGACGACTGCATCTGGCGATACTTATCGCCAAAGTCCAAAGTTGCCTGTCTTGCCGAAGTCACTTGAAGGGATTTGATTTGACCAGATCTCTCTTATGGGGGGATTCCAGTAATTTTTTTCCACGTAGGAATTAGTAAAATTCAATTGATTTCACTTAATGGGACTGGGAGTTCAATTGAAGGGATTTTCAATTATTCACATATCATCATCATCTTATATCGTAATCCTGTCTAAGGCGGACTATTCGTGATCAGTCTCCCAGGTCCCAATTCTTCTTCGGGTCACAAGTATTGGGACCCTCCAGTATTCGCGCGCCTTCTCTGTTGCAGCTAATTCTAAAACACCTGTTGTTCTACCGTAAAATGTGAATTATAATACCCACCACATGTCCGGTCATTATAAAAAGATACGTTTCGTGGGTGTTATACACGGAATCAAGCTACCGTATAAATCGGTTTATAAGTAAATGAAATGTCAAAAGATACATTAAAAAAGTAACCTGTAATCACCTCAAGTTAGCTTATCGCCCGTGTTATTTTTTTGGTATCTTTGCCTATTTACTTCCGTAGGGGGGTACTTTTTTTCTGCCCTTTGTAACTCCGCTCGCGCCGAAATTGATGCGCCCTCCCCCGTCTTCATCAGAGATGTGATGTGACCCGTGATGTGTGGTGTGTTCCGCTACCATCTGGCATAACTCCACAATTAGAAGGAGTTATCGGGAGCTACACAGATGGGCGTGTTGCTGGCGGTGAGGAGAATCTATTTTTTTATGTTTTAGTGCTGTCCGGGTGTTAATGAAGCAGAAAAGAACAAATGTCACTGATTCTACTCCCACTTGACTTATAATGTGAATGACGTATAAACCGATTTATACGGTAGTCTCCGTCCTGTGATGAAAAGTAAAAGTATCTCTCTTTTTCTTTTTTACCTCTTACGTAGCGTCCAGTACAAATCATCGAGCACGAATAATTATTATTGAGAGGTGAACCATCATACCATAATTTTGTGTGTGATGTGTGTGAAAAATGGGTTGTGAGTTTTTAGTCACAATGGCGTAACTCCGTGAATATTAGGATCCCCGGGGAACTATACATATGGGGATGTTGCGGGTGATCAGCAAGACAGGCAACTCACAAAAACTTTACACATTTTGGAAAGAAAATTTCAGCGAAGTGACGACTCCTAAAATTCTCGTGACTTGCACGACACAAACTGAAGACATTGTGATGAATCCGGAGAAGAAACTGACAAATCACGACTCAAGTTACTACATATGAGTCGTCAAAATGTCGTAACTGACGACCTGATTACTACCACCAGAGTTGTCAGTTACGACCCGGTGACGACCACCAGTGTCGTCACTAACGATCCGGTGATGACCACTAGAGTCCTCACTTACAACCCGGTGACGACTCCCAGAGTCGTCACTCAGTTACAACCCGTTAACAACACTGAAAGTCGTCAATTACAACCTGGTGACGATCATTAGAGACATCAGTTACAACTCCATTGCGACCCATTTGGTGTCAGTTATAGAGTAAACTGACAACTCGGACGACCCAACTGACGACAAGTAACCACCCGACTACTTTGGTTGAGACTGAAGTTAGGACTTTTGCCTAAACTATTCGCTAAAAGCAATGTATTTTTGCAAGTTGCCTGACTTGCAGGCTAATCTAAAGGAGCAATGATTAGAGCAAACAGAGTGTGTGAGTGGATGAAAAAAGAAAATGTCCGTCTAAATCGGTCATAAATGGGTCATTTTGAGTGGTGGGTGTTATAATCTGGTGCGTGTTATAATCAACATTTTACAGTAGAACAACAGGTCCATGGAAGTAAAAAACCCCATGTTCTCGTTCCACAGTTCATAGTGTGCAGCTAAAAATCGAAACAGCTCTCATTCTAGAACAACGGTCCTCCTTCAACCAAGTGGAACTAGAACACCCATGGACCAATACTCTTGTAACCCTACAAAACGACCGCCAACAGGACCGGTGTACTGTTAACCTACTGACCTGAGCCGGTCGTCGCAAAAAAATATTAAGCACAAAAATTATAGGTAGGTTCGACAGGTGTCAAAGATTTTATTTTATGATCTATATTTGTGACAATTGTGAGGATGGAAGGGCAGTGGAACTGCAATTCCAATCCAAACGATGCAAACGAACATTGTGTAGATCCTACACAAAATTGGTATGTTTATACCCTTCTCAAGGGTGGTCTCTTGTTTGGGGCAATGAACTTCTGTGATGGGGAGTCCATTCCATCGGGAGCAGGGCAGTGGACTCCTGTGATGGGGAGTCCATGTGTTTTGTATCAGGGGCAGTGGCCTCTCCTCCTGGGGAGTCCTGAGAATGATCCTATAATTTTTAGTACCTTAGGGTACTAAAAGTGGCAGATTCTTGGCCTATGTCACCCCGGAGTTAGTCCGTCCGTCCAAAGTCCTTAAGTTTTTGTCCCTAGGTCATGCTTTTTTGGACTTAACTAGTGACAGTTAGTGTCCGTCTGCCAGAAGAACGGTCCCCAAAAGTACCCTAGGTCGGAAATCTCCGGATGAGAGGGTGACCTCCCTCCTCGTACTCTCACGTGCTACTATCCAAAATTAAATGTAACACAGTCCATTGGTGTGTGACGTTGACGTCTTGCTACACACTCTCTCGCAAACTGTGGGTTCTCATGAGAGTAAATATAACAAACTCAGAGTTTGTTAAAAATGTGTAACGAGCAAGTGTTGTTTGAAGAGGGAGAGGCGGTTTTTGTCGTTTTAAAACAGACATTTAATACGGTTTTGATTTTGATTGTTAATAAAAAGTGAAACTCTTCGTATATTTCATCTTTCCATTTTTGTTCCACATTGAATCCTGATGGTGTCATTCGTATAAACTGATGTGATAGTCCAAGGATCACTTTCATATCTACTTTCACCTTTGCGGAGTATACCATCTTTTCTAAGAAGTACTAGATCACCAACTTTGTAGTCCCAATCACAACATGAGTGATTTTCCCGTTCTGTGTTTTGGTCTGTTTGGTGTTGCCTATATTCTCCAATTTTATTCCAGTCAGCCAGGAATGGAATGTCGAACAACATGTCCCGACCAAAGATGGCTGCACCTGGGGAGGCTTTTAGTACTGTGTGGTATGTTGAGCAAATGGCCCAAGCGACGTTCGTCATGAACTTATCTATATTGTGTGGCTCTACTGAAGGGGCCATGTCTATTTCAGCTGTTAGGAGCATAGATGAAATCACCTGATGTACTTGTTCTACAATAGCATTCACTTATGGATTCTTGACACTGGTAGGCTTACTTGTGATCCCATATGAGTCACATAGGGCTTTGAAGTGAAGTTTGAATTCGCTTCGATTGTCATATATTATGTATTGACAACATGTATACCTACTAAACCAGGTCTTGTTCACTAAGTTGCTGATCATTGCTGATGATTTATCAAAGTATGCTAACTTAGATACCTCATGGGTCGTCTTTTTGTATCCAGGGGAATAATTGCCTTGGTGATTACGGGTAGTTCAACTATTTCAAACCAACTAGAAGCTGGGTCAATCATAGTCAGACACATGAAATCAATTACCGTCCCATCTTTACCTTTGATTGTATACGGGCCTATAAGGTCCACACATAGAATTCCCAAGGGTTTGTGATGACAAATTTAGTAGGAATTTCCCATACTTATGCTTATGCCTCTTGTTGACTTGGCATGCATGACAGTTTTTGACATATTTGCGGACACTATTTCACATACTTTTCCAGTACATTGCAGCACAAAGGATTTCTTTGAGTCTAGTGTGTCCAGGGTGCTGTAGATAGTGGTGGTATCAACTAACTGCATGGTGTTGAAGTTCTTTTGGAATGACCATCTTTCCATCCTTGCATAGGATTTCTGTACTTTCGACCAATTGTGTCAAGTACTGGTCTTGAAGTGTCTTCAAGCTGGCATCAAGTTTTTGTGTTTGGGCAATCTCTCGTATTGTTAACGGGTAGATTATTTCTTCTTAGCTGCAGTCTGCAAACACCAGATTCATGTCCTCTTGGTATGCAGAGGTGTCTATTGCACTCTCTTCTTGCATGGAGTAATGACACCAGCATTTTGTGAATGTCATCCAGTTCTCGTATTGACTCAGCATTGGTCCAATGTCTAAGCGAGAGATGGCGTTGGCAACAGTCTAGGTTGCAAATTCCGATTTTGGTTACTGTCCAAAAAACACAGTAACCAGTAACCGATCAGAGTTACTGCAGTAATTACTGTAGGTTCCGGTCATATTACTGTAACTTTTGTCAAAATGAGTCTTATTTTGTGATGTCACGGCGTCACAGTCCTTAAGTATTGAGCAAAGTACTTAAGTAAGTCTTTCTCAGTAATTTCGCGATCACAGTAATCACGTTACTGTCAAAATTAGCAAATATTCCGGAGTAACGCGTAATTCCACCGGAATTCCTCCGGAATTTGCAACCTAGGCAACAGTGTTATGTATTCCTTTAATGTAAACAATTTTGGGGCCAAATTCCTTGAGGAGCAACCTCCATCGGTAGACACGGTCAGAGGTTAATCCAAGGGCGTCTTGGATTAGATTTTTATGGTCTGTATAGACTTTTAATCTTTGTCCCCACAACATGCATTTGAACTCCTTGAGTGTTTCCACTATGGCCAGTAGTTCTAGTTGGGTCATGCTGTACTTCTGTTGCGTCGTCAACAGTTTCCTGCTGAAGAACAGAACGGGCCAATTACCCTGGGTGATGACTGATCCAAGCTGTTTAGACAAGGCATCAGTATATATCTCAAATTCCATTGAATAATCGGGATAGGCTAAGCCTACATCCTTGGCTATTGAAGTCTTAACGTCATCGAATGCTTTTTGATGCACTGTGTCCCAGTACCATGGACGTTTCTTTGTCTTATTGGCTCTGGTGACCTTGGTGTGACCACACTCTCCTACCAGTGAGGTGAGTGGGGCAAGCACTTTGCTGCGTCTTGCCCAAAGATCTCTATAATACTGGACCATGCCCAGGAACATACGGAGGTCTTTGACATTTTTCCGCGGTGAGATCGCGAGCATTGCCTGTACCTTTTTCTGTTGAGGTTTAATCCCTGTTTGTGTGAGGGTATAACCTAGATATTCTGTTTTGATGGCACAGAAAAATGATTTTTGGGCGTTGATTCGCAAGCCTGCCTCGCGGAGCCTGGTAAGCACCATTCTCAGTTTGTCAAGGTGGTCTTCCAGGTTTGCCTTTGTGATGCATAACAAATCATTAAGGTAAGCTCTATTATAAACGCTAAGTCTACCATTAATGCTGACATTTTTGCTTGAAAGATGTCTGGCAAAACCGCGATGCCCATAGGCAATTGGAGGTAGGAATACTTGCCCCATGGGAAAATGAGGGTATGTATTTTTGATGAATCAGGATCCAATCTAATGGTTTTATAACCCATGTTTATATCTAGGATTGTAACGTAGGTAAATCCTTCTAGCTCTGCAGAACTATACTGATTTTGGGTAATGGAAACGGCTTTCTAACTAGTCGTTTATTTATTTCTCTAAAATCAGTGAGAAAGCGTACAGTTCCGTCTTTCTTTGCAGTGATAAATGATGGTGACGCACATTCCGATTTGGGCTGAAACTCTAACACTCCCAGTTTGCATAATCTATTAAATTCTTTGATAGTTGTTTCTTTGCAAGATTTTGGTACTGGGTATGCCCTGCCACGATATGGCTTTGTGCCTTCCTTGAGTTTAAGGGACACAGGCTCTGTGTTCCAATCACCGAGTGTTCCATCAAAAAGTTTACTCAAAATGTGTGAGTAACTCCAGCAACGAGTTTTGGTCTTGGAGACTAAGGTGAGTACAATTGGTGCTAACAGTTGATTGGAGGTCTGCCTTCTTATAATTTGCATCTAGGATTTTAACTACCCGCTGTGTCGCTTCCTGTGTACTTTGCGGTTCATCTGCCATGCTGTTGTTGACAGCCCAGGCTTTATCCAGGTTCGATTTGGTCAGACTATTGACATCTCTCATAGGCAAAATGACTTGGTCAATGGTAATTTCTTTTGTTTAAAAATCTAGAACAATTCCGAGCTCTTTCATGGTTTTACATCCAAGAATGAGATCAAACACTGGCTTGATCACCTTCTTCTTATCGTACTCTTCTACGTCTGGAGTCATTAAGTACTCCTTACTGTTCAAATACTCAAAGAATTTCAAGTTAACTTTGCTCCTTCCTTTGGTTAGGAAGCTCCCATTTGACGTAAGCCAAGACTTTGGCACCTGCCTAGTCAAGTAGGGAAAGTGTTTCTCTGTTCCCTTTTTCATGAAACAAGAGGTCACCATCAGATCCACTATCAAGTAGGATCTTGATGATCGTGTTACTGGTACAACGCCCTGTAGAATGTTCGAGGTTCTTATGGGCTGGATTTTCCGTCGTTAAATAACGTGCTTTGGCTACTACAGTAGTGACCCCTCCTTTTTTACCTGTCAAAGGGGAGTTCACACTATTGAAAAGGTCACCCAACAGTTCGGGGTCCGACAATTCGGTTATTGTTTCACTCTGTGTTGGTTCAACTGCAAGATTTCCTAGGAATCTGCTCGATTTGAACTGATGTTGTTTGAATCAGAAAATGTTATTTTGGCACATGGGGTAGTTTTAATTGAACTAGGATAAGTGTTAATCATGTAATTGCAGTTTGATTTACTACATAAAATCCTAGTACCCCCCAACCCATCATCTCAGGATGAGTCTGAATCACCACTGTCACTTATGTCGGAATGCTTACACTTCTTCTTGTTGATAGAGCGTTGCATTTTCTTGTTGGACTTGGTAAGTTTGGCGATTTTAGCGGATAGCTGCGCATAGCTAATTCCTCCTTGAGCAGGTCTCTCTAGTCCACGAGAGTTTCCAATTGGTTTTCTTCCCTTGAAGCTTGACTTCGGGGTCCCATTGGAGTCATACTTTCAGCAGTCCAGAGTGTTGTGGGTGGTATGTGCGCCCCCATGTTTCTTGCAGAGAGAACAGTATTTCTCTGTACGACGTTTCTTCGGAATCCGGTCACTAAAAGAGACCATCTTCTTCCTAGATGAGTCATTAGACTAGGCTACAGTCTTGGGTCCCTCTCCAACCTTCTTGGTGGGGTAGGCCTTCTTGATGCGTTCAAGGACTTCAAGAAGTTCCCTGACACTCTGTGGTACCAAAGCTCCACTGAGCTCATATTGGTCCTGCCAGTTCCTAGGAACCATTCTGAGGATGTGGCTTGCCAAGTCAGCATCATCAAATGGCCCGCATACTTTCATAGACTTTGCAGCCTTTGAAGAGTAAAACAGACACGGCAAGAGTTCCACATACCGGTTAAGGCATTGGATCCTCTGCACAAAGTCCCTGATGGGTACCCTGTTTGGTTTCTTCAGCCCATTGCTGATGTAGAAACGTTCCTGCTCTGCTGCATCAGTCCTGAAGACAGTCTGCAGATGCAACTGGACACACTCCTGAAAGGAGTTCCAAGATGCCGGGCGTTTGGTGGGATGCTCAGTGCCATACAAATCTGTCTAGGGTTGGCAGTTGATTTGCTCCCCGACTATTGTGGTCCAAGGACAACGGGCAGTGTCTGATAGTTAAGTGGAGTACTGCAGGAAGATTGCTTGGCCAGCAGACACTATGGCCTCACTGGTGTGAATTTTAGCAGCATATCCATTGCTAAGATGATTTTGGAGAGATTGTCGATCGTGCAAAAAATCTATTGATCACACGGAAAATTAAAAATTGCCACTCGCAATGAAAAAATATTTATTGTATCTTGTGTTCGAGTCATCCGATGTAGATGGCTTTGGTGTGTGAAGGTCGCACCTTGGTTATCTTAAGATAGTCACCTGAGCCCGTCATTACACAAAAATACAAAGCGCAAAAATTGTAGGTAGGTTCGACAGGTGTCGAAGATTTCATTTTTGGCATAGGCCAAAGATCTGTCTTTTTTGTACCCCTGGTACAAAAGGTAAAAGGAGGATTCTCATGACTCCCCAGTAGGAGAGTCCACCTCCCGACGGCTTGGACTCCTCAACATAGAAATTCAGAACCCCAAACAAGAGAACACACTAGAGAAGGGTATGAACACCCTTGAGAAGGGTATGAACATACCAATTTTGTGTAAGATTTATACAATGATCGTTTGTATCGTTTGGATTGGAATTGCAGTTCCACTGCCCTTCTATCCTCACAATTGTAGCAAAATAAGCTCATAAAATAAAATCTTCGACAACTGTTCAACCTACCTATAATTTTCGCGTGATATTTTTTTCAACAAAACTGCTCAGGTCACTTTAATGAGCTATATTTGTGACAATTGTGAGGACGGAAGGGCAGTGGAACTGCACTTCCAATCCAAATGATGCAAACGAACATTGTGTAGATCCTACACAAAATTGGTATGTTTGTACCCTTCTCAAGGGTGTTCTCTTATTTGGGGCAATGAACTTCTGTGATGGGGAGTCCATTCCATCGGGAGCAGGGCAGTGGACTCCTGTGATGGGGAGTCCATGTCTTTTGGATCAGGGGCAGTGGCCTCTCCTCCTGGGGAGTCCTGAGAATGATCCAATAATTTTTAGTACCTTAGTGTACTAAAAACGGCAGATTTTGGTCTATGTCATGTTTACTTACATGTTGACGGTGTATCTTGATATTATATATGAACGACAGTATCATACAAAGTTTGTATGATGGAATACATGTAAAATATTATAATTATAAAGTTACTAAATATTATGTATTTCATGATCACAGTTGGAGGTCACACAATTTGCATGATGAGCAAAAATCGTGAGATAGTAATACAATATGGTACTATATCACCTTGTAATAAAAAGCAGATGGGTGACTTGTGGGAAAGTGTTCTTTATGTCCAAAAGTTAGTGTAGTGGTGTGTCCTTTATGTCCAAAAGATATTGCAAACACATCCTGTTGTTCTAAAACAACGAGGTTTCATGTATGTTGTTCTAGAACAACAGGTGTTCTAGAATTAGCTGCAACAGATCAAATGTCCAGAGACTGGTAAAGTTTTTATGTTGATTGCACAGTTTGTCTTGGCTACAAAAATTGCGTAAGTCTACGGTCAGCATGTAGGGTATGTACAGGAAAGTAATATACTGTATGTATCCCCTCATGTGATGAGAGGTCGAGTGCTAAGGCTGGGACTTTGTAGGCCCTATGGACCAATCTGATCCAATCAGAGTGAGTCCTGTGGGCCCAATTGGCTGATAGATACTGCAAACTGGTGACTTTTTAGGCCCTAATGAACACCTACAATCCAATTGAGTGCCCGTTTTGGATTGGTCGATCGGTTCTGTTATGAAATGGACAGTCCAATCGGAGCTCCAATTGGATGTTATTTTCCCCTTGACGTTCAATCGACCAATTGGTTTTCCTATGGACATATTACGGGTAACTCCAGTAGAATGATTGAAAGTGGCAGAAAATGCACAGACGTGGTGAAGAATAAGTTAATGTGGCAAAGAAAAAATGATGTGGCGAGAAAAAAATGACATCACGGGAAAAATTGATTGGACTATTGCCCTATTGGATGCGATCTGCTCGCGATTTCCTGCAATTGTGCCAACAAAGTCAAGTCCAACACGAAATGGTCCTTCACCAAGAATTCTGTCACCAATTCCGATTGGTCGATTGGGATCAAATGTTACAAAGTCCCAGCCTAATACAGCACCTTAGCACTTGTCACCACACAATCACAACCGTTTTGTGGGCACCACCACACCATATAAAAATATAGTACTTTGAAACAAGGGAATGAGTAAAGGTATTAAACGACCTTCAAGCATGTTATAGGAACTAAATATTAGTTTGAGAAGTTTTCACAAAACGATATTCTAATCTTATTTGAATCTCATTTTGACCAGACGTACATGGGAATCTAATATGTATTCAAATTTTGTGCACGTGTTTGTGCGCACAAGAGATAGTGAATTCCTCCCGCAGAGCATTTTCCTCCGATTCGTGTATCATTGCCCACATTTTTAATCTCTGAGTATACTCTATCTCCCCTCATTTTCTGCATGTCGGTGCATCCAATGCTGCATGTAGCAGGTTGCATGAGAGATGAAGCAGTATAGTGGCCTAAAAGTGGTGCCTGTTACCTTGCTCATAGCTGTTGATAATCCCCTATGGTACCTATTATTTATCGAATGAGTATGATACAACACAGTACAATAGTTATGTTTTATGCATGATGTAGTGCAGGATGATAGTGTTAATTTTTAGTGGGCACCACTTTTGTGGTCTGTCCATCACCACAAAAGTTGGTCCTTAACAAATTTGGTCTGTAAACATGGACACACGAGAAATGAAATTTGTTAGTAAAAACTTTGTTAGTGACTTATACTCGGACAACTAACACATTTGAAAGTTGGTTGCTAACAAATATGCAAAACATGGACACTCTAATGGGGCGAATCAACACAAATAGTTGTGTGAGCTCACAACTATTTAAGACTGGGGCTATAAAAACCCATACCCCTAAAAAAGGCGAAAAAAACAGATGAAAAACGGCAGTTGGCGAGCCAACATGCAATTTTTCACATATGTATATCGAGCGCACTGTTGTCGCAAGTTTAAGTATGCTGTAAGACCGCAAGCAGCCCTGGGGTCTATATTTTTTTAATGGGCTATGATCTCCAATATAGACCCTCGCGAGGCGAAAAATCGCGTGCAGCCCTGGGGTCCATACGGTCCGGGGTCTAAAAAAATATAGACCCCCACAATTTTTGATCTGCTCGGGGTCTATATTGACCCAATATAGATCCAGGGTCTATTTTTATTTTTTTGAAGGTTGGCCAGGGTCTATATTTTAAGTAATAGTTCCTACACCGCGATTCTACGAATAGCTCCACCAGCCCTTCTCCAATTTCGCAGAAACTTTGATCGGCTACCTCAGTTGGTAAATCGTAAATATCAAAAACCAAAGTTCATGGGTTCGGCTCCCAGTTGTGTACGTCTCATCTTAATTTATTTAGAAATGGTCTCCTAGAAATAGACCCTGTGATTGAAAAATATAGATCCCAGGGCTGCGTGGACATCACGAGGGTCTATTTTTTATTCTCGGAAAAATGTGATCATAACCCATCCGAAGTAATTTCATACTTTCTCTTGTGTTGCCAATTATTTGCAACGTTTTTTTGTATTGTACTTCTAGAGTTGTACCGTAAGTAGCCCGTAAAAAGCCTAAAAGCCCATTAAGGAACTCATTTGTGTGTGAGGGTATGCCTATTGTACATGTATGTATCGTATGGTTGTGTCGCAGAAGGTTTATCTCAGATATCTCGAAATGTGCGTTCAAAAAAGGACGGTCTGACCTAAGCCGTTTTGCTGTAGTTTGTACTATGTAGTAACGGATAGATACAAGTTGTTGGGAACTGATTTTTATTATGAGAGTTACACTACTGAAATAGGTATTGCATGGTACACTAGGTAATCCCTGCATCACCAAGCACAGGTGATCCTGTTAGAGATTGGAGGTGATTTAGGGCAGTTCCATGACTGCTCCTTTTCTCTCAACTGCCAACAGGAACTGTCCCATGAGAAGGTTTCTGAGAAAAAAATCCTCTCTTGGATATTTTGGCTAAGAAACACCTATAATGTATATGGGTGTTTCCCAAGAAAGAAATTGTCTTTTGAATATTGTTTCTCAGAAACAATATCTTATGACTATTGTACTTCCTTTGTGTTACACAAAGGGAAGAGGACCATTGGAGGTTCCAGGTGGAACCTCTTTTGGGTTTACCAGTTAAGGTAGATAATTGGCCTATATCACGGTCTGTCCATTCAAGTATCTTTGAGACCTTACTAGCCGTCGCTGCAAGATATTTTGTAGCCAAGAGAGAATGCAATTTGTTGGAACAGAGGAAGTAGTAGTTTAAAATAATGCGGCCTGTCTACGATTAGTTGTCAATGAGCGTGTGCGCCTCGCATGGGATCGCACCCATTTTTGAAATTAGATGAAAATTTAAAGGTAAACAGGGATCAAAACTAAAACATGATGGCTACCCATGTACATCACTCGGAAAGCTTAATTATTTACAGGTAAGTTCACTTTTGTTTACACTAGTGGTACCTGTTATGGCAAAAAGTGAAAAAACTGTCTAACTGGAGAAGAAGAAGGAGGAGGAGGAGGAGGAGGAGAAAAGGGGCTCAGTTTCCAATACCATAAGATTTTGAAAACATCTTGATAAAGCTAGGGGTACAGTAGGACCACAGAAACTTTTACATGCATTGTACTTGCAATTTAATGTCAAACTATCTGTAACGTCAAAGTATTGATGTACCGTGTACATACTAGTGTATGTATGATATACATATGTATATACTATGTAGGCACCGACATTTTCATTGATGACACACGGTATCATAATATATGTACATACATAGTATTATTAGATTAATTCAAGAATGAAACAATTGAACTTTGTCTTGATGGTTTTCTTTTTCGGAGACTTTTCATTGTCCACTTTTGAGATGAATGAAGGGGTGATGATAAGATATCTTCTATGGTATCTCATAAATGAAGTAAGTATTCATAGATGCATATAATGTATGTCTACGTACATATGATTTCCCACCAAAAGCAGTGTACAATCAAAATCATGTCATAGTTTCTGTGTAATAGGGGTTGTCAATCTTTTTTCCGTGATCATGATCATTAAAAAATGGTTGACTCCCACTGTTTTAGTGACGCGGCATACTAATCTGCGTATGTAGAGCTTATGTCGTTATAATATTTATTTTTACACGTTCTCGCGCGTTTTTACTTTTCTGTTGGGGAGAAAAGTCCTTCTAAATCAATAATTTGACAAAATGTTGTCACATTGTTTTCTTCTTCTTGATAATGATCATGGCCAAGACAAAAAATGGTCATGATCATGATCATTACCTTCATTTTTTTCTTCTCGAAACCCCTTATGTCATCCCCTCTCCACATGACCCATCAGCGCCCTTCATCGCATGACATTATCCGTTCATAGTGCACGCCTTCTCAACCCAATGATTTTTTAGTAACCCGGAATCCGTACGTCTCAGTACAGCCAACACGCCACGTACCACCTTTCACCGTCCACTTCTGGTCAGATGTGCATAGCGACACTACACAATCACATCGTGTGAGATGAAGGATCATAAAAACGATCAATTGAAAAGGTAACGAGTCTATAATGGAGTTGCGCTGGGGGCTATCAAACTTTTTCACATGATGTTTTGATTGCTGAATTTAGGGGGAAATTGGGGACAATGTGCGTTAAGTAATACTATGTCACTACATTGTCAAAATACTGAGATAACACATTTCTGCAATGATAATGATCATGATCACCGAAAAAAGATTGACAAACCCTAATGTAAAACTTACAAAATGTCAAAGTTTCTGTGGTCCTACTGTATAGGTTTTATAGCCCCAGTCTTATTTGTGTGGGACGTCTGCCAGTCATCGGAAAAGATTGTTTGTAAAAAATGAGTTGGGTCGGAAATCGTGGATATGATGTGTGAAAAGTGGAGTTGTGTATTGTAGGGAGCACTAAGGCTACCCCTTAGATCTGCTCTGATATTTTGTATGGTCAGGCAGGAGGTGCAATACATCATTCCGATCGATTCCGATTCCAAAGTGAACTCGGATTCAACAAAGTTGACATGATGGATGGCTTCATGCTACAAAGACAAACCTCGGTACACCATTAGACATTGACGCTCTCAGCCATAAGAACATTGGAGATTGGTTCTGGTGGTATTTTATATTTATGGTCAAATATGGTCAGTTTCCTAAAAAATGGTCAGAGACAAATAGCTTATATAAATAATTTTCACCAAAAATAGTGGCAACAAATATCAGAAAGCTACTGTTTTGAAACAGATACTACAAAGGCAACAACAGAAATTTTTATTCATGTCTGAATATAAACTAATGGGTTATGTAAATCCTGATCACTAGGAGTGAGCAATAGCAAAGATAGGAAAGCACAAATTTTTGAACGAATTCAACAAATTTGTTAATATATTATAAATGTCTGAATATCGTTTAAATGCATCTTTCTTGCATGACAGAATTAGCAGCACAGCCAGCCAACAACCAGCCTGAAGGTATTCAAATTGTTATGTACATAATCATGGGGTATACATATTCACATTCATACATGAATATTGAAAAACTCTAATACACGTCTATTACATACATATAGCAATGTAGGTTTTTGATAAACAAAAATGCCATTTTTCTTACACACATTTTAAATTTCTTTTGCTTACTTATTTGCGCCACGTTGCTCCGGGACTAATTCCACCACCATGCAAATATCTGGTCAATTAGAATGACGGACCATGAGCAAAATGATTGTTTCAGCATGATCGATCAGTATGGTACCATACCACCAGACCACATCTGGAAGGGACGACTGTTTGGTAGAGTAGACGTACATCTTAGTGCGTGAATGTGCTTGGTGTGACTGTTTTTTTTGGTGCTGCATGTTTTACGGTTGAGCAGTGGTCACAGGAGATGAGCCTCACGTCCCCATGGCCCATCCGGATTCATACTTTATGATTTATATATGACTACATGGGACTTACGAACTCTCGTTTTTTGTCAAAATGTGCTTTTTGCCTTGGCCCCTTACGCCAATGTCAGGAAACAGAATCTCGATTCATGGAACGAATCGGAATGACGCGGAATATTGACGTGTCAGGTAGGGGGAAGTTGTTTTTTACGCTATCATGCATTTTATTCTGCTATAATACAAAACAACTGCAACTTCATGCTCCTTTGTTTGCACAAAATCGATTTGTTATGTATATAACTTGTTGCATAGGTACGGTTGTTATGTATGTCACATGTTATATATATACTATCTTTTTTGTGTGAAGTTATGGGTGCTACCTCTCCAGAGGAAGGCAAGAAAAAAATGCTATGATATTCTATGATCTGAAAAAAAGGTAAAACACATGAAATTGTTATGTATATAAAAAGCAGTTTTGACACTTAGCATTTCCCAACATTGATCATATGGAAAAACCTATTTCAGCAAAGGTGAGGATGTTGGGATATTTTGCTAATTTATTATGTATATAACACGAACTAATTTGTGACTTCCATGCAAATTGCTGAGGGGTTGTCATGGGAAAGAAGTGGATGCTATAAAATGAAATTTGGTACGTCCATGACATTATGTACATAGCAATGGATTCAACAGCTCCACACTGTGGAGAGTGAGATGATTGGAGACAAGAAATGTGTGATCATACATTTTCTGGGGGATGATTTTGGATTTTCTGAGACACTGTTCTGTACATAACTTACTCTTGTATTGTTGCAAATGATCACGAAAGACACCAACGAACAAACATTGTTATGGAAAGATACAACAGGGAGTTTAATGATTTGTTTGATTCACCCAAACCAGGTCTGTTTGTTTTCTGTGAACGTGTGAGGGAGGAAGCCATGCGTTGAGAGAGTCTGAATGAAGATGCCTTGAAGGGTAAATTTACCCACATGCAAGAAAGGATCAATGTACCCTGGCCAAGGTATGTTTGTGTAGGTGTCAGTATATTCCTGAATATGTTCGTGGCATTGTTATGGATATAACAAGATTTTAGTATTGGTGATTTCCAAAGGGATTAAGCTGTGGTAAGTTGTCGATTCTTTTTGGAGAATGCTGAATCATGGCGATGTTACGTATACAACCAGATTTAGTTTGGCATGGGTAAGTTGTCGATACTTTAGGAGATATGGTACACTTTTATGCATATCTAAAAATGTTGATATTACAAGCAGCCGCTGCAAGATTTTTTAGCAGCAATAGGAGCCTGCAAACTGGAAGAAGTCTTGTTTCTCTAAATAAAGATAACAGCGGAAGCCAGTTAGTGCTCACTCCATGCTAGCTTCGCTCGCGTGGCACGCACGAGCGCAAAATTGGATATATTTTTGAAGGATGCATTGCCTTTTTTTAACCCTCTTCCCAGTACTAGTGCCAATCTAACCCAAGTATAGTCACTTGGGTCAAAACGACCAAAGTATAGCCCTCTTTTTCGATTCTGCTAGGTTCTGGTCGTTTTCAGCAAAACTGACGTCACCATTGAATTCTACGCAAAAAGTTCAGCAAGATAGTCCCCACCACCCCCTATGAAATCGCGATATTAAAAAGTCAATATTGTCGGCGATGACACCTTGAGGGAAGAGTTGGGCGATCGATGAGGGATTGAAGGGATGTGGGAGCGAACTTGTCATTCAAAATGCATGGAGAATTATCATGGGGCCGCTTAAAAGTGCCTTAAAACGGTATACTATGGACGAAAACATAGCTAAGTATAGGCTATACTAGGAGTTTTTTGGTCCATAGTATAGCACATTTAAGGCATTTCTCACTAAGAGGGTTAAAAGAGCATGTAAAACATAGATAAGCCTTTGAGGCTAGAGAACCAGTTATACAATCACAGCACATGATTGGATTGGAAGAGCAGCTCCACTGCCCTTCCATCCTCACAATTAGAGCAAATTAAGCTCATAAAAATACGCTCTTTGACCCTTGTCGAACTTACCTATATTTTTTGCGTGATATTTTTTTGCCGAACGGCTCAGGTCAGAGCACTAAAACTGCTCCTTAGTAACTCAAACCCATCATCAATATCATAGATGACGCCACTATTTTTTGCTAGCCATCATAGAAAACTCTATGTTTTTCCCACATCATGGCAAGAAATCTACATGCGAAAGTACTAGTAAACTAGCAATTAATTTGATTAAGTCAAAATCATAGAACCATTTTATGATGATGTCTAGTGCCAAATTCTGGCACCAAGACTGTGCATACACATCATAGAGGGGTACAATTCCCCATCAAAAGTTCAGCAGGACATCTGGCATGGGCAATTGTAACAGGAATCCCCCCATTTGTCGAGCAGTTTTGCAGCATCAACAAGCTGGAAGAGATTGCAATGAGAAGTACTTGAAGAGGCAGTAATTACGCTATAGACAAAAAGTGAAGGCTGACGGTGGTATCAATTCTTCCATCCTCGATGAGAAGCTGAAGAACTTGCAAGACTTACTCTTGAAATGGTTGGATGAAGTTGGTAATATAGGTGGCAGTCCTGTTGAACCCAAAGTTGCTGCGGCCAGTGATCATATTGACATACTGCAGAAAAGAAACATTCTTTTCTATTGGGGAAAGTTTTGATATGTCCCACAGTCTTTTGCATTTCTTACCAAAGTTACTCGTTTGAATGGCTGGAGAATGTGGCTGAAGGGAAAGGCTGTTGTTGTGGTCAACAAGACTTACATGATCAAGCCTTTCATGCAGCGCAAGGGTTCAGATTTGCCACGGAAGGAGTTGGTGAATGAGCTACACACAAAATGGAAGCCAATTTTTGGAAGATTGCGGAGGCTCCAGGATTGGTGATATCAACAGATGTCGATGAGGATTTTGTCCAGTCTTCTTTTCATTTTGCAACAGACTATCTCAAGCAGACTGTGAGCTAAATTTGGGCGTGCAAAAGATCAAGGGCAGCTCAGTAAGTATACAATTGGGATGTGGTCAAAAAAGGTTGCTTGTAGTGAAATTATCAAGAATGGTACAGCAGAAGATAAAGCATGGCTTCCTCCAAGTCCAGCTCATAAAAGGTGGATGGCAGGAATCACGGTGGGTGGAGTGAAGAAAGAAACGGAATTAGACAGGTGGCAAGAAGGACAAGAGTAAACAGTCAGGAAGTAGCACAGGAGGTAGTGGATGGTTTTGAGAGGGCTTTTGTTTATGTTGGAGTCTCTGAGTCATGAGGTACATTAGATGGCCTTTGAGATGGCTGATGGGGCAGGGGTACAGTCCTGATGGTTTTTTTATGTCTAGGTGACTTTTTCCATCATGGTCTAAGCGACTGTAACTCAGGGTTCTGTGTGTTTGTTGTGTGGATTTTTAGTCTTTGTGGAATTTTGTGTTCATAAAGTATACTAGATGATGATTAGACCTTTTTTACTCCTGCAGTATTATAAGTAGTTCGTATAATAAACAAGTCACAATCACAGGTAATAGAGTTTGTTGAGTTTTTCTAGAGTACACTAAGACCTCTTTCACATATCCCAATACTTATAAAGGGTGATGAAACTTCACCCCCCTCGCCTCTGCTAATTCGCATTTTCAAAAGGGTGACTATTTGTCACCCTTTTGTAATTGCTTTCATTGTCTGTATTGTGCTTACGTATCTGTAAGTATCCAAAGCGAGATTGGAATTAATTTGATGGCACACACCGTACTACCTCGCACAGAGATATCACTTTTTCCGGGGGTGGACAGAGCTTGTCGCTACATAGGATTCGTCCAAAAAGGGTGCCTTTTTGTCACCCTTTTGAGAACACGTACGCTGTGGTACAGATTCTACATAAAGGGTGACAAAAAGTCACCCTTTTCAAAAGTATTGGTATATGTGTAGCTTGCAACAGACATAATAAATACATCCTGTTATATCTTTTCACTATGATTAAAGCTAGAGACGTCCTCGAATCGCTTTAACATATATAATATGTTGTTACGTGTACATAGATGGGTACATATATGATAATGTCCCGCTGTAATGAGGATTAGAGATATAACATACTAGGGTTTAGACTACGATACTCCCTAGGTAGAAAATTCTAAGCGTACTACTTAGGCCTAAAACCAGTACAGGTGACCCCATCAAGGGAAGCTTCACATCAAAATGACCGCTCGATTCCCTTGAAGTTCTCGTCCCTGTAGTTAACTCAAGTTTTCAAGTCATTTTGGTTGATTTGGCAAGGTGGCAGCTCGAGTTGGGCCAGGTTCCAAGACGGGCATAAGTTTTAATGTGGGACGTATTGCCCAAGTGTGATTCAAAGGGTGAGGAGGAGTCGCGCGATAGCAGTCTTTTTCGAATTCGCAACAGCCCGGATAAAATGGGTATCCCAACAGTTTTGCAAGATTGGGAAATATTGCCGAAAGTTAATTCAGATGAAGAGCAGGAGTCGCGTGCACTCAATATAAGGGAATATTGCCCAAGTGTGATTCAAAGAGTGAAGAGGAGTCGCGTGATAGGTAGTCTTTTTCTACTTCGCAACAGCCCAGATAATATGGCTGGTAATCGCTCAGCATATAAATTGACAAGACTGGTCGCGACGCAGCCTAGAGAACATGGGAAATGCGGAACAGCCCTTTTGACCGATATAGTCATGGATTAGTCTCTTGATCGCTTGTTTTATTTAAACCATTGTAATTGAGAAAGGCCTAGTCAATCGCAATCAAGCCCCGCAATTTTTGGCCATGCTTTACGTTAATTTTAGATATATTTTTAAAGGTAACATCAAACTAAAAGATCGTGACTACCCATGCATGTCGAACGAGAAAATGGGATTTTTACAGGTATTGTTCGAGAAAAAGATACATGTTACCAATAATAGCGAAAAGTGAAAAAAGTGTCTCATGACGAAGAAGAAGACAAAAATTCTGCTCAGTGATAAACTAAGATTTTTAAAAAAAATCTTGATAGAAGCGAGCGCGGCGCGCACGGGCACGACTTTTTTAGTGCTGTGCTTTACAATATATTAAAAATAAAGTGACGCGCGCACGGGCACGAGTTTTGTAGTGCCGCGCGCACGGGCACAAGTTTTGTAGTGCTGTGCTTTACAATATATATATTATAAATCGAGCTTCGCTCGCACAATCGCGAGTGTGACACAATTTTTGGCCATGCTTTATGTGAAGTTTAGATATTTTTTTAAAGGTAACATCAAACTAGAAAACAGTGACTACCCATGCATGTCAAACAGGAAAACAGCATTTTTACAGGTAATATGGAAGGCAAAAATTAGATGTTACCAATAATTGCCATAAGTGAAAAAAGTGTCTCACTATGGAGAACCTGACAAAAAATTCTCAATTAATGACAAACTAAGATTTTTTCAAGAAAAAATCTTGATTTCCCTCGAAAGGTGTCGATATTTTCCTGGATATGTTCGTGACATTGTTATGGATAAAACAATATTTAGTTTTGGTGATTTCCAAATAGGTTAAGCTGGGGTAAGTTGTCCATCTTTTGGGAGAATGCTGAATCATGACAATGTTATGTATATAACCAGATTTAGTTTGGAATGGTTGAGTTGTCAATATTTTTGGAGATGTGGTACACTTTAATTCCTCTCTAAAATGTTGATATTTCCCTTGTAAGGTGTCGATATTTTCCTTTGATATGTACGTGACATTATTACGGACTGTGATATGTTCGTGGCAATATTTTATTTGGCATGGGTAAGTTGTCAATATTTTTGGAGATGTGGTACACTTTTATGCATCTCTAAAAATGTTGATATTTCCCTCTAAAGGTGTCGATATTTGACATTGTTATGGATATAACAAGATTTAGTGGTCATTACCAAAGGATTGTTATGGACTGTGATATGTTTGTGGCGATATTATATATGTTGGGCCCCAATTAGGCACCAGCCCCGTGCTGGAACTGGGACCGCATTTTCGCCCCGTGCTGGAACTGGGACGCCGACAGCCCCATACTGGCACTGTGCCACGACGGGGCGCCCAGTGCCGGAACTGGGCACCCCGTGCTGGAACTGCATGTCTAACCCTATACCTAACAACAACACTAAACTCATGGTGCCAGTATGGGGCTGTCGGCGTCCCAGTTCCAGCACGGGGCGAAAATGCGGTCCCAGTTCCAGCACGGGCTGGTGCCTTATTGGGGCCCAACATATATATAACAACTTTGAATCCAGGTATGTTTTTGAAGGTGTCAATATTTTCCTGGATATGTTCGTGACATTGTTATGGATATAACAAGATTAGTTTTGGTGATTTCCAAAAGGGATTAAGCTGTGGTAAGTTGTTGATATGTTGGGAGAATGCTGAATTGTGACGTTGTTATGTATATAACCAGATTTAGTTTGGCATGGGTAAGATGTTGATGTTTTGGGAGATATGGTACACATTTATGCATTTCTAAAAATGTTGATATTTCCCTCAAAAGGTGTCAATATTTTCCTGGATATGTTCATGACATTGTTATGGATATAACAAGAAAGAGTTAGGGAGATTTCCAAATAGGTTGAGCAGTGGTAAGTTAGGAGTATGTCATCCAATTGATTTTTATTGCATATCTTAAAACCTGTCACCTGGATATGTTCGTGACATTGTTATGCATATAACAGGTACAGAAGAAAGGTATGTGAGTGGTATTTGGTGTGAATTTGTGATAAAATTGATCTTTACATAACATCCTTTTCTTCCACATCTTGATGATGATTACTTATCATGATTATGATAATGATGATGCAGCTGTGTTCATTGTGCTATTTTCAAATACTGCTGTAGAGAAAATTCGGATGCATACAACACAGCAACTTGTCAAAAATGGACATCACGCTGTAGCCACCATCACTGAGATGCACCAATTCTTTGGGACAATGTTTATTAGAAGCAGATTTCAAGTATCAAATGCTCTGTTCTTTGACTCATTTGGGGTTATAGTCGAATCAAAAAACAATGTCACGCTAATGAAAAAAGACCGTTACATTGCTATCCTCAAGTGTCTTAGAGGCTATGAAGTTGCAGGGAGATGTGGCGACGATGACACCGACGGCACTTGGTTTCAGGAAAAGAATCGTTTGAGAAAACTGGCAGAGTTAGAAAAAGTCATGTTTCAACCGACATTGGACATTGTTATGAACAGGAAATGTGGTGAAGTAGTCCTCGATGATGAACTAATAGGTTCACACACACGAGATGTCAACCACGCAAGACAAACACACAGTCTAAGGAAAGCCGGCAAGGATGGAGTAGTTGCGGATTGCTTTGCATGTGCTCACACTGGACTTATGCTTGGAATGAGGTTACGCGTCGTTGGCGAGTCAGACCAGAATAATGTCTTAGAGTTGTGCAAACGCCTTCCAGTTCTATCTTCTCAAAATCATAATGTAGGTCTAAAAATGGATCGTGGTTTTGGAGGAAAGAAGAATGTGACTACAGTTGGTGTTCTTGGGTACTCCATGAGCAAATATGCGCAGGAAATAGTATCTAAAACTCCTTTTATCTACCCCAATGTGGCACAGGATTTCATTTTGAAGTTAAGGAACACAAATGATCCAAATGCCAATGCAAAAATAGATTTGTTTCAGCCCTTTATTTTGGATGGATCTAAATATGGAGGAGCTCAAGTCAGCATCACAAAAACTGATTGGCAGCTTAGAGAGAGTGACAATACAACTTGCACCATTTATGCGTATGGCATCAGAGACGTTTATAACAAGAAGACTCCTGTCAAACATCTGCATTTCTTAAACACCGATCGTGACATCAACTCAAGCACTGCAAATGTCTGGGTGGCAATGGACAAGGAAATATCTATGGATGGAAGCTATCTTTTTTTCTGCTAGGCATCCATCCATTAATAGAACCATTGCAGAGTCGAAACTACGAGAGAGTAGTGAGCCATATACCATCACACAGCGCACGGGTGATTGGTTTATTGGGAAGGAAATGCAATTCCCTGGTACAGTCAGATCATCTTTTAATGATGACGATGGTTATGCATCAGACGATGACGATTGGAAAGTCTCCATGCATAGATTCTTGGTTTGGTATCCAGTGATGTCATGAAGCATGGGACCGAAAATGAGGGCTTCGTATTGCAGCGATTGACGTGTGAGAAATGGATTTCAGATATCTTTCAGGTTGGTATGCTACAGTCGAAACATGTTGGTGGCTGGCTCACTGTTTCTCCAGATACAATTACTGTTGGGACAATTTCATCACCAGATGGGAGCTTTGTCGAGGACACCAATGTCGTTATGTTCATTAAAATAAAAACAAGGCAAAGCCCTACTACAATAGAACAGACTCGTGCAGCTAAGGATCGTCACTGCTCTATCATGTACTGTTCTTATGGGAGTGAAACATTCAAAGATTGTGTTTTCAACAAGAACAGGAAGCAGCTCCTTCACCAGGCAATGGTCACGGGTTTGACATATGGAGTATACGTATCGGCAATCTTAGTTGATGCAGAGTCTGAAATCTGCCAGCTAGTCATTGTTTGATTCTCTGATAAAGAGAGAGATGGACATTTTCATCATGTCAACACGATAGGTAGACGATTGTTAGGTTGGTTATACCACAATCAAGTACTGAATTGAGGTTATTTGAAAGATGGTGACTTCCCTGACTGGCCAACCAAGGAACAAAAAGATGTGTTTCAGAGTTGGTATCCCATGTGGTGTGCACTGTATAATAAGATTAGAAACCGAGTCGCTGACGATGGTAGCGGTGATTCTGATAGTGAGAATGCAGCCGTAGGAGATTATTCATTCCATCCAATGAAATCGGTGTCGATATTAAAACACTACTAACAATACCAGTACAACAAATCAAAGTGGGGTCTTGATAAGAATACAGAGTTCACTGAATGTGTATTGTGTGATGGAATGAAAATTTCCGTGGAGAGCCTTTAAAACATAAGAATGGTTAATGCGTTAGCTATAACCACGTGGTGGCACTCCCAGTCCAAAGTAGTCAAGTGCTTTGTCATTGAATATGTACAAATGAACAATGAAGCAATGTCATCCATCAAGCAGATACACAAAAAGTTGAATAATGTGACAGACTCAATAGATGACTGGGTGATCAGATTTGGTGCAGATCACCTGAAGTATGCGGTGTCAAATAGGTTTAATGCCGCAATGTCTTTGATTTGCAACTCACCACGGGAATCAATTCAAGACTATGATCTCATTGTGCACATTGATAATGAAGCACAAAAAGGTAAATACAACCGTCTAAAACGCTTCTCAAATGATGATCGGCTACAAGGAATATGAAAGAGTAACAGTTGAGCATTGCATCATAAGCCTGTCCGTCTAGCAAAATCAAGAGGGGGCAAAGTTGCTCGACTAAATTGTGCTTTATGCTCCAAGATTAAAAGTGGTCGTCAGCAGACAAGGTGGCAATGTGGCACTTGTGAGGTTCCGCTGTGTTGTGAAACATTTGATACTAACAATGATGAATGCGACGATACATCAGCAGATCCTGGTCCAAAATCATGTTACAATTTGTGGCATGAAGCAGACGATCTGGTGGTAGAGCATGAAAAGCAACATGCAGTAATGTGTACCTCGATACAAAACAAGAAGCAAAAAAGAACTGGCGTTGATGACAACGATGGTTTGCATGAGTTTGAGAGGAGAAACTCATTTCATTCTTATGAAGATATCAATGAGAAGGATGGTGCAAACGAAAGTATGGCAGAGGTGGATGGTGGATGGAGTCCAAATGGACTTGAGGATGAACTGTTACCTCCGTTGCCCGAACTCAAAGTAGATACCAATCAACAGATGGAAGATGACGCATCTGTTTAAATGTACACGAAGACAAAACGGATAGCCAGTTAATTGAAAATGAATGTCAAATGGAAAGCAGGCTTATTTTAACAAAGAGTGATTGCAAAATAGGGTGTTCATTTTTCATTTCCTATTTTGACGTAGTTGATCTACACTGTTGATTAAACACGTTTAGATAAAAAAGGTACATTTCACATAAGCTACCAATCAAGCAAACAATACACGTACGAACTGCCAACAAGACATCCACCCCTACCCATACCACTACCAATATTTGGCTTCAAACGCAACAACATCTTGTTTTCCAAACTTTCTTTTCCATGGCAAAAGTGGTCACAATGCATTCCTACCGGATATGCTACCATACGGTAATGATTGAAGCTGTTGAAGCAGCAAAGGAAACGGTACATAGCTTCTTCAAGATGAGAATTGTTGAATACCTTCATGGCATGCTCCAAACTAACAAGCTCAAACTTCAATGGGCCTGTAGCAACAGCAGGCTTGCCACTTCATGAAAGTGTTTATTCAGACCGACAATGACGGAAATTGAAAAGGCCTTCAGGTAAATCATTTCTGCAACGGGAGGAAACATTTCAATGAAGGAGTCTGGCGCCTTTCACTTGTTATATAACAAAGACATCAACAACCACATTCATAGTTTTCTGCTGTCTTCTGGAGATGTGACTTTGAGCAAGATGCATTCTTTTTCACTTGTGATTGGTTGAAGGACTTTCATTTCAATATCAAAATACTTTTGTATTGTTGTGGCGTTCAAGTCAGAAATAACTCCATGAATGACTGCCTTGGTGCTGTCTTCTGATGACTCTGCCAAAGCCATGTGATCGCAACTTAAGTGATGATTTGTTGCATCTGCCTTCACCAAAACACCAAATGGTGGAAATACCAAAGCACCTTGAAAGTTATTCATTGTGTACTTTGGCCTTCTGGACTTTTTATGACTCTTGTTAAGAAGCCCAACTATTTGAGATGTGTTGGCTGGTTTCATTGATGCTGGTGGAGCATCATCTTGGAAGTACGCAGACAGGAAGTTAACAGAGGAAGGATCATTATCCTTGTTGTTCTTGAGAAATCTACGAAATTTCTTGTTGGCAGATTCGTCACTGATCAAAAGAAAATCAGTATTGGATGGATCTTCAGTTGAGAGCTCAGGAGCCCGAGGAGGAGTAACAATGGTACTCTTGGTAGAGGATGGAATGGACTGCTTAAATGAGCAGCAAAATCCAAAGTCTACCTTTGGTTCATCAATGGTCTTCAAAGCTACAGCCATGGACTTGAGGGCCAAGAGTGAGGGATCGTCTTGTTGAAGTTTGTTGTTGCTTGCTGCAACTAACTGTGTTAGACCCATGGCACAAAAATTGCAAATTTTGGAGCTACAATTCTGACAGTGAACATAGGCAACGTCTTCAGTCCTTGACGGGATTCCTGCAAGTACGGTTCGCGCAGTTGACAGCTGAACTGTGTCAGGGGAGCAACAAATGCAACCCTCTGACCACATGATGTGTAGCAATTAAATGTGGCAACCACCCTAGAACTGCGCCTGATCTGAATCTACGTCTGCAAAGGGCGTTCAGAGGGTGGTTGCTACAAGTAGAGGCGTACAAAAAGTGGCAGATGATTGCAAGAGTGGCAATATTTGCTGACTACTTTAAATTTTGTCAAGGCAATCAAAGGACTAGTAGCACAGTTTGAAATGAAAATATGTTTTCAAATGTGAAAAGGTTTATGATAGCTTAGTTTGATGGGAACTTATCGAATGAAGAAAACGGTTGTTAGTATGTTCGCATGAAACTCTATCGTCGGACGCAGGAGAAACAATGGATGAAAAATTTCACACACCTGATTAAACTCGTTCACGAGTGGGAAGACCGTTCAAAATAGATCGTTTGTTCGATGAGAGAGCATTCGTTCACCATGGATAGTCGCGAGTAGACGACTTTGTTCGACGAAACAAGCGTAATGAGATGATCGTTTGCTGCAATTAAACGATCGAGCTCCTTTGAGATGAAACGATCATTTTGGTGGCAACGATCGTTTTGGTGAAAACAAGTTCTTGAGATGAAACAAGCGCGTGAGAGAGGAAACAAGCGCGTGCAATGCTCAACAAGATTGAAACGATCCCTTGTGATGAGATCGAGCTCCTTTGAGATGAAACGATCGTTTCGGTGGAAATGATCGTTTCGGTGGAAATGATCGTTTCGGTGAAAACGAGCTCTTCAGATGAAAGGAGCATGTGCGAGAGGAAACGAGTGCGTGCAATGCTCGAGAAGATTGAAACGATTGCTTGAGATGAAGCGATTGTTTCAGTACTCTCGTTTGCGTTGAACCAACAGTTTATGAGGACGTGAGCAGTTAGATGTTGGGGCGATAGAAGTAGAGGGTTTTGCGGTCAGTGAGAGTGAGCGGGATGAAATTGCTACATACTACTCACATACTAGAGACCACGGGTATGTGAGTAGAATGTAGACCTTGGAATCAATCGACAGGGCTTAAGGAAAACCATTGTTGGCATTGCTTTAATTCGGCACAGAGCCGCGAACTCCTTTTAAAGATAATGTTGTTACAACCTCTGGGCCCAAAGGATTTTTCCTTAATTTTAACATAAGAATCGTCCAAAGAATTCTGCCAGGGGTGGCAGAATTTTAAAGCCCAGTAGAAAATTTACCAGGGCTACGTGAAATTCTGCCGTATCGGCAGAATTTCAAAAGTACTGGGATATCGGACCAAAATTATCACAAACCGTTCTGGCTTGGGATGTTTTGGCAAGTTGGCTCGTCTTTTATCAAGAAAGATCGGTAAAAGACATTATCCAAGACAATAATGATAGATGGTGGCATTGATGCATTGATACAATTGCGACTAAATGTACAAAATAATGTTGGTGAAGACAAATTTATCAAAGATAGACCGTTGCACGTGGGAAAGATCAAACGACGGAACGGCTACATAAGCGCAAGCAAGTCATTCGAAGTTTGACGTGTTGAAGGATCGGATCCTATGTACAAGACATCGGTAATCCGGCCTAGATATGACACAATGGCAGCAGTTATGAGGCCGAAGAGCGCCAGGTCAAAGAAGGGAGACAGCTGCGGACGGGTGGGCAATGTGGCGATTTTTCATGCAGAGTTAATTGAAACAGGGTGTAGCCTACAAGATATCTTGAGAAGGGGTTTCAGTGCCGAGCGGAAGCTACAGAGACTATGAGATACTGCTTGGTGGATTATTTTCATCATGCGGAACGAGACGCGGATGGTGATCATATTACATGCTAAGTTGCAATCTATTGCAACAGACGCTCTGCGATTTCATCGCTGTGTGTCACCCAAAGAACTGCAGCATCCCATGTCTTAACATATTCCAGCACACTCTCTTCCACCTTCCGTTCCGATTCAGCATCTAGACCAGAAGTTGCTTCGTCGAGGAGAACCACGCGAGGACGTGATGCCAAGGCAATTGCGAGCAGCATTCTTTGACATTCACCACCAGAGAGGACTTTCCATTCTTTGTCAATATGATGATCTCCGCCATGTTCGTTGGGTGATTTCATTCCCCATCGCTCAATGTACGATATAGTTTGTTGAATCATATCTGCTTCCATTGGAGAGCCAGCTGTTTGTGCAATATTGTCGTCGCCTGCGTCTCGTTCTGTTGCAAGAGAATGGAACTTGCTCAGTCTTTTAATAAAATCACGTGGAGCTAGCAAACGAAAAAGTTAGAAACATGCCGACTTGCAAAATATCACCGAAGGATAATGAATACTACTCACTACCGGGGATATCAACTTTGTACTGGGTTACATAACGAACCATACTTCTCCATCGAGTCATGTCGCAAGTCGAAAGAGACAAACCATCAGCTGTGACATCTCCTTTATCCATGGAGCTCAGACCAGATAGAACGCGAAGGAGTGTAGATTTCCCTGATCCTGATGGTCCACGCACAACTCCTATTCCACCCTTGCACAGGCTAAAATTCAGCCCTTCGCAGAGGATACGCTGCTGCTCAGTTTGGGACAAAGAATTAAGCGATGTAGAAGATGATGATGATGGGTGTACTGACGATGTATTGCGTACATTGTCAGCTCTTTTTGTGTGAGTGCGGGGGACAGAAAATTGAAGTCCGGAGATTTCAACCAAGATCTCTGCTGTGGCCTTATTGTTTCTGGTTCGGATTTCAAGGTTGCACTTCTTGCTAGTACCGTAACCCTCTGAACTAAAAAATGGCTGTTGCTCAATGTCGGTGACGCCAACGCTATCTCCTGTAGATAGACGATCTCTTCCACAACCAATAACAAGTCTCACCACAGAGCTCATTGCGCCCAATAAACCACGAAAGCTGTCTACAATTCTATTCCACCCCAACCCTTTACGTTTCTTATTCTTAACAACTTCAATGAAGCGATCTGTTCGAAGCATGTGTTTACCTGACTCAAATGCCACTTTGTATACAACGAAGGCATTCATGAAGACCGTGCTAAACATTACAATCGATATCAACCAAATTATGAGTACTTGATAGCGTGCGGCCTCCGTTACTGGCGAGCCGCCAAGAATCTGACCAGTCATCATTCCTTTAACATAACATTGTGTTGTTTGAAGAATAAGTTAGTAATGAATCCGAAGATGTATTACGTGTTTTTGTGTGCGTGCAGCCACATTAACTCACCGGGAATCGAAACCAAGCCTATCACATTCAATTGGTTGATCATTGGAGTCACACCGACACTAATCGCATCTTTCATCAATCTCTTAATACTTTCCAAACTACTCGCCCCAAAACTCAAGCAAAGCTCTACTTCTCTCCTTCCTCCCTCCATAATTTGAGTAGTCAAGTTGGTAACTGATAGAGATGTCCCATTAATAGTATTCCCTAACAACATGCCGCACAATGGGATAATATACTGCGGATTCCATAGAGGATATGGACGTAAGATGACACCAAAGGCAAATATACAGACGAATGACATGGATATGAGGAGTGTTGCAAAAGTAAGAAGAGGGTGGTACGCAAAGCTATACTTGGGACGAGAAATCGCTTCGTTTGTGGCAATTAGAATCATCGCTAGAACGTCTGTACGAATTCAAGAGTCAACAGTACGCAGGAAAAATGACAGTACGAACGAGGTAAGGAAAACAAGAAACGATGTAAGAAGAGCAACGAAGTTATCATAAAAATACTCACAAAGTCCAACCACCCATGGCATTTCCATGCCCCACTTAAAAATTGGATGCAAAATCACCCCGAGCATCATCAGCTGTAGAAACGATCGGACCACACCAACACCTAATGATTCTGCCAAACCATAATCAATGCGATGTCCGATGATAGCCATTAAGATGAGAGGAATGGCTGTTACCAGTAGGAGAGGCGTGCTAACATGGACTAATCCATTGCTTTCTTGATAACTGAGCGTGTGTCCCGCTTGTTGCCCCGCATTAAACCCATCGGCCGGAATGGGATTCGTCATTTTTGAAATAATCGGACCAAAAGCAGAGGACAGTGTCGCTGGTGCACTTTTAGCCATAGATCTAATGAACTGGCGATTAATGAAGGACGGAGATGCAAATGGTTAACTAAACCGGAACCAAAAGCAAGAGCCAGTACCAAAAGCAAGTAATAGTAAGACACAAAATTCTCTATCCTCATCAATAAGTTGAATGATTCGAATATCACACAAGAAATGAAAGAAGATGTTTTCGTGCACCGAAGATTCAGCTGTATGAGGTGCATGTCTGACAACTCACAGGATGTGGACACTAAGAAGCTAGACAAATACAATACTTTAATGATGAATGCTTTCTATTCGCGGACAAGATATGAGCGAGAGCCAACCAGCAATGCAACCCAACAAACACTACACCATTATCTTGGAACTTTTTGAAACTCAACGGCCTGAGATGAAATGCCTCGTCGCTTCACGCCAGCTTCACGCCAGCTTCACGCCAGCTTCACGCCACCCGATACGAGTCCCGCCCAGCGCTAAATAAATCACAGAACGTGATTCGTCGTGCTTCTATCTTCATAGAAGCTCCACATCGCGGACAGTCTAAGGCAGGGTTAATACCTTTAAGTCGGTATAGTCTTCCGTGAATCTTTCTTTGTTTTTCTCTCTACGTACATAAAATTTTTGAAGGGGATCTTTTTTACTTTTCGATGCGGAAGGTATAATTTGTGATTGCGGTGAAGTTGCTCCCTTGTTGTTTCTCCACCCAGAGAGACCCAGAGCCAGCCCGGAGCCCATTAAATATGACAGATTAATTAACAAGACCTATCAAGGCTGATCAAGCCTCAAAGAACAGTAAATTGTGGGCTTACTATCTCTTGAAAGAAAGAACAAAATCATTGCGATGGTGGCCCATTTTTTATCACCCCACGTTTTATTCATTATTTTCTTACAAGGTGCTTTTAGCTTTCAGATGAGAACAGATAAGGGCCGTGGACCCCATTACATCAAACTCAGCGAACGAAATGGTTCTATTATGCGATCGGACCTTCAAAAAAGTTCAATCATCAGTGTTCACGACATTACCATACCAATCCTTTACGAGGACGGCAACATGCTTGCTATATGCAAGCCACCTCACATTCCTCATCACGATGACCGGCAAACGGGTCAATTGGGTATACTTTCGTTAATACGAGAGCTGCAACAACAACCAAATTCAACTTTTCCTTATCCTCACCGGCTGTATGGAGTCCATCGTTTAGATCGAGTCACCTCAGGAATACTATTATTTGCAAAAGATTCGGCCACTGCTAATATTCTCGTCACTAAGTTTCGACAGAGAGAAGTGGTTAAGTACTACTTCGCCGTAAGTGGTAAACGGCCCAAGAAAAAGAAGCAGGGATGGGTGAAAGGACGAATGGTTATGGGGAGAAGGGGAAGTTACAAACTTTTGAATGGTGATAAAAATTTGATGAAGACTAATAGTGAGGAAGAAATAGATGAAAGAATTGGCCAAGTCGAAAGTAACGACGAAAGGGGAGGGTACGCAATGACGAGATTTTACACCGCGGGGTTGGGAAATTTAGAGCTTGCGCATCTGCCCGACACGCAATATGAAGACAAAGATAACTCCACTCAGTATTTCACTCCCAAAACTGCAATTCTTTTCGAACCGCATACGGGCAAAACTCATCAGTTGCGTGTAGCTGCCAAAGCTGTGGGGTTGCCAATATTAGGCGATGTGCGTTACGGTGGCGGTCACGCCGCTCCGCCATCGCCTGAGACAATTCACAGTGGTGAATTTTCGGTTTGGGATCGTACATATTTGCATGCATCCGCATTACACTTTCAGATGAATGAAGGATATAATGTCACTATATTATCAAGTCCACCATTCCAGCACTTGTTCGTTCCTACAGCAAAACCAGTATCAATCAATGATAATACTCAAGCAAAAAATGATTTGACTGGTATATTTGTCAGCATGATGAAGAAGTATTGTGATTGTGTACCAATTTTAAATATGATGCTGCAACCATTGAGATAACAAGACATAACGACTCATTAACCCATGATAACCACTCATACGTCCTTCTTCACGTCATCTATGCGATCCCACGACGTTGCATAGTTTGAAATTTTTAGACCCACACTGAGATTGAGTCCTACTGCGCCGCAGGCGGTCCGCCAGCTGCCCCCATCCCACCCAAAATTCCTTTCATATCTTCCTCCAACGACTTGTATTTCTCCGCAACCTTTTCCATAGCATTTTTCTCTCCATCACGAATTGCCTCCACAAGTGCCGCGCTCAAATCTTCGCTTGAAACCTCCTTCAAATATTCCTCATCAATGTCCACAGCCTTGGCTTCATACCCCGGAGTGGGATTCATCGGTAATTGAGGTGGAACGTATTGAACCGTTATACTGATCTTACCATCGGCGGCAGTTCCAACGATGTTTTCTTTAGAAAGCTCCTTGTCGAGTTCGGCCTTTTTGGATGCGATCTCTTGAGCCTTTTTGAACATGGCAAGTTGGTCCATCATGCCTGGTTGCTGGCCCGGGGAGGAGGCATCTTTGTTTTTGGACCCAAAGAGGTTTAATTCAGTGGGTGATCGGGATAATATTTTAAGAGGCTGTTGGGAGTGGGCCGTGAAGGCCGTGGTGGATGTGGCTGTGAGGAGAAGGGTGGCGAGGCAAGCAAGTTTCGTCATGGTAGCCATGTTTAAAGAGGGGGTGTTTTTTTTATTATTTTTATTGGGAGATTTCGGTTGTTGGCAGTACAATATCGTACTTCTTCCACAGGAGCGCTCTGTCACGTGGAACTTCTCCGAGAAGATACTTTGAAGTTTAACTTGAAGGTTGCATCATCGCCTATCATCACTATGAAAAGATACCTCTGACATTGCTTGTGATGTCTAAGATACCCGTACAATACTGACACCGGTGCTACAATCTTGCTACAATACAAGATAAGACTGTAGAACCTGATATCCCTAGGTGACGTCACGGCGAATCACCAAAAACGGACGAAAGATACCACCCGCGGAGTCATTTGGCCATCTTTGGCTTATGGTCATTTCTGTAGTCAGAAAACCGCGAGGAGAACGGCTGTAATCAGAAAAACGCGAGGAGAACGCCTGTTACAACGAATCTGGTGTTTGAAACGAAAATCGCTCTTTACTCAATCTCGCGTTCTGGAGACTTGACCGTCTGGCCGGCAAATGATACTTTTTTGTCTCGTGACGTCACCTAGGGATATCGGGTTCTACAGTCTTAGATATATCGTGTACAAGACACAATACGAGACAGACGAGAGACAGCGCGAGACAATGATGACCTATGATGACACACCTCTACGTTTTCGTGGTTTTGATGACAGCCATTTGTCCAACTGATGGCCATGTCCAGATTTCACCAAGGGCATTGACTAAAGCTTCGCGCTACACAAGTCGACCAATTGCACACTTGAGCGATGCGTTGCATACGCCCCAGTTATGTAAAACACCGGCTTTGAATACTGCGTTTTCTTTGTCGAATCGGAGCGACAACGACAATCGGGGTCTGGGAATAGTAACTGCAATCTTCGCATGTGGGGTCCTCCTATTCTTCGCAGTTTCCGCCTTTGCACCACCTCTAGAAGAGCAGCCTTGGAAACTCGGTCGTTACTCGACAAGATGGCGTTCGGACGAAAAACTACGAGAGTTCTCCAGAGCCAAGATTCAGCTGAAGTTGAGCAACTTGCCCGTGTTTTACTTGGTTAGTGATCGGAAGATGAATGAAAAGATTTTCTTCTCATTTAGTGAAGCCGAAGCTGTATCAAAAGAAGTTCCTGGGGCTACCGTGAGAGTCCATTGATACTAAAACACGGCAAGATCCAATCAGCTTCTACTCCACAAAAGATCTTGCAGGCCCAGGAATCATTATCTGAATTATCATTCACTCTTGTCCCTTCAACAACAGCCTTGAAGGACGCCAAAGCAACAGAGGTTAATCTAAAAGAAAACGACGTTCCGTTGTTTGTAGTAGACCGTCTTGCGTTCGCGTCCAACAAAGGACCGCAAGTTCCTTTGTTTCTTGAGAGAAATGACGCAATAATTAGCTACAATCGATTACGTGAATCAGGAGCGAATACACTTCCGGCGGAGCCAAATATTCGGACGACGTCTTTGCTCGATGTTTTGGATAGTATGGAGAGGGGAACAAAGCCCGGAGTTACACAGCTTCAATTTTATGGTAATGCAGATGATGTCTTGAAGGCTGATGAAATGTCTACATGAGAGTTTCGCCTGTGTCGAGTTTGCAGTTGAAATTAACTGCATTGATAGCTCTATTAGAAGTAGTCATGATTTGTGGGTCTCATTATTTGTCCAACGGCAACAATATATTTGATCGTTACAATTTAAACTTTGATTAATTCGTACTTCTTCTCTTGACACGAATTGAACCGCCATAATTAACATTCACTCTCAAAGCTGCTGTCATATGAGACACTGTATTCATGCTCAATTCCATTTTCCATTACAATTCGATTCTCTTCTGGAGCAGTTGTTAAATCGCCATCATCTGAATCTTTAAGTATTCTTCCAGATGCACGCAGTTCCGTCAACAAAGAAATCCATCCTTCATCTCGAATAAAATTTGTATGTTGTGTTGGATAATATGACACCGACGATGTGGTTTTGCTAAAGGGAACGGAATTCGACAAGCATTCAAAGTCATCAAATGATGTGAGGCTACCTGGAATGGACAAGACATCATCTTGAGCAGGCGTGGGTTTCCCTTGAGCAATTGAAGAGCTCGATATTGAGCTCGAATCATCTGCATCATTTTGTAAATAGACCATGGGCTGAACAGCGTTGTCATTAGATTGGTTTGCGAGGAAAAATGAGATTGGCTCAGGATTCCCTCCTTCTTTCAACACGTGGGAACAATCGTTCATGGGTATGTCTTCGAATGGCAAATTTGACTCTGGTGAAAGTGAATTATGGTCTCGAGTCCCAGCAAGTTCATCAGGAGGACGATTCGAAGCCGCCAGAAATATTGAGTCGCGCATAGGAGAGTTGGTCTCATCAATGACGCCGCCTTCCATGCTGTCATCAGTCAATACACCACATGACGACAAGGCATCTTGTGTTTCATTGAATCCAATCGCTGTTAAGGACGCTTCTAATCTCAAGGTTTTAGTTTCTTCTTCTAAATCGTTGAAATATTTGGAAATTTCAACTGGCCCTTCGAATTTGTCTGTTGCAAGGTAGTTGGTATCCAACTCTTTCTCGGCAAGTGACTGTCGAGGCAACGATATGGAAAAAGTGCCATGCGAACCAGGTGAAATAAGCCCCATCAAATGGACACACGGTGACTTCATATCTTCTGGTTTGGTCGGGTTTGGAGTTGGCAACTTAACATGAGTGTGGTCGCCATCCTTTTGCGCTATTTTAGCCTGCTTCTGTGATTCAATGTTGGATAAAACCGATTCATTCGACTTTGCCTTGTCCTTGGAGCATCCAAGCTCTTTCGCTTCGCTTAGTGTACAATTAAGGCTCTTTATTGCTTCGCTCAGACTGTCACAACAGTCCTCTGTTTGTGTACATGGACGTATCGCGCCGTCTCTGACGGCATCTCCCTCGTGATAACTGAAATTAGGGAAGGGTGTCCTGGGTTCCTGCATCTCTATCGCGTGTATCCTTGCAGAAAGGTATTTTATCGCGGCGTTCGATCGATCTTCAAAGTCTTTGACCAGCTTTCCCAGCTCAACTTTGTTGATATTCGTTGAATCTTGTGACTTGGAGTGCGAGTGTTCGGATGCGCCAGAGTTCTCAATGGCTTGTACTCTCTGCTCGAACGACTCTACAACATCTAAAATTTTGTTGAGCTTGCCATTGAAGTCGGCAGCTTCTATATCTTCGACTCTTGCTTCCAGGTACGTAAGATCTGGAGTGCTATCATTGGAAGATTGAACAGCATACAGCACTTCTTCCAATGATGAAAATTTGCTCGACCACTCTCTCGCTGACTCGGACAAAACAGATTCGAGCTCACACTTGTTTGAGCTGACTTGGTCAGTACGTTCAGTCATTTGCTCTCTTATTTTTTCAAGCTCGTCTCTAGTGACTAATTTTTGAACCATTGTCTTGTGCCAAGAGAGAGATTCAACGAGTGAAGAGATGTCAGAATCATTTTTTTTGCGACTGCTTTCTGCTGAACTGATCCGCTTTTCTAAATCCTCTAATTTCTCTTTAACATTCGACAATCCATTGTTCATATTGGCAAAACTTTGATGCAAAGTTTCGATTCCTTCTTTGGTTAAAGTATGTGTGTTTGGTTTTAATGCTGGTTGATCTTGTAGTTCCTTTGCTTTCTCTTCCAGCTTTGTTGTGAGCTGGTCTGTAAGGTTTCGCTCGATGTCTGCCACTGAGAAGCCGACTCTATCCGCGATGATGTTCATTGTTTCTTTGCGCTGGCTTGTGGCTCGTTCATCGGAATCCCGCCTCAGCATCTCAGCCAAGCGGTCGACATTACTCTCCAAGACTCCTAAACATTTTTTCGTGATGGCTTCGTTTTCTATTTTTACTAGACGAGTTTGAGATTTGAGCACCTTCTTTTCGATAACTGCTAATTTCTCGTCGACAAGACCCTCGAGTGAATCCTTCACTAAACCGAATTCGTTGAGTACGCTACTTAGCTCCGCGCGAAACGAGTTACGAAGCGGTGCTAGTGCTTTCGAAAGCAACATTTTGGTATTCAACTCTGAAGTCTCTATTGCGGACTTCAACTCGAAAGGCGAAATAGTGGTGGACATACCCCTCTCAAATGATTGCGCAAACAAATGTTTGATTCCACTAATCTCATCAGCAAGATGGGCTTCGATACTATGGCGTTTTGTGTCAACATCGTGGCAGATGACATCCATGCGACGCTCGTGTGACGAAAGGCTCTTTGTTGTACGCGATGCGTGATGATGCAGCTCGCGAACTTCGTCTGCCATAACACAGATCTGATCTCTGAGAGCATCGATTGCGCGAGACACTGATGTAAGCTTCTCGTCTAATGCTTTCTCTATGCAGTGACTAGTCCGAGTTTCAATACGTCGCATGATGTCATCTTCAGAAGATCTAGACACTGGACGGGTTATTGTGGTTTTGAACGCATCTAGTGCTGCTCTTTCGTGTGGGCCTGCGATCTTTTTGTCCACTCCAAGAAGCTCTTTGGTCGGCATTGGCTCGAAAGCTCGCGCCGGTAGATGTGAGACAGTCCATTCATATGAAGCAGGCCGCGTGGCCTTCACTCTGTTGTATTCCGAGGTAAGTTCGGTTAGATTTTGATTGGACTTTTCGATGATGGAGGCGAGTTGCTGCTCCCAATCTGTGTTTACTTTCTTCTTTGTCATTTGTAATATGTTATGGCGAACGATGACGAAGCGGAACGAGAGTGCTACTAATTGAAGGAGGGAACTTTCATTTAAAATTTATTTATAATTCATAATCCGAAGATGGACCGCAGAAATCAGAGTCTGATTCATTTGAAGGTTGCAAGAAGGTGATGAAAAATGGCAGTGCAACGCAAAAAAGACAAATAAGACGAAACTTTTTAGCAGTATCGAACAGACTCTGCATTTCCTGAAACGTGGGATCGGTACATTGCGTCAATCGTTTGGACGCTTCGCAGCCCAACAAATGCATCGGCGCCAACATAATAATTATTACCACCAAGACAGGCATCAATAAAAGATTGTAGAGATTCTGGTCCAATGCCTGATTGTTCCAACTCCTCAAATTCGAAGCCGCGATCAGGAAACTGTATTTCTACCGCTCCCAAATTCTCATGAAGGTCATCGCCACGCAACCATTCCAATTTTCCTGACGATGGGTCTCTATCAATGCCTTTAAATATCGCGATCATTCACTGATACATAAGTGCAAAGCTTTTGCGATCGAAATTCGCAAAAGTGAGTACTTACCACTATAAATGAGTGCACCTTTATCACCAAAAATCTTGATTGCAATGCGCTTCCCCACCGGCGGATCAGAATGAGCATTCCCAGGTAGAAGAGAGGTTCCCGATAAACTAAAGGTAGCCCCATTCTTGCAAAGTACCGTTGCGGCATGGCTGACATCTGCGCCGGTACGTTCACTCGTCGTCATTGCACAATAGACACGAGTTGGAATTAAATTCTCACAGCCGGCTACGTGATAAATCCATGCGAGGAGATGAGAGCTTTGACCCCTGGTGAAGAAGGCTAGCATGAGCAGGCGTTTTTCTACCTGAAACTGGAAAATAGCAGTCAAAACACACTCACCATGCAAAGCCATTGCCAAGCATTTCTCCTGAGTCATCCGGCTCGTTCCAACCTGTATTTGCCGGGTCGTCAAAAATCCACGATAGTGGAGACGCAAAGAAGGCAGAAACTTTCATGGATGATACAGGGATACGAAAGAGATGAGTACCGTACACGTGACAATAATTGATATACGAATTGGAGCGCTTACCATGACGGATTGTTCCCAATTTTCCTGATTGAATCAAACTACGCGCTGCCCTTGCCTGCGCTCTGAAATTGGCTGAATGATTTATCAAAAAACACCCCACTCCACCACCAACATGAATTGCTTCATTTATTACCGATCTCTCTCGTCCTGCACCCACCGAACTTTCAATCTGACGTTCCAACAACAAATCGTGTAGATCTTTTGCCTCTTTCACGTTAGTTGTCATAGGCTTTTCCATCAGCACGTTGATCGGTCTATAGATAATGTCGCCATCATTGCTCCTATCTGAAACAACCTTCGCTGCATTGTACCGGCGTTTTCCTTCCTCGATCAACTCCCGACCAATGGCGTAATGAGTCGAGTGTGGAGTACAAACGATGGCACCGTCCACAGTTTCACCAATGGGATCTTTCAGAAGGTCTGTGAGAGAATGGTAGACTGGGCAGTGGTATCGCTTTGCCAATGCTTCGAGAGGTTCTAGGTGCGGGTTTAGGTTGGACTGGGGATGAGGGGAGGTATCTGGCATACCATTGGAACATGACAGATAGCATTTACGAGGAAAGTATTAGATATCACCAAGGCAACTTCCACTTGGTGGACACCACAATCACTCACCGACAATTGCAGAAATGTTAACTTTTTCGTTCCTACTTAAATGAGGCAAATGCCACTGTCAAGGAAAAGAATATAACTAATGTTGAGATTCTAGTAAGAGCTGAGTTCTAGTTTGCATCTTGCCTCTAGGGCTGGCGACTCACCCCTTGGCTCCACCAGCCAGCTCCAACGAGGACGATGTTCGCAGCATGTGTTCGATCTCCCGTGTTCAATGATCGGGTTACAAACTTTGATGCAGGAAGGACCGGCTTTCTGGATGACAAACAAAACGGACGGATCCCAGCAGCAAGGACGTTAATGGATGCCATGGTGTTCTCAAGTCAAAGTCTCGTGAGGGAGGTCTTGACAGGTCTTGAATCTTGATCGGTCTTGACACCTATTTCGCTAAGATCGGTTCAAAGAGGTTCAAAGCTGTTCAAAGCTCTGCATACAAAAGTTGTGTTGAGGTTGTCATGTCTAACGAAATAATCATGAATGATCGTGACCTTAATTTGAAATATCAAGATCTTTGTTTCTCAATAGAAAGCAATTAGAATCCAATAAAATTTATATATATGAAAGGTACTCTACCTTATCTCTGCCATTACTTGTGGCAAACATAGCTAATGCACGGTACTTAAAGGCACCATCATCATCTACCTATATCCATACCATACGCAAAATGTGCACACTACAGATGTGAGTCAAGTTAGCTCAGCCGTATTTAAAAAAGACAAATCTTCAGTGTTTCCTAAAATCTAAAATTGAGACAATCAATGCTCTTGCTATACTAAACCCATGATCAACTTATAATAAAGTAAGTGTAACAATGATAATTAAGTGCTTGCCCTCTCTCATAACATGATCAACTTAACTCTACCATTTCTGATCCAATCTCAAATTATGTACCTCTGAGTAGCGTCCTTGCTGATAACAATCTTCCTTAAAACCTCATCACCCACCTTCACATTCCATTCATGACCCTCAAACGTATTCACATTCAAATCCGGATCACCGAAGCCCAACTTACCCCAAAATGTTTCCTGAAAGTACAATTCGGCATTCCTGAAACGTTCATCGCTACCGGCGTTGGAGAATGATACCTTCTTTTGATGATCGTTTGGATTTTCCTTCTTGGCAGCTCGATTGCGTTCGACTACTTCCTTGTTGACGGGTGCTCCTGGAAATCCGCCGCGGGGTGCATTCCACACCCAAAGATTTGCTTTGGTGGATGCAAGGAGGAGCAGACAAACACATTTTCGTCTTGAGCAAGGATGCAAATACAAGTAAACAAAATGAATTGCGATACTAAGACTCACCAGCCCATTTCTCTCCCGAAATCACGGGACACCCGCCATGAAGCGATTTCTGATCGGGCGTCCCATCAGCCTCCTGACTATAAAACAACACCGCCCTCGAGGAATGGGGTCGTACCGCCAAACGAGACCGACATCGCGCCACCATTGTTTCCTCCCATGATCCCTCTTCAAGGATGCCTGCAACGTCGCCCGATTCGCGTAGTTGAGTCAAAGCTGCTTGGAACGGCACATATTCCTGTTCTGTCAATTCCGGAGGCCATCCCCTGCTAAAAACTGTCTCGCCACCATCTCCCTCTGTAAGATCCGACATGTACAACAATATAGTCGCGAACCTATTCGAGCCCACTCCGGCCGAATCGTAATTATGCTCCTCTTTCTTCTGATAATCATCAATCCAATCCAAATGCGGAATATACGCCGTAGTCTTGTTATACCGCAATACTTGCAACCCGTCCGTCAAGGACTCCTCATACTCATCAAAGCCCAAAACATTCATACATCTGCGTTTTACCGCCTGAGCCTCCTTCCCATGAGTATCAAATCCATTCTCACTAGTCCGCTGCGAATTGACATTGTATCCACTGGCACCGGTACTACTCCTCTTCATTTTGTGACTCTCGCTCGTCTCGGCCAAAGCCTTGGAGACAATGGCCGCACTTTCTTCTCGTGAGAAAAAGTTGTAAATGTCGAATACTCGGGGTGATATGGATAGAACTTGGAGGTAGACGGGTTGGTTTGGGTCGTGGGAAGTTACGTGGGGTAGATGAAAGATTTCGCCCACGTGCGAGGGTGCAAAGACGAAGACTCGACCGGCTTGCACTGCATAGAGGTGGAGTTGGGGTTTCGTTCCGTTTCGATCATTGTTGCATGTTCCTTCCTCTGCGGATTCATCACTTTTGCATTCGCCATTGTCTGCCTTATCCTTCGCCTCTCGGACCAAATTCGCCAACATTTCCAAACTAGTAATCCTCACCCCCTCCCTCGTATGAAAGTGGCACGGCAGACTCAACACTTCGGGGACACGTACCAAACGACTATGATCTAATTGGATCGGCGTGCGTTCGATTCCCATGTCACAATACTTGAGAAGCGGAGATATGAGCAATTTGTCCTCGTTTTCGTCATCGTCGTGTGTCGTGGCAACCTGATCCAAATAATGTCCCTCGTCCCTCCACGTGGGCGAACAGTGTTCCCCGTTGTCGTCCAACAACCCCATCGAGTGTCCCTCACGGACTTTGCGAGGAGAAGATCCCACCGCCAACGAATGGGTGAGCAAGGCATCAAAATCGTACTTATCAAACGCATTGAGGGGTTTCTTGTTTGGATACAGGCGCTGCGACGACGTGAGGAATGCTTTCGAGATGACTCCGAGCGAACCATCCTCGTCGTTCGGTGAAGACGATACTTCCTCCCGTTGTTGTGAGCATGGATGGGCCTCGCCATTCCGGTGGAGAACGAATTGCACATCTAAAAAGGGATCCGGAGAGGTGGCATCAATTCCCAAGAGGGTTTTATACGCTTCTGTGGGGTCATAATGGGTTGTTTCTTCGGCGACAAGCTCGTTTTTCGTGGATGCATTAGAAACATTAATTCGAGAAGAGGAGCCTGCGCCGGTCGAAGAGCGGTGCGGCGTGACAGAGGGGGGAAGGGGTGGCAGTTCGATCGGAGGACGTTCGTTGGACGATGCAGACGACGAGGATGATGACGACTCGCGTTGCACGAACGGTAGGGTCAGCGAGATGAGATAGTCTGGCGAGAGGAGGCGTGGCGACAGATAGAGCCCGAGGAGGTATGAGAGGAGGCCCCCGAGGAGGAGCCGGGCGGATTTCCACATGATTGCGGTTGTATGGTATGGTATCTTGTGTCTGTCAAGTCTTAGGACGTCTTCGTCTCGGCTTAGATACAATATATAATATTGTATCTACGAGTATTGTACCATATTGTACGGTAGTGTGTAGACATCCGGGTCTATGGTGCATCATAGAAAAAAATAATGCGAACACCAAAAATATGCGAAACAATGAAGAGACGAAATCGTGGGCACGTACGCTTTATTGCTACAACTACCGGCAACTTGCGTTCCTATCTCATCATCTCTCATCAACATCGGATGATAACAAAACACGATGTTCGACGCGAAACGTACACAATGATGTGCCAAACTCGATAAAAAGTGATTGACTGAGGAAAAATTCTAACAAAGTAAACACGGTCCTTGTCCTAAGTACTTTCTTATCTCTCAATAGCCAAAATACATTTGCCTCACAGCAAGAAACGATTGTCTCACAAACTCATTGTGCTTCAAAATTAATGGCAGTCTTGGATGATCATTTATATCCCTCGCCCGATCGAACGCCTTTTGAGACAGCTTATCCAATTGAGCCAAAAAATCCTCGATGTGATTCAGCAGTAATTGTGAAGTTGCTCCATAATACTTTTCATGCAACAGTTGTTTTGTTTCGTAATCTCCTTCGTTGTGAGCTTTCATTAATAGTCTTCTATCAGATATCGCATTGCCTGACAGGTGTTGGTACAGCAAAATATCCCACACTTCCTGCGATGCTTCCCCATTTATATAATACAGCATACGGTTCTCAGAATATCCCAGTTGCTCCATGTCACTGTTTATATGAGCAGGAATCAATTTGCAGAATGTTGCAGGAGTCGAATCTTCAATGAATCCATAACGTGCAAAGAGAAAGGATGGATTGGTTGGGTCTCCGTAGCTGATTCGAAGGGGACTTCCCGCAGGAACATCGTATGATGTGTATGCGTAGTAATTTCCGGCTTCATCAAATGATGTTACGATTTCGGTGTAGTCTGATCCATGGTTGAACATCTTTGGCAATGCGTGATTGATATCGTTAATCGTCGAACGTAAAAAGAATCATGGTGAGTTCTGAAATGCTCAGTGAACAAAATATAATTCACAGTCAATAACTCACATCCCCCATGGGAACAATCCGTAAATCTCCATCCTCCGTCTCAAAACTTCGAGTATAAACAACCTGATAAACCCAATTGCACAAATCCACATCATACTTGAAATCATCATTTAAGAAGGGGATAAGTTTAATGCTGCTAACCGACAACCGTGACATGTTGCCCCGTTCTCTCACGGCGAGTTTTCTCATGAGCGATGGGAGACAGAGGCAGCAAAAGGGGGTCATGGAGGCAGCGTTGGTGAAGTATCGGGGAAGACTATTGAGCCAGTGGAACCAGGGTGATTCTTCGCCTTTTTCGAGTTCCACGAGAATCTTGAAGCAAAGAGCAACACATATGAAACATGAATGTATTGCTCACGAGCTGGGTAGGTTCTGGTATCTTTCGACTTCGCATACTCTCAACTCACTCACCTTGATCATAAGATAGTACTGCCTCAGCTCCGATTCCGCATTAATACTCCTCAAAATTTTCTCTGCCGGCTGCATCGCATTCGATCTCAACTCTGCAATGGCCTTGTTACTGGACAAAATCAACTCCTCAGGAACATACAACACTGCACTCCCCGCGGGCAAATCGACGGACGTGGCGGCATAGACATCAGGCTGACCGTACTCAACTTGAGAGGATACCAGTTCAAAACCGTCGCATCGTTGGATCCCGTAGTTGTAAGCCCACTGTTCCATCGTGGCGATATCACGGGGGGCATCTTCTTCTATGTTAATTGGGGTTTGGTAGCCGTAATCTGAGGCTGTGGATTGGAGAGGGGTCAGAGCGCAGCGGTGGGTACTGAATGTGAAGGATTCTGCTTGTAAGGCTATGCAGGCTAGAACCAGTAGCAGCAGTGTTGGATGAGTGACGGAGGACTGAGTCCTCGTCCTCACGTGGGCCGTCATGGTCAACGGTAGAAAAAGTGGTCGATAATCTTGGAGAAAATGTCGTGGAAACTGTGGAGGGAGCGTTTGGTTAGTTTACGTAGATATGTTAGTACAGGATTTAAACTTCATCCTTATATTACCGGTATCACCTATGTAAAACAAGAACATGGACATGACTCGCCTATAAAATGTACAACAGATCCACCCCCAGGGTACCATACCCCTTAATCAACCATGCCAATTTAAAATATAATGGCATTGGCTGTGACCAATGACTGTTTATAGGTCAGTGCCTCTTTATAATATATTGTCTGTGCCTCTTTGTATACAGTCAATGCTGTGTAGAAACAGTTGAGTTTATTTACATCCGGACCTGCCTAGGAGGGTCATAGCCTGTTTGTACGTAAACAGATACTGCTTGTTTAGGCCAAATCTTATGGTAACATTGAAATGTACTGAACATCAGCCAGTTGTGCATAATCTCATTTTTGGGTGAGTTTTCAGTTTCACTGTCCTTACCTAAAAAGTACACCTACACGAGGACTATACAAGAAGTTGACTTAAAGATAACCAATTTGGGGAGAAGGAGTCTTTAAGATACCTTTTCCAATGGTCAGTTGTCCTAAGTGGATTCTTCAGTAATCGATAAGTAGGAATTAAATGCAAGTCATGTGAATACTTTTCGGAAAAATGCAGTGAGGCATATTTTATTTCTCGTGTTTCTTGTTTGTGTATGTGTGTTCACCATCCCTACAACCGCACGTGCATGTACATTTACATGAAATTGAACTTCATTCTTGGGTGAGCTTCAATTTTACCAAAAAATGAAGTTCATTTTTGTGTGAAATTTGGGCTCATAATCTGATATCATCAAGTTGACCTTTAAACTTCAAGTTAGTGTGAGGATACATATCCCTAAGGATGGTGATTCACTCACACAAACATGAACTCTGAATAAAAAATCAAGTCCATGTATGTTTACATGTGTCTGTTATGACCAGGCTTATTTATGGGCACCAATCACATACTGTCGGCACCTTTCTGCATAAATACAGACAATTTAAATTGCCCACAGATTCTTCCCATGATATGAGGTTCCTCACCAGTATGAGTACATGTATGCAGGTGTTGCCTCTTATCCTCCAGTCTCCAGTTCCATCCCATCCATTCCTGCCTGCACTCATACTGGAACCAAAAATAGACCATTGTCTCTTAAAAAACGGGCTGATCAAACTCAATGATTACATCATGAGCTTGTCTGGTCACACTGCAGGCTTGTCTAGTCAGTCGGCAGGCTTGTCTGACATTTTTGGTTTAGGAGAGCTGGTCGCTGTATTATTTTCCCATCATTGCACAAAGAGTTCTTCCTGTCATTTTTTCTAAGGTAAAACTGTATATGAGACCATTCACAAGGGACAGCACAAAATCTTGGGCAAAACACATTTTTTGTAGTCATAACCTAAGAGATTCTGGAATTGGGCTATTATTGGCTGTGTCATTGTCTGGGCAATCATTGTTTTTAGCTCAGAACTTTCTACTCAAAGAACTTTATTTTAGCCCCTTGCACAAAAATCACATGTTTCCACCCAGACCCACCCAGACCGATTGTTTGGGCGCAACCTTCTCGCCACACTACAATGTTTCACAGCCAATATAATTTTATTCTGTCTTGGCAGGGATTCAGTAACAACCAACATGACCTTCACCACTGTCAAAAAGGGCTTTGGCCATGCACCCAATAGCAAGTAATAGATATTGTCATGATGATTTAGATTGTTTGGGTGTGTTACCATCAAACACTCCAAAACCTATTTTGATATCATTCCAATGAGCTTCTTGGTCTGTTGCAAAACTATATGAAATTATAGTGTGGGGGACTGGCTTGGATGATAGAAAACATGATAGAGAAGGGGATATACCATCAACAAGAAAAAACAGTTTTGAAAACACTTCTCTGTCAACAACAAAATCAAAATCTAGCTTTTTTGTCTTGACAGTTGATCATTGTTTCAAATAGGGAGGACTGTTCCCGTATGTTGATGTTGTTAAGTGCTCCTGGGAAATCAAATGTAGCATGCCAAAACCACCAATTGCTATCAACACCAGCCTCCGATCTTAATCCTGTGTATTTTTCTCAGTCTTGGAATTGACCCTTCCATGCTGTGGGGCAGTTCTTCCCGTGTACTTTGGTTACATAGAGCAATCCCAGCATGCTTGGGATCTTGTGCACTTTTTCATGCAGTTTCACTATATTCCTTGCATCTGACTTCATTGCTTCCAAAGGTAGGCGTTGGCAAGAGCGTCGCAGCATATCATCCCTTGCATCAACTTTGATGGACATCATCTTGAAGGGGTCTCTTCCAGTTGGAAATGTTGGCTCACTCTCTACCACAATTAATTTCTTTCCACTTCTTTGGTGGGTGGGGATCATTGAGGTCAGAAGAACTCCTTTTCCCATACAATGGCCCAACGTCGGGTCACAGATAAAATCAAATACCATGTCTGAAATAAAATCGTGGGGGGATTTGGTTGGTGCGTGCCTATGGGATAGCAGTGCTGCAGCTACAGAAACCACACAAATGAGAGTTGCAACAACAACACTCAGATGCATAAGATCAAGTGTTGAGGAAGACATTGCACTCTGTGGGGGCCTCAAAGTCTGGCGACTCTGTGATTGATTGTTGAAGGAGATGTTGACCTACATTAGAAAAAATTAAATTAAATTGGTAAAGGACGCATTGCAGGATCCATAGCCCATGAGCATGAAACAACAAGAGCCCAGATACATACACAAAAATTAAGGGCTATGTTAAAAGGTAGCCCAACAATATTAGAGCATAAGTTGACAGGACAATGTTGGGCTATCGTACTTTTTAGCCCAGACAAATTTTGAGGGCTACTTGCTACAACAGCCCAAGCTTTTAGCCCTGTTGCTGACAAATGGTCATTGGCCACAAAATAATATAAGAGCACTCCTGCTCTTCTGTCATCTGTTTGACTCACAAAAATAATGTCACGGCAAAGTAGAAAATTCATTCAACCTTATATTTCTCAAAACATCTTTTTTTCCAAACACGGAATAGTTTTCTGATTTTGTTAATTTAAATGCCCTTTTGCAAGTTATTGTTAGTTGAATGTGATGGGTTCGATCAATCTGATCTGTTCATCCTTGTAGAAAATGATATGTTGCTACATAATTACGTACAAGTTCATTTGTTCATGACAAATTCCTTTTTCAGTTTTCATGAAATCAGCTTTTGAAATCTACCATCTGGCTAGTTTGGTATCATGATACCACAAGGATACCTACCTTATATCTTGGTTCGTATGAGCTAGAATATGTGAAAAGATACACCAAAAATATCTTAAAATCCATGCAAAGTCAGTGATCATGACATGAAAATTATATGTATCCAACCAATTTACTGGAGTATGTGTTGGTACTCTATGCCATGCCACACCCCAATTTCCTTACAATTTTGTCCCAGTGCCCCTCCGATTCCCCATGTGTGCTGTGTGTGAAACAATGGGTGGTGAGTTTTCTGATGAATTGACATAACTCGGTAACCAACCAGAGTTACAATGAGCTATGCATATGAGCATGTTGCTGTGGAAAAGGAGAAATGATTAATGGAGGCTTCAGAATGTCCACGGTATAATTTATCAGTGAAAAATACACATCTAATAAAGATTGGCAAACTATTTCTTATAATCCATAGGCTCTTATGAACCGAGATACATGGTAGTGCTCCTATTGTATTTAGCAATCTTACACATCCTGGATGTGCCTGTATATGACATAGAGACATGCCAATACATGAATGGGCTCAATTTAAATACAGGTACCAACAGACACTTACTCAATCCCATAAAATAGACTACATAAGCAAAACAGAGGGAACTGCTTGTAATAAGCGTTCAACTTTAGTATGGATGAATCCATATCCCAACTATTTCTAAAAATGTGAAATTGTTTCACACCTTATTTCACTCGGGGTATTTAATGAAAGTCACATGCAAAAAACAACTGCTTTTAGTGCTGTGGTAACCTTTTTGTGTAAGGGGGCAGTTATATGGAACCCGGGACTTTGTCAGACAAAACCATATTAGCTAGTGGTTTCATCCGACAATGTAATTTTGTGTATCTGGTATCTGTGTGTCACCACATGAATATCACATAAAGGGAATCTTAAATTGCCTCCAAGACAAACAGTGATCTTCTCTTAGTTTCTTAACAAAATTTTCTTACTTTAATGAACATAAAGTTCAGTCTAATGCAAGTGTAGATGAGCTTATAGGGACTAGGGGCTGCATCATTGCTAGTATGGTCAATACTTTAGGTCCCTCTCTTTGCTCTTTAAGCACACATTATTCTGTCTTATGAAATTTCTTATTTCCAAGTGGAATGCATATGTCTAGTTTTATTTTCCTTACTGATTACTCCATTTTGTATTATAAAATCACACTGTCATTGGTTTTGTCAGACAAAACCATTTTTTGTTTTGAAATTTAATGGTTTTCTCCAAAATGGTGTCAGTTTTCAATAAACACAAAAATTGAATTGAAGCCCTCCCTTCTTAACATACGCTGACACAAACTGACATTCCCGTTCCTACTCCACCTGGCCAACATAGGTTGATGTTTACATTTTTGTCCTTATTTGACACCGATCCAAACAAAATCTAAGTCTTCCACTGTAAGTCTAGGTTATGAGCACACAATCTTTATGCTCTTGAAATTCAAGAGTGTTTGCAGATGCCCCCAAGCCCCAGGTTAAAAAATTGCTGATTCGACACCACATGATCAGACCCCAATATCTCTAGTACTGGAATTTTCACCCCATCCATACGGCAGAGATGAGGAGTTTAAAGATGTAAAGATCAAAGCTAGTGAATTTGGAGCATTAAACATTATAAGTGAACTTACCTGAATTTTTCCCTCCCTTCAGGTGGTTTATGAAGAGATTGACTGGGAGGATATCACAGATGACCTTACATGGTCAAGACAATGATCATCCTTTAGAAGATGAAGCAGATGAGCCAATGAAGATCAATTGTTTCTTCTATTTTTTTCTTTTTGGTTGTTTGATTTTTGTGGAAATGCTGATAAGTGTGATTTGCATATAGATATATTTAACACTTATATCTAAATAGGAAATAATATAAGAAATTGGTCAAAAGACTCATTTTATGGGATTGACCTAAGCCGGAAGTAATCGAAAAGTAGTTGTAGATAAGAAGTAGAAAATAGGATGTTCCAGTTGTTTGGAGTTTATTTTTATGAGCTATTAAACTGGTTGAAAATGAGGACTGCCTCATGGTAGTCCTCTCTAGTTTATCATGCATTTTGCATGTAATTCGAGGATGTTAGATTTCTATGAACCCTATTGGATTCATGCATGCCAAGCTGGGTGTACATGCACCTGGTTTGGGCTGTACATGCATTCTTGCATGCCAACCTGAATCCATCTGAGCCTGATTGGGCTGTAGATGTGATCCTGCCAATGGGTCCCCCAGGACCCAATGGTCTTGTTAATAAGTCCTGCAGGACTCAATGGTCTTGTTAATGAGTCCTGCTTCTATTTGGTGGGATCCTACCCTAAGTTAGCAGAATTCCTATTTGTATGTGTACCCATGGGTCTGATATTGGGCCCAGGTTGGGTCAGGGGTACCAGTAGGTATCCTTGGCTCATGTCACTCGCCCCCACGAATGGAGCAATAAGGTGTCAATGCACACGAAAAAGAAAACCTCCTGAGGAAAAAAAGAAACCCCGAGGAGGAAAAAAAGATGGTGTAGCATATGACGAAGTGTAAGTCTCAGGTGGAGAAAGGGGTTAGGTACATGGTATATTTAGTTTAGTCAAAGTATGGTGTAACTCTCCTGATGTTAAGTCGCTCGGACTTAGTTCCGCGTTGAACCCTTATTGTGCCATTCGTATGACCTGACGTGATAGTCCAAGGATCACTTTCATACCGGCTCTCTGTTTTGCGGAGGATACTGTCTTTTCGCAGCAGTACTTTGTCACCGGGTTGGTAGTCTCAGTCTATGCAAGAGGTGTTCTCTTGTCGTGTGTTATGGTCTGTTTGCCGTTGTCTATATTCCCCTATTTTAGACCAGTCAGCAATGTAGGGGACGTTAAACAACATATCCCTTCCAAAAATAGCTGCTCCTGGTGTTGTCTTTAGTATTGTGTGATAGGTAGAGCGAACATCCCATGCAGCATTTGCGAGAAAGTCAGCAATGTCACTCTTGCTGATGGTGTTGGCCATATCCAATTCAGCTGTGCGGAGCATCGCCATGATTGTTTGATGCACCCGCTCGAGTATTGTGTTCGCTTGTGGGTTTTTGACACTGGTCGGCTTACGCTTCAGACCATATGAATCACAGAGGGTCTCGAAGTGAAGTTTGAATTCACTTCCGTTGTTGTAGATAATGTATTCACTACATGGGTAACGGCTAAACCAGGTCCGGTTAACTATATTACCTACTGTTGCAGATGTCTTGTCAAAGTAGGGTTGCTGTGGTTGGACATGTGTGTCTTTGCTCCTTTGCCCCTTTGTACCCATGGGAATATCAAGCTCCTGGAGCTGTGATACCGGCAACTCTACAATTTCGAACCAGCTTGTTGCGGGGTCGATCATTGTGACGCACATGAAGTCAATTTGTGTCTTGTCCTTGCCCTTGAGGGTGTACGGTCCTATGAGGTCCACACATAATGCCTCCCAAGGGTTGGTGATTGTGAGTTTTGTAGGCAGTTTCCAGTATTTTAACTGCTTGCGCTTGTTCACCTGGCAACTATGACACTTCTTGACATGTGATTGGACTGTCGTTCTTAGACCTTTCCAATACATCGAAAGACAAAGAGTCTCTTCGAGACGCTTGGTCCCGGGGTGTTGTAGGTAGCGGTGGAACCAAGCTACCGCATGGTGTTGGAGGCTTTTTGGTATAACCATCTTGCCATCCTTGCAGAGTACTTTAATGTTCTCAACTAACTGAGTTGAGTAGCCTTTGTTCAGAAGGCTGTCATCTTCTTGTTGTGCCTCCGCTATCTCTCTGGTAGTGAGTGGATAGATGGAGTCCTCTTTGTTTCCATTCGCAAACACCTGGTTCATGGATTCCTTGGTGGTTGCGAGGGATGATTCCGGTTGTGTTGTGTTATGGTAACACCAACATTGGGCGAAAGTCATCCAAGTTGACCTGTCATCAGTGACGCATCCATAGTCCAGTCGTGAGATGGCATCCGCAGCTGTATTGTGGATGCCCTTGATATACACGATAGTGGGGCCATACTCTTCTAAGAGTAATCTCCAGCAGTACACTCGATCAGAGGTCAGTCCTAGAGCATCCTGCATTAGATTTTTGTGGTCAGTGTAGACAGTAATTTGTTGTCCCGAAAGCATGCCTTTGAACTCTTTTAGTGTTTCTACTATGGCCAATAGTTCTTGTTCGGTCACGCTATATTTTTGCTGCGCCTGACTCAGCTTTCGACTGAAGAACGCCAGCGGCCTGTTGTTTTGAGTAATTACAGCGCCCAGTTGATATTTGGAACTATCTGTGTAAATCTCAAATCCCTGTGAGTAATCAGGGTAGGCCAAGGTAGCATCGCGAGCGATAGTTGCCTTTACAGTGTCGAATGCTTGCTGATGGATGTCATCCCAATGCCACAGCTTTTTCTTAGTTTTGTTAGCCCTTGTGACCTTGGTGTGTCCACACTCACCAACTAAGTTGGTTAATGGTGCAAGTATTTCACTGTGTCTTGCCCAAATGTCTCTGTAGTATTGGACTATGCCCAAAAACCTACGGAGTTGTTTAACATTTTGAGGCGGTGTTAATGCGAGGATTGCCTGTACCTTTTTTGGTTGTGGTTTTATACCATCTCTGGATAATACATATCCTAGGTATTCTGTCTCCACGGCACAGAAGGACAACTTGCGTGCATTGACGGTCAAGCCTGCGTCTCGCAACCTGATGAAAACCCTTCTTAATTTAGTAAGATGGTCTTCTAGGTTACCCTTGCTGATGCATAGTAAATCATCAAGATAAGTTCGGACGAACTCAAGGGTTGCCATTAGCTCAGACATCTTAGCCTGGAAGATGTCGGGAGAACATGCAACACCCATTGGTAACCGTAGGTAAGAGTACTTACCCCACGGAAAGATAATGGTGCATATTTTGGACGCATCTGGATCCAATCTAATGGTGTAATAGCCCATATTTAGGTCAAGGGCTGTGGCATATGTAAAGCCTTCTAGTTCCTGTAGAACAGTGCTGATTTTGGGAATGGGAAACGGTTTTCTTACTATACGTTTATTTACTTCCCTAAAATCGCTGACAACCCTAATGGTGTTGTCCTTTTTGGGTATGATGAATGTGGGTGATGCCCATTCAGAATCATCTTGCCATTTAAGTACCCCTAAGTCACATAGTCTTTGTACCTCTCTTTTGGTGATTTCTATGTGCTTCTTGGGTATGGGAAAAGGCCTGCCATGGTATGGCTGTGCTCCTTCCTTTAACTGGAGGGAGACCGGCTTACAATCCCAGTCACCTAGCTTCCCACTAAATAGCTCCTCGAATTCTTGTAAGAGCTCCAGTAACCTTGCTTGTTCCGGGCCACTTAGGTGTGTGCAATTGTCTCTGACAATTGCCCTGAGATCCGCTTTTTCATATTTAGCGTCTAGTATTTTTATGAGGCACTTTGTTGCCTCCAGAGTGCTCTGTGGTTCCTTGGATGTCTCTTGGTAGATGCTATTATTCATAGTCCAAGCTTTTTCCACAGTCACTCTTGTTTTTAGTTTGTTGATGTCTCTCATTGGCAGTGAGATGTCATCTACTGTGATTTCCTGTGTCCAAAAGTCTAGGACCATTCCTAACTCCTTCAAGGTACTACTACCTAGAATGAGGTCAAACCCTGGTTTGGTCATGTCATCTTCCTTGTATTCTACAATGTCAGGTTGTAGAAGGTATTCCTTGGAATTGGAGTACTCAAAGAATTTGATCCTGATTTTGCCTCTTCCAGTTGTCTGGAAGCTCCCATTTACGTATGCCAAGACTTTGGCACCTGCCTAGCCAGGTAGGGAAAGGGTTTGTCTTTTCCTTTTGGAAGGAAAATAAGGTCTCCATCAGACCCAGAATCCAGTAGGACTTTGATTTTGTTACTGGGGCGACTCCGCAGAGATTGTTTGTATGCTCTGGCGGATTGACTTTCAGTCGCTGGTTCCATCATGGCTACTAGTGCAGTGACACCGCGGCGGTCCTTGGTGTTTATTGCAATCATTTCTTGTTTGTGATTGATACTGTAATTCACACTGCGCATGATAATGCTGGCTTCAGTATGTTGTGTTTGTTTACTGTCAACTTTTTCGTTGTAAGATTTTTTAAGTCAGATGAGGTCGTTGGCTTCATTTTATTTCGAATTTTTAATTCGGGCTTTTTTGTTTTGGAACAAGATTTTCTTGATATTTTGTTTTTAGTGACAGCTATTTTAATCGATTTCGAATTTTGACTTTTATTAGTCAGGATAGCTTTACTCGGACTGGGGGTAGTGTAACTGTCAATTGCAGTATTTAATTTACGTTTCTTACATCTACGTAATTCCCCAGTGCTATCCGACCCGCACCTTCACGAACTGTCATCGGAGTCGCTGTCACTTTCCGAGTCATTAGCGCGACGTTTCTCGCGCTTACTACACTTCTTGCAGAGAGCTTTCTTCAACTCCGCCCAGACTATCTGGACGAAGTTCGCACCCTCCGGTTTCCTTTCCTTTGAACTGGGCTTACCTGCGCCCCCGTTCTTTTTGATAGGAGTACCTTCCTTGTTATAGCGACGGCAGTCACGCGTATTGTGACTTTTGTGCGTCCCCCCATGTTTCTTGCATAGCACACAGTGCTTTTCGGTCCAGCCCACCTTCTTGGGCTTCTTGGGGATGCGGGAGTCCATCGACTCCATCTTCCGCTTTGTATCAGCCCCTTTTGCCTTGGTCGTGCTAGCAGGCTTGTTATCGAGTTCCGCACTGTTCTCAATATTTTCTAGGACCAATAGTAGGGCCCTAGTACTGACCGGAGTGGTATTCTCTGTCAAATCATACTGGGTCTGCCACTTGGCTGGACACATGCGCAATAGATGAGTCGCAAGGTCAGCGTCATCAAGAGGCAATACTTTCTTGGTCGCCTGATTAGCCTTCGGGCTGTAATACAGGCAGGGCAATGTATCGAGGTAGCTGTTGAGCTGTTCTACTCGGACAAAAAACTGACGAATCGAAACCCCGTTGGGCTTTTTCAGCGTATTCATGATATAGTACTTGAGGGCCTCGCCCGCGTCATGACGGAACACCTGCAGTAGGTGAAATGTGATGCACTCGTGAAACGAGTCCCAAGTCTTCTTGGGAGTCTCTGTGTGCGGTACTCCCTTGATGTCTTCCCAAGGAGCTTTAGTCATTTGGGCCTTGATAATCTTCTCCCACGGCTGACGAGCCTCGTTGGAGAGGAGGTTTCCATACAGCTCGAAGGGCTTCGCTCCAGCCGTTGAGACGGCGAGCTTAGCATCTTCAAGAACCTTCAGGAACTTGTCGTAGGAGGCCTTGGCTTCCACTAGGGTAGGTGAAGCAGCATCGGTGGTTGTACCGGACGCATCTTGTTTATTGCCCTTCTTCTTTTTTCGGCATTGCGTACTTTCACGTACTCCTCCTTTGCTAGTTCAGCCTCGATCTTGGCTGTTTCCGCAGCCTTCTCGGCTTCAGCGAAATCCGTGTCAAGCCCCATTTGCTTGCACGCGTGAATCGCGGAGCGTACATGCAGTAGAAACTGCTCGGGAGTCCCGGACGCCCATACCGCCACCTTTAACTCATTCCCTGTATTAGGGAGAGTCAATTTAAAAAAGGTGGTCTTTTTGTCCTTTGCAAGGGCATTCTGCACGGGATCCTGCTCCGGAGTATAGCCTATGGGGGAATTCTTCCCGCCAACGCCACGTTCGCACTCTACCCACTTGAGCCCTTCTGGAAATGCTTTCACGGAGGACATGGCTCGTAGTTTCTCACCTAGGCTAGTGCCTATGAAGAGCGTCTTGTAGGAACTCCTTGGTGGACTAAGAAAAAAATCGTTCGCACGGTGGCGTGCAATGAACGTAGTACCCTGCGTGGTGAAATCCCGTTTTATTTGACCGCCTGTGGGTAGTCGGGATGAGCCTTCGTGTGGTGGAGATTGCGATCAACTTACCGAGTTCGGCTATCATACGATAGTGACCTAAGCCGGAAGTAATCGAAAAGTAGTTGTAGATAAGAAGTAGAAAATAGGATGTTCCAGTTGTTTGGAGTTTATTTTTATGAGCTATTAAACTGATTGAAAATGAGGATTGCCTCATGGTAGTCCTCTCTAGTTTATCATGCATTTTGCATGTAATTCGAGGATGTTAGATTTCTATGAACCCTATTGGATTCATGCATGCCAAGCTGGGTGTACATGCACCTGGTTTGGGCTGTACATGCATTCTTGCATGCCAACCTGAATCCATCTGAGCCTGATTGGGCTGTAGATGTGATCCTGCCAATGGGTCCCCCAGGACCCAATGGTCTTGTTAATAAGTCCTGCAGGACTCAATGGTCTTGTTCTGCTTCTATTTGGTGGGATCCTACCCTTAGTTAGCAGGATTCCTATTTGTATGTGTACCCATGGGTCTGATATTGGGCCCAGGTTGGGTCAGGGGTACCAGTAGGTATCCTTGGCTCATGTCAGGGATTCACAAAAGTGAATGAAGTCTCTTGTTTGGAGACAGATATGGGGGCAGTTATATGGAACCCTAGGACTTTGTCTAACAAAAAGTGGTTTTGCCAGATGAAGCATTTTTGTCAGTTAGATTCGGTCTAGGGATTAAGCTGACACCATTTTAGAGAAAATGTATCCATCAAATATCAAAACAAAAAGTGGTTTTGTCTGAGAGAACCACTGGTTTTTGTGATTTCTTAATACAAAATGAAGGGAAAAGGCTTATAAAAAGATGAATCACATGCATTTCAATAGTAGAAGAGATTTCATCAGGTGAAACAGTGCAGACCCTCATTGCAATAGAGAGGGAATGAACCATGGAACACATATATCTCTCATCCTCCTCATTATCCCATAACATGCTCTGCTCACCATCTTGGATGACATCAATGTACCCTAGCATTCCTCACCAAGGATTAACATTCTGCTGTTGCTCGCTCAAATCTTGAGTCATTGGTGACAAGAAGCTTCTCTTCTATTGTTTTTTCTCACAGGCATCTGTAACCAGACAACACTTGATATAACAATAATACTCCTGTCCAAAGACGGCTTTGGAACACTGATTCGGTATATCTCATATGTCCCTTTTGGTTGTTGATTGCCTCCATTGCACTTCCATATAAGTTTGTCCAGTTTGGCTCTATTCCTGACACCTTCACCTTTGACTCAATCATTGTTAACATATGCTTCACCAACTTGTTCATGTTTTCAAAAGACCCTTGATCACAAGCTCAACATGGCCTCCCATGTACAGTGATAATGTTGAGGGTGCATTCCTTGAGCAATTGAAGGATTGTCTCTGCAATGGACTTTTTTGGATTGTCTGTATGGATGATATTTGCATACCCTATTAATCCAAAGATGTGATCAAGCTCATGAACCACATATTTGGCTTTCTTCTTTGGGATTGATGGTACATAAGTCAAACTAGTAGCAGGTCTGCAATGTTGCAAACCATTATTTTACAAGTACACAATATCAACCAAATCTTTCTTAAACCAATTATGAAATTTTGATTGTACAATAATCTCGTTTGCTCATTTGAAATATCATAATGATGCAATGAAAATCTAAACTATTTCCTCTTATTTGAATTGTCCTATGAGGTTCATGAATCACATAAATTCATTTTAATACAAGCATCACCTTATGTCACTGCAAACGAAAAACACAGGTAACCTCCCGGTACACTCGCAAAACGTCAGAGTGTACGGGGAGGTTACCGGAATTTCAATAGTGTACGGGTGGGTTTCCGGTTTTTATATATTACTTAAGCCACATTTTTGTTTATCATGCTAAGCTTTGAAGCAAAAAAATCTTCGCAGTGGTTGTTTGTTTCATGACTCACATTTAGCGAATCACGAGTTGTAAACAGCAAGATCACCTGTTGGGTCTAGTTTTGGTTTCAATTCTAGGCTTGATCTATGATTTTATTTGGTGTGTATATTGGGCCTATTCATATTTTCAAAATACGGTAAGTCTATCAGAAGTGACTGCGCCAAATAATGAGAACATAAGAGGGGCTGAAAATTGGTACAGTGTGCCTACGTGTTTGTTACTTATTCCTTTGTATTCTTTCACCTAATTCTTGTGTGGTATATTCATATGATAATATAGTTATAGTACGTACCGTACTACAACACCAGTGCTTGACCCAGAAGCAACTGTAGCAGTGTGCCCTCTCACTGCTTTCACATCACACATGTATTTTTTTCAATTACATCACTGATACCCCACCGGCCCATCATGGGAACGGCCGAAACTCAGTCCACAGACTGAGTTATCCCTCCCGCCTTGCACCGCCGTGTTGCCAACAACAATTGGCAGCAGCGGGTATATTTTGGATGTGAGTTATCATGAAATTGTCTTGTTTTACAGAATTATACTCACCACACGTCCATTTTTTTCAATTAAATAGTTACAGGCCTACTGGCGAAATCGCCGAAACTCAGTCCACAGACTGAGATATCCCTCCCGCCTTGCACCGCCATGTTGCCAACAACAATTGGCAGCGGCGGGTATATTTTGGGTGTGAGTTATCATGAAATTGTCTTGTTGTACAGTATTATACTCACCACACGTCCATTTTTTCCAATTAAATAGTTTCAGGCCTACCGGCAAAATCGCCAAAACTCAGTCCACAGACTGAGTTATCCCTCCCGCCTTGCACCGCCGTGTTGCCAACAACAATTGGCAGTGGCGGGTATATTTTGGGGGTGAGTTATCATGAACTTGTCTTGTTTTACAGTATTATACTCACCGCATGTCCATTTTTTTCAATTAAATAGTTTCAGGTCTACCGGCAAAATCGCCAAAACTCAGTCCACAGACTGAGTTATCCCTCCCGCCTTGCACCGCCGTGTTGCCAACAACAATTGGCAGCGGCGGGTATATTTTGGGGGTGAGTTTTCATGAACTCGTCTTGTTTTGGCAGTATTATACTCACCACACATCCATTTTTTCAATTAAATAGTTACAAGTCTACTGACGAAATATCGCCGAAACTCAGTCCACAGACTGAGTTAGGCATTCCGCCTTGGACCGCCATGTTGCCAACAACAATTGGCAGCAGCGGGTATATTTTGGGGGTGAGTTTTCATGAACTTGTCTTTTTTGGCAGTATTATACTCACCATGTGTCCATTTTATTCAATTAAATAGTTTCAGGCCTACCGGCGAAATTGCCGAAACTCAGTCCACAGACTGAGTTTGGGATTTCGCTTTGCACCGCCGTGTTGCCAATCTCAATTGGCATCGGCATGGAAATATTTACGGTGAGTTATGCTGAAATCAAACTATTTTACAATTGGTTTCATTTCAGCTTAGTCTCAATTAAATAATTAATTTTCTTCTACCGTGGTGACATGGTCCACAGTATCGTTTTTTAGCTTGGGGCTGAAATTTTTGCTATGTCATGTCGTTTTGGTGGGCGACGAGCTGGGTGGGCCCCTAAATATGATGATGTAGTATGTTTAATTTTATTAGAGGAGATAAATTACACATACTCTCCTATTACTGTAGTCCAACAGTACGTAGTCCTCCCGGTAACCCTCCTGTACGTTCCGGTAGCCCTCCCGTACGCTCCGGTAACCCTCCGGTACTCTCCGGTAGCCTTCCCGTAACCTTCCGGTTACCCTCCCGTACACTACCAGTATGCCACCGGTAAACATTTCTTTAGCATCTAAGTAATGCAGTTATAGTCACTAATTAGATTGATATCGATTCTAAGACATACTGAGAAGTCTGTTTTCCTGTAAAAAAGTACCAATTCCTATCATACGTAGAAATAAATCCAAAAGCTCCTTTTGGTCTCTAATTTCCGGTAACCTCCCGGTAGACTCCGGTAACCCTCCTGTACACTAGTTTACCGGAGGGTTACAGAAGTGTACCGGGAGGTTACCGGAAGATACCATTCTGGGGGCTCCGGTAACCTCCCCGTACACTCGAGTGTACAGGGAGGTTACCGGTGTTTTTTGTTTGCAGTGGTTGTTCTCAGATGCTTCCCTTCTACTCTAAACCTAACAACCCTCTTCAATGCATCAATATTTTCAAAGTAGCTGACCTCTAACACTGTGGTTGCATCACAAGTTCTGATTTTTGTACCAAAAATCACAAACTGTGTTTCTGATTTGAAATTTTCATATCCTATTGTCAATTAATCTCAAAGCCACTCAATTTCTTCTCATTTCCTCTACATTGACAAAACTTGAATGATATCTACCCATGTGTATAAGGCATCAACTGTTCAGAATCTACTGTTTAAGCATTGCTTTTGTCTATTACTATTCACTGTTAATGATTTCAAATACTTTATGGTTTAAAACTGAATGATGATGTGAAGTAGAGTCTTGCTCAGCAGACCTTGCAGGGGCACCAAGATGATCATCAGTAACAGTATTTGGGTTGGGTATCACTGCATTACAATATTTGTAATCAAAGTTATGTTGCACGTTGTTCATTATCACGCATACAGTGCACACCAATGAAGATGTAAGAGGTAAAACCAGTCCCACATTTAAGGACATTGTGTGCCAGGATTAGGGGATGCAAAGCTGCATAGTCCAAGGACTAGATGGAGGACACCTCATAACCATGTACTATAGGGTGTGTATAGCTTTTGAAACCTGCAACTACATAGGATGTGTAGCTACTTAGTCCTGGGACTTAGGGGGTGCCCCAGGCTTAGATGTGCATACCATTCAAAAAACCCTAGTCTCAGCACTTCTAGATACCTTTACTATCTAGTCCTGGGACTAGGGGTTGTCCCAGGCTTAGCTGAAATAGATACACAACTGGAATGGTACAAAAAATATTGTACTGCTGGGAATAGCTAAATGCCTATTAATCATTGGATGCATTCATGGGAAGATACTAAAATATCATGTCAAATGAATACAAGAATCTGAATGTCAAAGGTCCTATGTTTGACAAATAGAAGCTCAAGAGAAAGTAAAATTATGTCTAGAAATTTCATTAACTTAAAATTACACTACAAAACAAAAAAGAAGGAAGCACATTATGAAGGCATAAATAGACTCGAGGAACTTCCACTTTTGCACATATTTACAAGCACTAGCTTCTAGCCAACTCTGTGGTGCTTTCTTTGACATGCAAACAAATAGCCTTCACACAACAATGGCAACATGTGTTGGCCTGTTTCTTAGTCCACAGTCCCAAAAATTGAGCAAGTGAAATTACCATTTCAATGTTTGTTGTGTAGGACATTGTGATTCTAAATGGTCAGTATGCAGACATTGTTCTATTACCTGCTGCACAGAGAGCCAAACATTGCCAGTTCCTGCTAATACCATGACGCAACACATTTAATTTTGTGATCTTTCATACTCAGGAGCTGGCCTAAATTGTAATCACCTCCTGCATAATGAATTGGAAGTAAATGTCCACGATCTTCCCCTCCCCCTCCCCTCTACATGCAATTGAAGTAAATCAAGGGGGAACATTGTGGCAGGGGGTGCATGAGTGCCCTTTCTAAATTTTTGGATGTTGAAGTGAGATATAGGTGGACATAGCTTCTGATGCTGTCAAAACTATGCTTTGTGATCTCCCTGATTTGCAATGCAAAACTCTGAGCCGCAGTACAAAACTGTGAACCGGGATGGATGAATATCTTCTCAAGACCCTCAAGCTGTTTAAGTGTAAACTGAGAAGTAACAGCTCAAAGCAGTAAAAACACAGAAATGTTCCTGCCCCTTCAGTGTGTTGGAATAAATATTCTTTTTCTATACAAACTCTCATGTCTTTTCCATGTTTGTCACATCATATTGAAACACAAAACACAGTCCCTTCAGTGGGTTGGAATAACAATTCTTTTCCTTGAATAACTCTCATCTCTTGTCCAGGTTTGTTGAATCATATTGAAACACAATGAAAACAGATATTGCCCTCTTTAGATTATGCAATGTCAAACAATCAACATTGGTGCTGGGCCCCCAGATGCCCGTCAAGCAAGGAGAAGCACCAAACAAGAATGCGACCATCTTCTCATACCATTTTTGTATGATGCATCTTAAAATTTCTTTGAAAATTTATGATGGCCATTATTCCCCTAGAGATAGATAGAATCTTTAAAAGTCCAAAACATCACTAGCAGCCACTATATTTGTTTGCAGCGAGCTAGACAGAAGAAAAGTCATTGAAACAGATGAAGTATAGAGTATGAAAATAAAAATTGGCAGCTTATCTCAGCTTGGTTAGTGTACACATGCTTGTGCATGCTTTGTGCCAATGCACGCGAGAAGAAAAACACCGCGGTAACCTCCCTGTACACTCGGACGAAATGCCTCCTGCTAGACAGCCCAGTCGAGCACCACCAGCTCCCGCTCCCACTCCCCTCAACCAAGAGCCTCCTGGCAGAACCGTCAATGCCCTCACTGAAAGAGTGAGTAACTTCTCTCTTGGTGGCATGTTCAACCTGACTGCCACATTGCCCTTCCTTGGTGCAGACACCAACTTCCAAGCTGATGGGAAGAAGCTCCTTGTTCTGGACTTTCTTGCTTTTGATCTTGCGATCAACAAGTACAACATCTGGGTAAGTTCAGATGGGAACTACCTCTCCTACAGCCTCAAGATCCCCATGCCATTCATACAATTTGACGGCAACAGGGATGTCGTTCAAGGAACCAAAGCATCTCTTCGGAGCACCATTGGAAGGATTCGTCAATCCAACAATGACTCCCTCAATGGGGTCTGGTCGACGGAGCAGAAGGTTGGGCCACTTGATTTCCTGTGGAGACAGTCGTCACCTCCAAGGAAATCATTTGGATATGCCTGTTGACAGGGAGTTCTATGACTTCCTCGTCGAACATCCAAGTGTTCCTCATGGGGCTGAGTATCAGCCCCCGAAGATCCTCCGTGTTATCTTGACAGGTCAAGAGAAATGCCATGCCGTTGATGGCCAGAGCAAGATGAGGGTGAGCACAAGGGCCTTCACACCTCCAAGGGATGTTCCTCCTCCAGGTCCTCCTCGACAAGTCAATCCTCCTCTGTGGCACCCAGCTCCTCCTGTCTTCAACTATCATCAGCCTCCTCCACCTCCTCCTTTTCAGCAGCCTCCTCCTCCGCCTCCCCATCAGCCTCCTCTGCCTCCCCAGCCTCGTTACTCAAACAATATGCATGTGCCACACAACAATTCTGGTTCTGTTGGGTCGATGTCGGAGGATTCCTTCATGAACCACCTCAACAACACAATGCTTTATTGTCGTGAGGAGCTTTGCCAGAGGAATATTGTTAGTTTTCAGCCTGAGGGAGAAAATGGGCGTGGTATTGATCCTGACGAGGGCACTTTGCCCAGTTTGTGATTTTGGGTTACCTTTGGTTACACTGCAATATTTTTGAATTCTATTTTGTACAGTGGATTCATAATCTAATTACTGCAGCACTAGAACAACGAGGATACTAATTATTGAAAAATTTATTGAAAAATAGTTTATGTTGTATAAATAATTTGTTTTCAGTAGTCTTCTAGTGATTACTTTTTTGGCTTTCTCCACAACATGTAGGTTATCCTTTTAGTAATCTGTTTCTCTCCTTTTTGTCTTTTTTGTCTTTTCACCTTGTTAACTTGTCTGTTTTCTCCATGATTCAAATTATTACTTATGCTCCATGAATTATGCCTAAATCATATTTGAAGAACTTGTGAGAAGAGTATCTCACATCTCAGAATGTCAAGTAAAGTTTGATTAGCTTTTTCCATTGACTTGTACTTAAAGGATTAAAATGAGAAATGATGTGAAGCTTAATTTCATATTCCTCCGTCTTTCGTGAATTAATAGTTGAATTTTGACACATGAAGGTTTCTAATTGTGTGACATTAACAAAGTTTTGTTAAACTATTTCACAAAAAATGAAACACAAGCTCCAACAATGACACGATGTGACCGGCAAGAAATAACTATCATATTATAGTATACTATTGCACTGCAAGATATGGTGCTATTGTGGGCCATGGTGAATTGACCCAATCCATCCTTCATCCAAGTGATGCATGTGAATGTAGTTTGGTGAAATCTCCTTGGTGCGTTTGCCCTAAACTTGTCGACTCTACAATTATTTGCAATTTTTCAGAATGGGGCTATGTTGAAATTAGACACACATGAAAAGTTGGTAGCTGATAAGTTCATAGAGCTGAGGCAGTGTACTGAGTTAAAGCCCAGCCTACAATTTTTTCCTTTTGCAAAGAAGAGGAGGCGAAGAGGGTTTGTAGTAAACATACACACATTAACTGATCCTGCAAAGAATGGGACATTCTTTTTTGCAAATAGTCATGTATTTTCTTTTGTGATCATTGGTTGTGTGTTCATGCCATTGTTGATTTGGAGCACATTTGCATTTTGTATGGCAAAAGATGGAGTACTTCGGTGGAATATTATACTGTGGTTAAAATCATTATTTCATGTGGGAGAAATAAAGTTCTTGTAACTTTGTCATATTAGCATCATGTCATTCAGGTCATACACTAATTTTATTCACACCACATCTTTTTATCAAACTAAGGAATAAAATCAATTAGACCTATTATCATTGTGTACATCATGTTGAAACCTTATGTGAGAAGTTGACTGAACTTTTATGACATACAGTAGATGAGGATAGTGATAGATGCAAGATGATTTCAAAAAATAATATCACATTTCCCTGAACCTCTTCCTGTCGCGTGACATCTGGTAACCACACGGATAGCCCGCGAGCCTCCCGCAAGCTGCCTGCAAGCTGCCTGCGAGCTTGCGTGCTCGAACCGCAGGTATTATTTAAGAAGCTATGCGCAAAAGTAGTAAAAATGTTAACATACCAACCGCAACAACTTAGTTCCTCCGTATCTCCTTCTCTCGTTTGGTTTCTGCTCTTGAACTCTGATACTGGGAAACCGTACAAAGATACTTCTGTCTCTTCCGTTTTACTCTCTTCTCTTGTCATCCCCGTCGTTGACCATTTTCGAAAAGCTGTCAAGGCCGAGTACTCCAACACACTCTCTTCTGTTGATTCTGGTACTCTTCTCGTTTACAAGGACAAAGCTGCCTTCGACAAGAGAAATTCTGCTGTCGATGATGGAGAGACAGAGCCGATAGACCCAACTGAATCTCTCGACTTGCTAGGAAGCAAAGAGGACATGCTCGTTGTTGCCATCCCGTCGTCAAGTTCTTCGCTGAAGCCATATCGTCAAAAACGATACAAGGCCATGAGTGTGGAGGCATCGTGTAGAAAGTACTTGGATACCATCGCACTGAAACTGGCCAGTTTTTACGAGTTCGATTATAAATACGACAGTGGTCCGACTATTGGAGATGTTTTTGCTGCTAAGGATGGAGTAGAAGGCGATGGGTGGAGTTTTCGTCGTGCTAAAAACAACTACCAACCATTTGATGCCAACGGTTTTACGGTTGAAATTCGGAAAGGACAGCCACTCACCAACATCAAATTGCCGGATATCTACACAACTGATGAATGAAAAAAAATCAAGAAGTTCAATTACAACACTTCAGAACGAATTCACAGCAGATGCCTGCCGTCCCTTTCAAATGGAAGACCTTACATCGTTATTCCCCATGCAGAATTCACGCCAGAGATGATTTCTTTCCTGAAAACAATCGGTGTAAAAGCGTTGCTTTTTTCCAGTGCAGATGTTTTGGAAATCAAAGACGAGGATGTTTTATCAGAAGGCTCAAGTAGTATGGAATAAAAATAGCTTTTTAAACCACTTTATTTTATGTTCGAAGTCACGATACTGTTAGACAGAATCATGTCGTCTTTAGGGGGACAGCCGTCCCGCTCTGCATCATCTTCAATTGGATGGCTGCTGTCTGGTCAAACAATTGATTTGTCGTCAATTTCAATTGTTTCACAACATGGCGGCAAAGTTTGCTACCAGAATGAGCTTGATGAACACTCATCTGTGTACAAAGTTTTTGCTTCGTCAGACTGGTTTCAGCCACGGCTATTGTACTATTCTCTCGGTTGCTAAATTTTTTTGGTGACCGTCATTTCTGACGGTTGCTATTGTTTTAGCTTTGTTTTAGTACCTGACATCAGGGGAGCAGTCACGATTGCCATTTTATAATATTATTTTCGGTTACTAAAACACGATTTAGCTTACACGTGGAATGTTACAATAGTATGTTTGCATCTTCATCAATGTCTTCCTGGATTAAGAGTGGATATGACTCCTTGCTGTATTTGCCATCAAGAGATGTTCTGAGGAAATAATTGATGAGTTTATTGACCAATAAGACATTGGTTACATTCATCAGCATTGAATTGCTACAGAGTCTCCATCAACCAGGAAGAGGAACATGGTTGATTACGACTGATTTGGCTATGGTATCTCATTGGTTCTGTTCAAAATTCTTGTCTAAGATTAAATCTGTTAGTGAAACTGCATAAAACACGGTGTACAGAATAATGATGTAGACAAAATGAGACTTGCTTCATGATACCATCAATTGACATTCAATGAACCTACCCAAATTGCATATTTCAATTGGAACAGTTGCTAGATTATTGAACGACAAGTCTAGCTTCTTGAGCAGTCTTCGACGGAGAGAACATCAAACAATGGTAATGCCTCTAATCTTTAACACTAGAGTTTGCTAACATTGAAAAGAGACTCACTGCATACTCCGATCAAAAAAAATTATCTTTAGATGCTCCCATGACTGCTGTTCCATCCATGAGCCGTGGCACCAACTGTAGTGGGGACAATATGGAAAACACATCTCCCATGGACCAAACTGCATGCTAATTGTTACTGCAAATACAGAAGGCAGCCACCGTACCTGTGCCATTGTTGAGTACCTCCTGCTAGTTTTGCATCTGATAATTGACAAACAGTCTGCCAAGAAGTGCATTGTTGGCTTGATTCGGGTCTTATAATAGTTGACTTGATTTTTTCAGTGACGCATCTATTCTAATTGGCGCCGTGTGTATAGAATAAAACTAACTTGGTAATTCGGATGGCAATATTATCAAGTTACTAAAGAAGCTACCGCACAAACTTCCAATTCCTCACCTAACATTTACAAGTATTGAAGTGATAGACCATTAATACGAATCCATTGACTCAGGCCTAGCCACTTTTGTGCTCTTGATGTGAAAACAAAATTTCTTTTACAATTTTATGTTCAATTGACAAACTAAGATTGCAATTTGAAATGGCCACTCTCAGAATTGATCATTGCACATGAATAGTCACTAACAAACTCAACAACAATCGGCAGCTAATCACCGTCCAAACCATGACGACATCCTCACTGCCCTTCCTCCTCTCACTCTTCCAAATTCTGTTGAAGTCGCCTTCCATCTCCTTGGCGGAGACTAAGACAACCGACAAAGACACCACAACTTTCTCCACCAATGGCATCACCAAAGCCCAAGGCCCTCCCCCATTCTTCCTCCAAGACTCTACCGACTTGCTCTGCCTTCACAACGAGGACTTCCGATGTTGCTCCATCGACAGAGTCTTCTTTGTCGTGGGATCTCCAGGATCCTATCAGATACACAAATGTCCCGTCGATTAAGCCGAGTCCGATGATGCCACCTGTCTCAGCAAGCCCGTCACCCAAGACGTCAAAATGGCCAAATGAACTCACTGCAGAGCCAAATCCTGGAACATCCACAGAGATTCATCCACGGGGTACGTCCTCACTGAAAGTTTGTCGGGGATACAACGATGTCTCGTGAGGCCCAAGGGATCCACGGCCACTTGCATTGCGCCCAAGTGTGATGGTCATGACGAGCAATGGAACAAAAGTGTGATAGATGGGAGTGACAGGGCGATGCAATTTCTCGTAGGAATCAATACTAGAATCTCTGTAGGCCCATTAAACTGAGTTGGCAATTTTTTGGTGACCAAAAAACAGAAATAGAACTGTTTACAAATCAACCTCAAAAAGGAACTGGTCAGAAAAAAATTACCTTAACTATTTTTTTGCAACTTGACGGAATTCGTCAGCGAAGTTGAGGGTATAGTTGCTATTTCGGCAAAGTCTGGTTGAAAATAGTCATTCGACACAAAAATAGTACCCGTGGCTGTAACCGGTCTCACTGTCCAACCAGCGACGCCACTTTGTGGTACCAAAGCCAGGTTGCATAACGCTGTGATTTGTTGGGCCAATATTGAAGAGCAAACAGCAATTTTAGCGATTAAATTTAATTTTGCTCTATTGACAAAAATCGTGATTTTGTGGTGAAATCAGAAGCACTCAAATACGTAGTGAATAGGCCAACAGTCCGGTAGTAGTGACCACGTCAGGACCGTCTTTTTTGGACTGCATGTGTTGGGCCCCAAAAGCTACCGGCCCAGTGCTGGAACTGGGACCGATTTCTTGCCCCCCGTTCTGGAACTGGGACGCCGACAGCCCCGTGCTGGCACTTGCTGTCAAAAAGTGATCGTTAGGCTGGGACTTTGTAAGGTTGGATCCCAATCCACTCATCACAAACCGCGACAGAATTTTTGGTGAAGGACCATTTTGTATTGGACTTGACTTTGTGGGAGCAATTGCAGGGAATCGCGAGCCAATCGCATCCGATAGGGCAACAGTCCAACCATTTTTTTCCGGCCGTTTCATTTTTTCTTCACCACGCCATCTTTTTCTTTGCCATGTCAACTTTTTCTTCACCACGTCTGTGAATTTCCCGCCACTTTCAATCATTCTACGTACTTATACGTAATAAGCCCATAGAAAAACCGATTGGTTGATTGAACATCGAGGGGAAAATAGGGTTCAATCAGAGCTCTGATTGGACTGTCGGACTTGTGACAGAACTGATCTACCAATCGAAAAAGGGGGCTTAATTGGATTGGAGGCGTCCATTGGGGCCTAAAAAGTCACATTTTGCAGTATTGATCAGCCAATCGGGCTCGTGGGACTCACTCCGATCCAATCTGATCGATCCATAGGGCGTACAAAGTCCCAGCCTTAGGAATACCCGAACACAAAAATTCTGACAGGCTTTTCTGACATAAGTAGATAGGCCATCTGGCCCATTCCACTTCATTGCCACACATATCCCCATCCTTTTTGTATGGTGCAATAATTGCACCATAACTAGCTTTCTCCATGTTAATCCTTATAGTGCAATTATTGCACCATAAGGAGCACGATTCCTACGTGCCTCACGTAGATGTAATAACGCATATAATACGCTCTTAGTTTCGCCGATACACCTACCATATATGTTGGGCCCCAAAACAAGAACTGCATTAACAAGGAATAGGCAAGGGTTGATAACTGCTTGAGTATTAACTTAAGTGTTTCCTGAAATAAAACAAAGATTATTTTGTTTCATAGAGAATATTCATGTATCTACAGCAGTGCCACCATGGGACATGGCATAATGGCACTAGTGTTTCTAAGATAGTACCAAGACAAACACATTTCAAACTACATACTTATGTACCATCACTAGTGCCAGCTCAGGATGCCCCATACTGGCACTAGTGCTGGTTTGGTATGCCCCATGGTGGCACTAATGCCAGTACGGGGCCAGTGCCAATTCGGGGTTTCGAGGCAAAAGTCCAGTTCCACAACGCGGCGTCCAGTTCCAGCACGGGGCACCCAGTTCCAGCACGGGACATGTCACAATCTCATTTTTGGTCCCAGTTCCAGCACGGGGCGCCCCATGGTGGCCGGTGCCAGCACGGGGCTGTCGGCGTCCCAGTTCCAGCACGGGGCAAAAAGTTGGTCCCAGTTCCAGCACAGGGCTGGTGGCTTTTGGGGGCCAACATATGCCTGCGACTTTAAAAATTGATATTTCTCTACCAATAGACCAAATGATAGCAAAATTTCTCAATTTTCTTTTTGACTATTTGATTTAGCAAAGTTGAATCATCAAGTGGCAGGTGCTATTTGACTCTTTTGAATAGACAGTAGAATAGAGAGTGGTGTTTCCTGCCTTTTTCTCTCACAACTCAACCTACATACCTACGATATTTATTTATTCTTTTGACAAAAATTATGATTTTGTACGAAAATCAGAAACCCTAACAGGTCAATAGTCCATAAAAGATGGTCCTGAGGCAGTCGCTATTGGACTGTTGGCCTGTTCACTATTTGAGTGGCTTCCAATTTACAACAAAATCATGGTTGTCGTCAATAGAGCAAAATTACATTTATTCGCTTAAACTGCTGTTTATTATTTGATGTTGGCCCAACAAAATCACAGCCTTCTATTAAAAATGTGACTCAGCTCCTCTATATGAAACAGAGACAAGTCACACCAGATTGAAGCCAAGTATCTGAATTCCCGAGAATTTTGGGAAGTTGCTGATTTGAATAGTTTGTCGCTATGCATGTGTGAAGTCAATATACCAAAAATTTGTGAACTTACATATGTGCGTGGATGCTTCAAAAAAGTTGAGGTGGAGGCCGATTTGTTGCGAGAGCTCACAACATTTTGTCAACAAAGTCAGTGTTTCATCAGAAAAAAATGTTTGAAAAAAAGTTGTGCAGACGATCGTGGAACTTTGTGTGTGACCCAGAAAAATGGAAAAAAGCACAAAGAAAACCGCTGAGGGGCCTTATTCGTGCTCCACACATGCATATTTTTCACACATCTTTACATCACTCGGCGTTTCCCAAGTACCCTACACATTTTTTCTTTGTTCACAGATTTCCCTGGTTATGTCAGTCAGTACCGTTTGGGCCTAAACATGCTTGGATCAAAGACAATTATTCTTTCTCTGAATGACTGAATACGATGGGTAGTTTCCCTCTGCATACAGATTCATCATAGTTCCATCGGCCAGCAAGTACAGATTCAATATCATATAGCTTGAGCCAGTTCAAAGCCATCATTAGTTCCTTAAATGTTGTGTCGGGGAACTCACAGCATAAATCAGACATCAAATCTTTGACAGTCCGAGGTTCGGGGCCATAGTGGGCCTTGAAATGATTTACTGATGTCTCATTAAACATCCCTCAATATGATAAAAATTCCCGTAATCCCAGCACGGTCATCATAAAAAGTTTTTATGATATTGGCGAATCCGAGTTTCGTGCGCGCTGAGACAAAAGTGTGGTTGTTTTGCACTGTTGAAAAAGATGACGTCAATATCATAAAAGTGTTTTATGATATTCCTGTAATCGCATCGATACCATAAGGTACCTTACAATACAGGTAAAAGGGTAACTATCCGTTATTTTTTTAAATAATATGCATGGTAACTTACCTGACATACCGTCTAGGTAAATAAAATTTATTCTGTAAATTACTATTGCATAATAACATGAATCCAACGCATAAGCAAAAACTGTCCAACTTTGTTGTCTCTTTTTTATGTACATTTTACAGTATATGGTGTTCTAGCCATCAACAATGGTATGATGCCCCAGTACAATGCATGCTAACGAATATGTGATACCACCGGCCTCATCAACACAACACAAAGAGTGTTTTGAAGTACTTATGTATGCAGAGATTGTTGCCAATATGGCATACTTCTACACAATGGCAACTACGGGAAAGAAACTTTTGTCGTATATATATTGCCACAGGCAGCAGATATAGAGGCTGAAGCATAGATTAGATTAAATGATTGAACCAAAACCGCCAACAAAACACAACGACGACTTCTACAACGTTGTTTGAGACAGAGAATCTTTTTGCTATAACATCAGCTGGACTCTATTGACAAATTCATATCCCAACCATTTTCAAAAGAGTGAATTAATTTCTCTTTACTCATAATACGGTATTTTTCTTATGTAACAAAAAGAGTCAGTTATTTCAGTCTGCCTCCACATATATCATCCTGTGATTTTGGACTCCTAAGACTTTGACGGTTAACAAATTGTTTGGGCAAAATTTCTGAGAGGGAGCATGAGAGACAGTTCCATATCCAAGGAAGGCGGCACACACATTAATTACCCAATGCTAAAACATTGAGATAATGACAATAAATAACAATGCATATGAATATGGGTATGTATGTACATTTTAGGTGACAGGTATCAGTGGATAAGACACTACAATATCTAAAAGGTAGAGCGTGTTAGTACTATTTGCTACTAGACAATGTAATGAAAGAAATTTGGCTGTAATTTTATAGCATATTAGAAAACAAGGGCCATGCAGTGACACTGACAAATCATTCGTGACAATACACTTACACAACGGCGACTACAACTGTTTCAAACACGAACAAAAATGCACAGTGATCAGTTTAAGCGATGAAATGAAATATCACCTACTGATATGCAGTTCATACACAAATTTGTGTAAAGTGGGTTTAATTTTTGTAACCCCTCGAGGCAATGTAGTTTTATGATTGCAAAAGTATGATTGGAACTTGGAGTGAATTTTGATTGTCAGATGATCAAGAACCATATGGCTTGAACTGACACCACAACAATAAAGTCAGTGCTATGGTGTGTATTGTGTATACAATTGAAAGTGGAGAAGTTGGATATCAGCTTTTCATGGGGCCTGGCTTCAGCTGAAGAGCATCTATACAGAAACCAAGAAGTACGGTATGAACCTGTCATGTAAATGACGACTATCATTTTCTTCATAGTCATAGTGCAGTGTTTACTTGTGTTTGAAATGAACACAAGCTCATGGCATCATCATGGAAAAGGAAGGAATATGTTACACAGCAACACAGCAATCAATTCATTCATGTGAATAATGTACCTTGGAAGATGGTTGCAAGGTGGGATATGACGGGGAGGAAGTTGCTGTGTTATCAATTGAGGATGTATTTTGTGGTGTAGAGTATTTTTTGCTCATGTGTTCCATGTGCATGAGACTGAGCATAGGATGGGTGGTAGGAGGGGGCAGTCTCAGAAATAATACAGAAATAACAGATTATTCTAATTTTTTGGACATGTATTTTTTTGAGCTAAGTACTAGTAGTATTGCTAGACCTTGTCCAAGTAGCGATTTGTGGAGATGAAATCGATGAAAAAGAAAGGTATAATATCTTTAAATAATTGATAATACGAGCGAAGTTAGACCTTCATCGCGAAAACCATATGTTACGATATATATGGGAATTCGCGAAACAAAAATAAAGGTAAATCCATCATAAAAACGTTTTATGATATTGTCGGGCGTATATAACCACACGCTGGTGTTCCTCTCCAAATTCAACATGGCATAATCTGTAAAAGAGAATATCGTCCACTGTCATGATGCGCGCATCCAATTTTGGGACTCTGTAGGAAGAAATAATGCTAGGTACATCTTTTTTCTTGAAGGAGTAGAGTTTGGTGGGCTCGTTGCATCACCTCTTCAGCTAACTTTTCCTGCTTGTTGGTTGGCTCATTGTAGGCGTGATGTATCTTTTCCAGACATGTTCTCTCCTGTCAAATATCGGAGTTGTTGTTCAAGTTCAAGATTTTTCTTCTGATACGATGTGAACTTGTCTTTGGTGACAATCAGCTCTTGCCTTAATAACTTCAGCTCTCGTTCTAGTGTGCCAATCTTGACTAATGCATCTGAAAGGGTTTTGATCGAGCCTGTAGCATCACTTGGTGCAATGTCAGGAGCTACGTCATGGTGTTCATCATAACCGTCAGGGGCAGCATGTGGTACAGGGTCAGGAATGTAACCATTCTCAGGAACATTATTGCCAATACCATTACTGGAGCCAGCAATATGGGATGGGAATTGCAACGCTGGTCTTACGGCAACGGGAACCCTGGGACTTTGGGAGGTGATCCCTGGCACGCTTTTTCTTGCCAGTAGCCGTGCTTCTCACAGATGGCCGTGTTGTCATGGGTGGCAGCACTGCGGCAGCATCATTTCAAGCAATGACAATTTATCATAGTTAGTCAAGGTAGAAGGCGCAATCGCCATGTTGCCACCACAACGGCAGCATAAGGGACAAGATTTTTTGACATGTACGTTAGTAGAGGTCAAAGGATCCAAAGTGCTAATAGTAGGCTAATAGTACAGCTGGCATGGCGTACCGTACCACAAGTCAACGAGAAGTATTCGCCAAAGCTTGACTGACCACAACCACCATGAGACTACAAACCAGGCACAGCCACACAAGAACTAAAACCTCTCTTGCAACCCGATCAATTACTCCTGCTTTAATCTCATTTAGTCTTACCCCCCAAACGGTCAAGTTCCAACGAAGAGGCCAGTGTGATGACTTCATCCCTTCTCTACCACACAACATTCTTTCGCTGGTGAGACGAGGCCGTCGAAGGCAAAATTGCTGCCTGTCAAATCAGTCGATGAATCAACCGCTTTAGGAATCCCATTTCAGTCTGATACAGTTGTCAAACTGCTTGAATGTGAGGTCAGTGAAGACACACTAAACCAGGTTATGCGTGATATTCCAGGCGAAGAAAAAATTGTCTCAACTATTTGAGCAATTCGTAAGAGTGGGCATCTGTTGCATGACCTCACGTGTAAGAGGATGCCTGCAAGGATTTCCGCCATCATTGACAACATAATTGATAAAGTTTGCATGGATCCTGTAAATGTCAATCTTGAGTGGGCATGGGATGATGCCCCATTGGCACTGGTTACATTGACCAGTGAGGAGTTATTGGGTGAAAATGTGACAGAGTCGACCACAAGCAAAATATCTGACGGCAGGAAGCTGATTGGGCACAACATTGACCCTGATCAACTGGTATTATGTTCAAGGTTCAGTATGATGTTACGTTTGAAATATCTCTCTCACATTTATCAATTGAATTATGACTCGATTCCGCATGACGTGTTCCCTAGGGTGGGTGAATCCTCGGCCTATTTAGTTGAGCATCTAACTACTTGTTTGTTGCTAGACAAGATAATTTGGAAGCATAAGGGGACACTACCATTGAGCAATGATGCAAATTCCAAGCTACCTTGTCAACAAACTGTCTCTAGGGTGGTCCAGGAGACACGTGTATTCGATGGAATTGATTGCCCAGAAGGTTTTCTCAAGTTGGTCACTACACTCTACGTATATCCCTGCACCGAGTCGCCTCAGCACATGATAACATGCCGACCAATGAAGAAGATGGAGGAAGCCTTAATAGGTGCAGTGTGGCACAAGGCGTGGCCATATTGCAATGTAACCATACAAGGGACGGCACCTACCGCAATCCAAATTTGTGTCTATCATGGGATTTTAGGGAGGAAGATGGGGCCTCATCGAGACAACAACAGATGGAATGTCTTGAAAACAGTACAATCTGGTACTGATCCTAGAGGAGAGGTATCGACAGATGGTGGATTGGCAAATTCGCAACAGTCGGGGTCAAGCGTAATATTTTTTTGATGGGTAGCAGACCTATCATGATGTCTTTCAGGTATCCGACTCCTCACCATGCAATAACTCAAAACACAAAGGTATACGTGACCTGTCCTGGTTTTTGTACGGAGTACTGCAATGGATTTATTTCTATTCTCAATGATGTTGATGATATGATGATGCTACATGAGGTTTATTTTGAGAAGAAGGATGAGGTGGGTGATGCAATTAGAATTGCTTGGATTATGTGCAAGCTAGAAAATTGTGACAGAATCAATGAAGCGAAACATTAGGGCGACATCTGATATGGAACCTAAGAATCCAAGGTGTGTGCTAACATAAATGAGTAACATCTTTAGTTACTTGATGCAATTACCCACCACCAACTACTATCAGTTCCAGCTTTAACTTTTAAGCACTATTTCCTTGAGCAGTTAGTAAAGGCGGGAGGCGCCGGCACCATAGTAGGCTACGTCCTATTAGGTACATCATTGCTCAGTTAGTAGAGGCAGTTGGCACCAGAACTAACTGTAGGCTATGCATTGCTTGATAGAGCAGTTAGTCAAGGTGCAAGTGCCACCAAGTAGGAGGCAAAACATACACTGCACCTTTGCAACAACAAACAATACGTAAAAATGAAGTTACCATATTTGAAATAAAACAATTCATTATTCAAGCTTTAGTCTGATGTCTGCAAATTCCATTTACTTATTCACACCATCAAGTTAACCATTTCGTTTACTAAATCATCATGTTTTTGTTCAGCATGCCAACATGCTGCTTCTTCATCAACCACATGTTTATGCTGCATTTGTGCAAGTTTATTGCATTTTGCAATCTTCATTGGCATTTCCCTCTGCGTTCTTACTTCTTGATAAATGTGTTTTCTGAATACGTCACATAGAAATGCAAAGTCCTCTTCTCTCGTCTGTTGTAACTCAAGTGGCGTCATTCCTTTTTTCAAGCCATCTTTCAAATCTTTCTTGAGAAGCCGAATTGCATCATTATCATGCCATCGAGGATATTCTCGGACTGTAGCCTGGCCTAACTTATGTAAAGAAGCAATCTCTGCCTCAATGATTTTATTGTCATTTGCAAGAATAAGTTCCCTTGCTTCTAAAGACCGTTTGAGGTTTTACATGTTGCTGATGAATCTATCTTTTGGGTATATCTTGAACCATTCCGACAACTCCCATGCTTTTTCTGGGATTAAATGGTGAAAGGTAGAAATTTTATCCCTGAGCAGCCTGATGAGAAGTGCTTTAGCTTTGCAAGTCTTCCAAGGCTCAATTTTTGGTTTGCTTTTGAAGTCAGATGGTTGTGCATTCAAGAGGCGCTTGATTAATTCAGGCTTTCTTCCTGTTTGGATCAAACTCCGTTCGGCCAATTTAATCTTCCATTGGGCCACTTTGTATGCCATCAATTCCTCCTGTGATTCAGCTACTTCTTCTTCAAGATCATCGACATCTCCATCATCAAACCCGAGCCTGCTCTCATCCTCAGTATCACTGTTCTCCCCCGTATCAGGATGATCATCAATGTTGTTATTGTCTTTATCTTTGTGACTCTTGCTTCCGCTGTTGAATCTGGAAAACAAAAACACATTCTGCCTTGATAGTAATGTTTTAGTTCAAAAGAATAGTTGAAAGTAGCTTCAAATGGAAAGGGAGCCAGAGAGGATGGAGCGAGGGCATTGAACACAAACACAACCTTTGTTTGCAAGTTGTGAGCTGTGGCAAATATAGGGATAGCAGGCCTCCCACCATATGCCTTTCTACATAATATTATTTGACGGTTATTTGCTCAAGGCTGTCATGTCGTCACATGGGTCGTCAATGGGGTCGTCAAAGTGTCGTCACCAATAGTCAGGGTCATCAAAGTGTCTTCACCATTGGTCTTCTGGGTCGTCAAAATGTCGTCACCAATTGTCGGCAGGGTCGTACGAAGGTCGTAAAAGGTAGTCACATAAGTCAAAAAAATCCCAAAGTCGTCACTTGTCGTTAGTATGGCTCGCCAAAAACTTCCACGCAGCAAAGTTGCCTGTCTTGCTGGGGCGTGTGATGCGTTGCAGTTGAAAAGGAGAGAGACGGGTTCGTTCAGTGAGAAACATGGTACCAGTCAAAAATTATAATGAATAACTAAAATGTCAGTTATATTGCCCATCTTTGACCACTTGTTGTGAAGGCACATAATGCATGTAGGTCACATACGTCACTGCAAATCCCTTCGGGACCTCTCGATTGAGCTTATGCCCATTTCCTGTAACCTCAATCCATGAGGAAGGGGTTGTCACGTTGGATCTCTTACACACCTTCTCCGATGTAATGATTCATCATAATACCTTGACATAGGCCAAGAATCTGGAGCTTCCAGCTGGAACTCCATAAGTCTCCTTCACATTGTTTGATACAGAGGAAGGACTCAAAAGTCATAAGATATGAGTTTCTCAGAAATCATATCCAAATAGGATTTTCCTTCCCAGAACTCCACCATACACATTGTAGGTGTTTTCTTAGGTTGAACATCCAATGGAGGATTTCCTTCTCAGGAACCTTCCCATGGGACAGTTCCTTTGGGCAGTTGAATATGAGCCAGTCATGGAACTGCCACAAATCACTGCCAATCTCTCCCATGATCATTTGTGTTTTTTATGCATGAGATAACTAGTATCTCATTCATCAGTTGTACAGTAGTATTAAGCTCATAAAAACAAAATCAGCAAAGTCTACAACAAGATTTTTTAAATACTTTCTGGCTTAGGTCATACCTCGTAGAATCTGGTATTTTTTGTACGTAGAGCAAAATGTCAGTTATTTTTCGACTATCTTCTTACCGAAAACCATTTTTCTTGCTAGAGGGGCGCAAAAAATATAGCTGACATATGTAGTTGGGGAAGAATTATGGCAAAACTACATAGGAATAAGTAAATTCTCATGATAATGATTCATTATAGTGATAATGCTTCATTATAATTTCTGACTGGTACAATACTTTTTCCCAAGAACTAGGAACGATTCCTTGCCACACAGGGGTATGGTTGAATCAGGTTGTATCATACTCAGGAGGTCGGAAAATAGGGATTATAGTCAATATTATCTTTTTGCCTACACGTGGATCTTTGAGATTTTACCTTCTCTTATCTCTAGAGTACACGTCTAAGCTAGACGTTTAGTGAGTAATCACTCTTTGAATCAACAATAATAATTATCTGCTGGAATCTCAATAATGATTACCCTAATAAAGGTAGTTTAATCTGACCTTGATAGACAATGAGCACGACGCTGGTTGATCTGCCGTCACATTATCAAGAGAGATCAAGAGACAACGAGGGGGGTTGAAGCACTTGTATTAGTATCGGTTGCACCGATTCAAAATGACTCCCCCGCCGCCACTGCTTTTCATCAGCCTATTGTCATCACTCTCGAATCTTTCTGGAATTGAAGCATTTGCGCCATGGCGAGGTTCATCATTACTGTCACAGAATAAACCCTACTTGCCATCAGATTCATTCCAATGTCGTGGTCCGACAACAACCAACCTACTTTCACACGAGGAACAATCTCGCAACCATGACAACCAAACACCAGCTTTCTCATCCCCGTCCAATCGCTCATCGCCATCACGTCGTGCCATCCTTCAATCCGCCACGGCCTCCCTCGTAACCCTCGCCACCGCTGACCCCGCATCCTCCCTCCCCGACAACCCCTTCGCGCCTCCCCCGCCGCAACCCTTCCGCCCCTCCTCGCGCTGCACCGCCTACCTCGTCGACTCCACCATCCCCCCCTCGTTAATCCCCTACCGCGCCGGTCGGGAGGCATCCATATTAAAGAATCTGGGGATGGGAAGCGGCACTTCCAAGGAACCCTTCAGTCGAGACGACGTCAATTTGAATAACTTTATGAATAAGGCCGTGTTTGGGGCGATTGATGCCACGAAAGGTGCGTTGGGGGGGATTTCAGATGTCATCGGCGGAGAGAATACGGTGGATCGATACGCCTCCTTTGTGTTTTTTGGGGCGAATTTTGACGCCGAGTCGCCCACGGCGAGGGGAGATGCGAATGCCGATGCCGATTTGGCGGTCGGTTTGATGAAGGATATTTGTCGTCCCAAGGAGAGGAGTGGGAATACCGCCGTTGGGGTGGCGTTTGTGCCGATTTCGGCGCAGAGTGCCTTGGATGAATATGTTGTAGGGTCGGGTGGAGAGGCGGCATCGTTGGATCGATTGATGGGGGCGTTGAAATCGGTGGGAGTGGATACGTATTTGGCGGAGAGGTATGTTCCGATATTCCAATTTGCGCAGGAGAAAAAAATTCCGTTGTTGGCGTTATCGCCGGAACTACAAGATTTGGATGTGATTCGGAACAAGGGCGGAGGATTGCAATCGTTGGATCCGCAACGGAGAGAGGTGTATGTTGCCGATGCCGAGGGATTTATTGCTTTGACTCGCGATCCAAAGTTTCAATTGTACACGGAGAAAAGTTTATTGAAGGATTTTACTCCTTCTTCTCCTACCATATCGGAGGAGCAATTCAAGGCCGAACAGGCCAATTTCTTCGCCGAGCGGATTTTAGTCCACGAAACTGCCGCAACAGTGATTACCAAGTGGGCTGCTCCTCGTCCGAATTCATTGGTGATTACCTTGGCGCCTATAGCAGATGTGAGGTTTATGGGTGGGATGAATGGGAGGGTTCCTAGGGTGTATCGCTTTTTGAATGGGGATAAGAGTGGTGGGAATGAGGGACGTGGTGTGGGAGAGGACGCTGTGACTACCATTTTGTTGAATCCCAGTGCACAGGTGAGTAACTCAATCTCTTTAACTGCCCTGAATTGTCAAGAAATCCTCCCCATCATGCTGACTTATTGGTCAACTAAATTATGTGCGGCAGGAAACACTGTCCGAAAGCAGGTTCTTGCGTCTCGAAATCGGGACAGCACCCAACAATTGGGCCTATCAGACAAAGATTGCGGATTATTTTTGGTTTTCGAGCATGCCGAAAGTGAACATGTTGCCTCGTATGATGAATGAACAGTAATGAAGGGTTTAACACTAGACTCTAAGGAATTCTACTTCTTAACAACGCTCAAACTATGTTTCATTCTTTGCGGTGCTTACCAAGGACTACAACTTTTGTTTTATTATCAATTCATTGAGATATTTTGATTGCTATCAGAGGAATGTATGCCTTTTTGTATTTATGTATTGCCATTTCTTCTACTCATACTCATGATGATGAACATTGATCTAGTGGACATGGAAGAAGTTCGATTGAGCGAATCTTTTACCACAAGCGTGTACATAACAACTGCCACAACAATAAGCTGCTGCTGTCCTTGCAGGTCCAAAAAATATCGCAGAGTGTTCAAGTCGCGGGCGACAATAGCTTTTTCAGGTTCGACATAAGTCTTGGTGGCAGTTCTGGTGCGTGAATCCATCAGCATTGTATCAATGATTTGGATTGAAGTGCCACATAAAACTTCCGTTGTCAGTGGCCATATTGTGTCATTTTGGCATGTTAGATGTGTAATGTGTATTGTAAGTGCAGTAGAAAAACATCAATGTTAGTCCTACACAAAGAGATTCATCAATATGGTACTACCATACCAGATGTCATGCGACGGGTACCGTAACTGCTCCGTAACTGCATTACATACGACTGATGGTCAGTTTGCGAGAGAGAGTGTAGCAAGACGTCAATGTCACGAACCAATACCACCATATAAGCACAGATAAGCATCATCAGCTCGATGACTGCCACGACTATGAATCAGCGTAGACAGTACGACTGGTCGTTGATGACCATGTTTGATGTCCTGAGATTGTAGAGAGATTGTAGTACCACTTACATGACTTGAGAACCACTTGGTGCATGCGATAGTCGCATTATGGCTGGCATACACGCAGGCATTGATTTTGTCTACCCTGTACATCGTTTTCTTGTACCAGTTTCTGTCAAAATGTAAGCAGAACATAAGCTCATAAAAACTTTTGTGCCAACAAGTCGAAACTAGAAAGACGCGTGCGAATCGCCATCTTCCAGATCCCCATTCCACTCCTTTACTTCGATAGTTCACATCATGAAGCTTGCGATTTCTCTACTCCTATCTGCATCTTTTGCACATTTAGCTTCTTCTGAGTGTATCACGCCAAATGGTCTTGACAAGCTAGAAACAGGTGTATACGAAGGAATAAAAGGAGCATTGTTTTCAGGCGAAGGTCCTCCATATCTATTTCTTCCTCTTGCCGAGCCATTTATCGCTCAATTAATCAAGGCCGAGACCCCTATACAATTTCGATTGGCACAAATTCACGGATCCACTGGTAAGACACACCGCTTTATTCGTGTGCTCTCTTGACGTCGGCCATTGATGCGTGTGCGACGAAACTGTGGCTGACGCCTTTATTTCTCGTTTCATAAGTCTATCATACCGCTGCAAAGTACCACCCGACTGCTCTCGATATTTGGGGAAACGATGTAAATCGTTATTGCATTGATCATGTCAACGAATCATACCTAAGAATTCATGAAGCTGTCGCGACTGCACTTACCTTTTACTATTCGGCAGTAACTTTGGTCCCTTCATCCAAGCCGTATCTGGATCCGGTTATGAACATGTTTGGTCTTCATGCCAGTTTGCTGGAGTCAAATGACGGGCCAAGTTCACCGTGGGGGATTGCACGATTTGTTGTCCAGGAGATGGCCTCCACTGTCATAAATGATGGCTGGAATGCAGATGGAAAACTAGCCAATGACTTCAATACGCTTCCCTATAGTGATTTCAGCATAGTAGGTGCGAATGGGGTAGGCTACAGTGCATACAAAGTCGATTATAACTTGAAGCAAACTGGCAACTACAAATTCTGGCCTTGGCAGCCTCTTGAAGAATCTGACGGACTTGGATACTTCACGAAGCAAGAGCATGTCACACCTTTCGCTGGATTCACTACAAGACTCTACGGTATGGACAGAGAATTCTACAATGCTGTCACAGCTCCTGGACCACCTCGTGAGTGATAGTTGTATGGCTAGTCGCTCTTCAATGCCGGACTGAATTGAACAAGCTAATGGTCCTTCTTCGACAATTCTATAAAGAATACAATTATATGCAGGAAGCAAAGAATGTGTTAGAGACAACAAGAATCATGGCAAACAACGAAACACAGAAAATGCTCCTCGAACACTTTGACAGCAAGTTCACAAGTATATTGCCAATGCAGATTGGGTGGAGCATTGCGAATCAAGACAGTAATTTTGACTTTTGGTTCCATGATATGGTCTTGGTTAATACAATGTACGGTAAGTTTAACCCTCTTACTTTATTTCGTTTCTTTTCAAGTGATCTTAAGTTCTGACAAAACACTCTTCGTTCATATTGACCGTAATGTTGTAGATGCGACGGTTCTTGTCTGGAAAGAGAAAGTGGTTTATAACCTCGCTAGACCTACAACAGTAGTGCATGAGCTTTTGAAGGATCAAATAGTCGAGAGCTATGCTGGTCCTTTCGAAGGATCAAAGAAAATGAAGGCTAAAGACTGGCAGCCTTTTGTTCGCGTGATGCCTCATTCTGAATACCCCTCCGGTAGTGCGTGCATCTGCACAGCTTTCAGTGAAACGATGGCGCTTTTGTCGGGAACGGATGAGATTGGTGCACCAATTACCCATACATTTCCTGCAGGCTCCTCTAAGACTGAACCTGGCGTTACTCCCTCTCGGGATGTTAATTACGAGTTTTCTAGGTGGTCCGAGGTTGCCCAAGAGTGTGGGCAAAGCAGGTTGTATGGCGGCATGCACTTTCCAAAATCTGTATCTGCAGCCAACAAAATGTGCTCCGGGTTCGTGAACCCGGTTGTTCACAATGCTCAGTTATTGAAGGCTGGAGATCCTTCAGGTGCGCTTGCAGGTAAGGAGGATAAAATTGAGGTATCACCAATGAGAAAGGGTGGCAACAACAAAGGCCGTCATCTTCGATCAGGACAGAGCAAATTTTGATGAAAGTTTGTGCACTAATAAAAAGCAGAATAGCCGTAGCATTGGGTCGAAGGACTCACTTGTATATTATAAATTACCCATTTCAAACTTCAAATGAATTCAGTTTCTTCATGGACGTCTCCCCCTTTTTCATTTGTCTCTCTATAGAGTATACAGCAAGCACACAGGTTTGCATTCCTCAAGGCTCGTCAAAGACAAGTATTCCCTAGGAGGTCACACTGGTTCGAGATGCATTCTGTGTCTGGATTAGTGTATTCCATAGATCCACACACCTGCCACGAAAGCTTTGATTCTTGCGGGCAAAGCTAATGAAGAAGCCCTCCGCCTGCAAAGACCTCGGCATCATACTGTGCTACCTTCGCATTGAACTGATCTATGGACCTAGTCTTTTCTGGAGAAGAGAAAACTGCGTCGGCAATTGCTCGATTTTTAAATGGCACCGGCTGACCAGTTGTTGGCGTGGTTTCTGGATCGATTCCAAACCCATCTTCCTTCGCAATGTGAACATTGACAGGCACCGGTGGGATGCAGCAGGGAAGCATGCTATTGATGGGGTTCGCAAACCGAGGATTGTTATCACCATTGACTGCCACCCAAAGTATAATGCAATTTTGTGCATCACAATCTTGTGCAATGGGACCATAAGCTGTATAAGGGTTAGGTCCATACTGCGCCAGCGGATTCAAAGGCAGATTGTGCAACACATTCTCCAAAAAGTAAAAATACTTGGGATGATCTTCATCATTGACTCCCTTTGAAATTCGGTCCAATAAACAAAGAACAGCATTTGAACCCGCTGATTGTGAGAATAATCGGCAATGAGCTAGGAGAAACAATTCAAGATACTATGATCTACCCACCTTGATATTTATCACCTCGATACTAATCAACCCGGCAGGAACACCTTGAAGAGGAGGGAAAAACATATCAAAGGAATTGAAGAAATTGTTGTCGAAATCAGCCTTTACTCAAGAAAAAGACTGGATGGGATTCATGATAGCAGTCTCCTCTGGGCTGATAAAACGAAACTCCGGTGCATTATTTGGGATGTGATGAAATTCAGCGCCCGGACTTTGATCAAAAGAAAGCTGAATTGCTCTCGAGTGAACTCTCCACAATGTTGAGAAGACAAGATAAAATGCACACGATGGGATGATAACTGCCACATGATGACAACTGCCACATATTTATGATCCAACACAAAATGCCCAAAGTAACCGTCATTCACAGACGCTGTAGTTTCCTTGGATGAACTATTTAAATTGGACATAGTAGCTTGAGTAAACACAGCTGCTGTTGCTAAGGGACTCTGGCATACTGAATCACCGGTGTCTGGGATTTGGGCAGGATCACATGGAATCAAACAATCACCAGAAGGCGGGTAGCCGGTCCCTGGCATGCATAAAAAGCTGCAAAGATCCTCTGGCACTTTGATGGAAGAACCTCCGTTGTAGGCTACCTCATGCCCAAATATTTGGAGGTTATGTTGAGCTGTGGCTTTGTATTGGGCTGCGAGTGTGGCATCAAAAGGTGGGCCACTGAAGTCGGTGTAATATGAGGCTAATTGGTTTGCGTAGTAGTAAAAAAGGACCTAATTGTGATCGGATGTTGTGAAGATAGAGTAAGCTATTTGAGAAAGTTTCACATGACAAGAAGCAAGTAGTCTTCGAAAGAGCGATAGAATACAACTAGAATGTTTCACCTTTCTGCGTCACCAAACCAACAAGCACAGTAATCTCCTCTATAGTTGGATTCCCAGGATTAGTAAACACGTAGCCAAAGTCATCCAAATCTGCCTTCATTGCTAAAGTGCCGCCCTTCTCAACATCTTTAATGAGCTGCATCTCCACAGCAAGGATAACTCTGAGGTGGCCTCTGCTGGATCTCCAATACTTCAGTTCATCACCTTCGATTTCAGTTGTTTTACCATTGGAAGTCATGACGCTGTGAAAAAGAAAGTCACATTCATGCAAGTCAGAAATCGGGTTGAAGCAAGTACCTAAGAGATCAATATGAATTCAGAATGATAACACACAGCATTTTGGTAACACGAGAATGAATAAAACCTCCCTCCCTCAACCCCACATGAACAGCATTGGCAATGACACCTCCCACACTGAAGAAGTGTCCTAAAGTCCGTTCTGGCAGAACAAGACCATGATGTCTGTCCAGTGCCACGGCATCATACCAACACTGTCCTGCCAGCAATCTGACTCTGTCTGTGGTCGAGTCTACACTTGGGGCCCACGCTGGATCATCAGGGGTGTGATCGATCAAAGATATCAAGACAACATCTGTTTCAGCTCGTTGCATCACGAGTCCGTCATAGGTATGAGTCGATCCAAACAGCCGAACAATGCATCTTTTCTTGTCACTAGCATCTGTCTCACGGCTGAGTTTGATAATTTTGCACAGCTCTCGGTCATTTCTGACCCGAAAGACGTGAGCAAACATCTCGACAGAGTTGTAACAGTTGGACCAACCTAGTTGGTCAGCGTTTCTATGGGCACAGGGATGGATGCCATCCTTGCTAGACTTCGCGGTTTCCCCTGTTTTGGAAGACGTAAGGAATCTATCATCGGCGGACAACTGGGATGATGATAATGGATTAGCAGTGGCAGAGTTTGCTTTAATGGTGCTTATGGACGGTGACTGGTGTGCAGTTGCCTCAATGGCAACGATGGTACAAAGGGTCATCAAGAAGAGCTTCATTTTTGCTTTGTCCTTTCCCAAACTACTCTTCCTACAGTTTTTGCCTTGTCTTATTTTTAGGTACGGTTCAGTCTGGTGGGATGCTGCCAATGGAATGCAGCATAATACTATAGGCAGCAGTTTATTGAGGGTGTGAATGGGGGTATAAGGGGCTGTATTAGCACTTGATTATGTGCACATTGTTTTGCATGTTTTCCGCCCTGAAGAAGATCATTAAAGAGTGTACGTCATCCCGGCAAACAAACAGATGTATGATCAGGAACAACACACTTCTAGAAGATTTCACATCTTCAAGTCACATGTGACAATCCATTCAACTCCAACATATTGTGTTGAACTACAAATATCGGGAGGTTGGGGAAATATGTATACTAAAACAAAACTTTATCTTAGTACTTTATTTTACATGATGCAATACTAGAGATATAATTTACTAATATCTGTTAATCTATGACCTGAGCCGAAAATCGTCGTAAAAAATATCACGCGAAAATTATAGGTAGTTTCGACAGGTGTCGAAGAATTGATTTTATGAGCTATATTTTGTGCTATTGTGAGGATGGAAAGGCAGTGGAACTGCACTCCAGTCCAAACGATGCAAACGAACATTGTGTAGACTTCTACACAATATGGTATGTCTATACCCTTCTGAAAGATGTTCAGATCTTCCAAAAGTGTGTTCTCTTATTTGGGGTTCTGAACTTCCACGTTGGGGAGTCCATGCCGTCGGGAGGTGGACTCTCCTACTTGGGGTCCTGAGAATGCTCCTATTTAGGTTTTGTACCCAGGGGTACAAAAAAGGCTATTCATGCTCTATTTAGGTTTTGTACCCTAGGGTACAAAAATGGCTGATTCTTGGCCTATGTCACTCGCCCCCACGAATGGAGTATCAGGTAAAAGGAACCAAAAACCTAAGTGTTTTTAGGTGAAAAAAATGGGTTCTCATGAGAGTAACAATAACGAACTAAAGAGTTTGTTAAGCATGTGTAACGAGTAAGTGTTGTTTGAAGAGGGAGAGACCGTTGTTGTCGTTTTGAAACTGACATTTAATACGGTTTTGAGTTTGGTTGTGAAAAAAAGGTGTAACTCTTCGTATATTCAGTCGTTCTGATTTGGTTCCGCGTTGAATCCTGATGGTGCCATTCGTATAAACTGATGTGATAGTCCAAGGATCACTTTCATATCTACTTTCACCTTTGCGGAGTATACCATCTTTTCTAAGAAGTACTTGATCACCAACTTTGTAGTCCCAATCACGACGTGAGCTATTTTCTCGTTCTGTGTTTTGGTCTGTTTGGTGTTGCCTATATTCTCCAATTTTATTCCAGTCGGCCAGGAAGGGGATGTCAAACAACATGTCCCGTCCAAAGATGGCTGCACCTGGGGAGGCTTTTAGTACTGTGTGGTATGTTGAGCGAATGGCCCAAGCGACGTTCGTCACGAACTTGTCTATATCGCTTGTCTCTACTGAAGGGGCCATGTCTATTTCAGCTGTTCGAGCATAGATGATATCACCTGATGCACTCGTTCTAGAATTGCATTCGCTTGTGGATTCTTGACACTGGTAGGCTTACTCGTGATCCCATATGAGTCACATAGGGCTTTGAAGTGAAGTTTGAATTCGCTTCCATTGTCATAAATTATGTATTGACAACGTGGATACCTACTAAACCAGGTCTTGTTCACTAAGTTGCTGATCATTGCTGATGACTTATCAAAGTATGCTAACTTAGGTTCCTCATGGGTCTTTGTACCCTTCCGCCCTTTTGTATCCAGGGGAATAATCGCCTCAGTGATTACCGGTAGTTCAACTATTTCAAACCAGCTAGAAGCTGGGTCAATCATAGTCAGACACATGAAATCAATTACTGTCCCATCTTTACCTTTGATTGTATATGCGCCAATAAGGTCCACACATAGTACATCCCAAGGGTTTGTGACGGCGAATTTAGTAGGGAGTTTCCAGTACTTATGCTTATGCCTCTTGTTGACTTGGCATGCATGACAGTTTTTGACATATTTACGGACGGTATTTCGCATACCTTTCCAGTACATCGCAGCACGAAGGGTTTCTTCGAGTCTAGTGTGTCCAGGGTGCTGTAGATAGTGGTGGTACCAACTAACTGCACGGTGTTGAAGATCTTTCGAATGACCATTTTTCCTTCCTTACATAGGAGATGTGTACTTTCGACCAATTGTGTCGAGTACTGGTCTTTCAACGTCTTCAAGCTGGCATCAAGCTTTTGTGCTTCTGCAATCTCTTGTACTGTTAACGGGTAGATTACATCTTCTTCGCTGCGGTTTGCAAATACCAGATTCATTTCCTCTTGGTATGCAGAGGTGTCTATCGCACTCTCTTCTTGCATGGTGTAATGACACCAGCATTTGGTGAACGTCATCCAGTTCTCGTGCTCACTCGGTATTGGTCCGATGTCTAAGCGAGAGATGGCGTCGGCAACAGTGTTATGTATGCCTTTAATGTAAACAATTTCGGGGCCAAATTCCTCGAGGAGCAATCTCCATCGGTAGACACGGTCAGAGGTTAATCCGAGGGCGTCTTGGATTAGATTTTTATGGTCTGTGTAGACTTTTAATCTTTGTCCCCACAACATGCCTTTGAACTCCTTGAGTGTTTCCACTATGGCCAGTAGTTCTAGTTCGGTCACGCTGTACTTCTGTTGCGTCGTCGACAGCTTCCTGCTGAAGAACGCAAGGGGCCTATTACCCTGGGTGATAACTGATCCTAGTTGTTTAGACGAGGCATCAGTATATATCTCAAATTCCATTGAATAATCGGGATAGGCTAAGACTACATCCTTGGCAATTGAAGTCTTAACGTCATCGAATGCTTTTGATGCACCGTGTCCCAGTACCATGGACGTTTTTTCGTCTTGTTGGCTCTGGTGACCTTGGTGTGACCGCACTCTCCTACCAGTGAGGTGAGTGGGGCAAGCACTTCGCTGCGTCTTGCCCAAAGATCTCTATAGTACTGGACCATGCCCAGGAACTTACGGAGGTCTTTGACATTTTTTGGCGATGAAATCGCAAGAATCGCCTGTACCTTTTTCTGCTGTGGTTTAATCCCTGTTCGTGTGAGGGTATAACCTAGATATTCTGTTTCAAAGGTGCAGAATGACGACTTTCGGGCGTTGATTCGCAAGCCCGCCTCGCGTAGCCTGGTAAGCACCATTTTCAATTTGTCAAGGTGGTCTTCCAGGTTTGCCTTTGTGATGCATAACAAATCATCAAGGTAAGCTCGTACGAACTCTAAGGCTCCCATTAGTGTTGACATTTTTGCTTGAAAGATGTCTGGTGAACCTGCGATGCCCATTGGCAAACGGAGGTAGGAATACTTGCCCCATGGGAAAATGAGGGTACATATTTTGGATGAATCGGGATCCAGTCTAATGGTATAATAACCCATGTTTAAATCTAGGGTTGTAGCATAGGTAAATCCTTCTAGCTCTTGCAGGACTGTACTGATTTTGGGTAATGGAAACGGCTTTCGGACTAGTCGTTTATTTACTTCTCTAAAATCAGTGAGAAAGCGTACAGTTCCGTCTTGTTTTCCAGTGATAAATGATGGTGACGCCCATTCCGATTCAGGCTGAAACTCTACCACTCCCAGTTCGCATAATCTATTCAGTTCTTTGATAGTTGTTTCTTTGCGAGATTTTGGTACTGGGTATGCCTTGCCATGATATGGCTTTGCGCCCTCCTTAAGTTCGAAGGACACAGGCTCTGTGTTCCAATCACCTAGTGTTCCATCAAAAAGTTCCTCAAATTCTGTGAGTAACTCCAGCAACGAGTTTTGGTCTTGGAGACTTAGGTGAGTACAATTGGTGCTAACAATTGATTGGAGGTCTGCCTTTTTATAATTTGCATCTAGGATTTTAACTACCCGCTGTGTCGCTTCCTGCGTACTTTGCGGTTCATTTGCCATGCTGTTGTTAACAGCCCAGGCTTTATCCAAGTTTGATGAGGTCAGACTATTGATGTCTCTCATTGGCAAAATGATGTGATCAATGGATGGTTTGACATCCAAGAATGAGGTCGAAAGCTGGCTTAGCCATCTTTTTCTTATCATACTCTACTACGTCAGGAGTCACTGTGTACTCCTTACTGTTCGAATACTCAAAGAACTTTAAGTTGACTTTGCTCCTTCCTTTGGTTAGGAAGCTCCCATTCGACGTGCGCCAAGACTTTGGCACCTGCCTAGTCAAGTAGGAAAGCGTTTCTCCGTTCCTTTTGCATGGAACAGGAGATCACCATCAGATCCACTGTCTAGTAGGATCCTGATGACTGTGTTACTGGTACGACGCCCTGTAGAGTGTTCGATATTCTTACGGGCTGGATTTTCAGTCGCTTTATAGCGTGCTTGTGCTACTACAGTAGTGACCTGCCCTTCTTTACCTGTCGAAGGGGGGTTCACACTATTGAAAAGGTCACCCGACAGTTCGGGGTCCGACAATTCGGTTATTGTTTCACTCTGTGTAAGGTTGGCTGGAAGATTTCCTAGTTCTTCTGCCAGGTTCGAACATGTATTGTTTGAACCAGAAAATGTTATGTTGGCACGTGGGGAAGTCTTAATCGGACTAAGATAAGTGTTAATCATTTCATTACAATCGATTTTACTACACAATTTCTTAGTACTCCCCAACCCATCATCTCAAGATGAGTCTGAATCATCACTGTCACTCATTTCGTGATGCTTACGCTTCTTTTTTCCGATAGCGTTTCATTTTCTTGTTGGACTTGGTAAGTTTGTCGATTTTAGCGGATAGCTGCGCATAGCTACTTCCTCCTCGAGCAGGTCTCTCTAGTCCACGAGAGTTTCCATTTGGTTTTCTCCCCTTGAAGCTTGACTTGGGGTCCCATTGAGTCATACTTCCGGCAATCCGAGTGTTGTGGGTGGTATGTGCGCCCCATGTTTCTTGCAGAGAGAACAGTACTTCTCTGTGCGACGTTTCTTTGGAATCCGGTCACTAAAAGAGACCATCTTCTTCCTAGATGAGTCGTTAGCCTTGGCTACGGTCTTGGGTCCTTCTCCAACCTTCTCGGTGGGGTAGGCCTTCTCGATGCGTTCAAGGACTTCGAGAAGTTCCCTGACACTCTGTGGTACCAAAGCTCCACTGAGCTCATATTGGTCCTGCCAGTTCCTAGGAACCATCCTGAGGATGTGGCTTGCCAAGTCGGCATCATCAAATGGCCCGCATACTTTTGTAGACTTTGCAGCCTTGGAAGAGTAAAACAGGCACGGCAAGAGTTCCACATACCCGTTAAGGCGCTGGATCCTCTGCACAAAGTCCCTGGTGGGTACCCTGTTTGGTTTCTTCAGCCCATTGCTGATGTAGAAACGTTCTTGCTCTGCTGCATCCGTCCTGAAGACGGTCTGCAGGTGCAACTGGACACACTCCTGAAAGGAGGTCCAAGATGCCGGGCGTTTTGTGGGATGCTCTGTCCCATACACATCGGTCCAGGGTTCGCAATTGACTTGCTCCCCAACGATGGTGGTCCAAGGACGACGGGCAGTCTCCGACAATTGAGTGGAGTACTGCAGGAAGATCACTTGGCCAGCGGACACTAGGGCCTCGCTGGTGTGGATTTTAGCAGCAGTTGCTTTGTTCCACGACTGGAGGACGGGGGAATTTTCATCCGTCTCCTTGAACTTGGCTTTGGCTGCAGTGGCCGCAGTCAGTTTTGCCTCAGCCTTTGCATCTGCCTTACAGGCTTCCCCGTAGTCCGTGTCTAAGCCTCTCTGGGAAATTATTTCCATCGAGGTCTGGACATGGTTGAGGAACTGTTCAGGACTTCCCTCATCGAAGACGGTGACAGACAAGGTCATTTTGTTGGAGACCTTGATTTTGTTGATTACCTTCGGGTGTCCATGGCAGTGGGAATGTAGGAAATGGGTGGCTTGGACCTCCCTGAACTCCATTCACACTCCTGTGGCTTGAGTCCTTCTGGGCTTGATTTGCTGGTCGACATCTTCTTAATTGCCTCGCCAAGGGGTATATTATAAAACAAGGCCTTGACATAGGCCAAGAATCTGGAGCTTCCAGCTGGAACTCCATAAGTCTCCTTCACATTGTTTGATACAGAGGAAGGACTCAAAAGTCATAAGATATGAGTTTCTCAGAAATCATATCCAAATAGGATTTTCCTTCCCAGAACTCCACCATACACATTGTAGGTGTTTTCTTAGGTTGAATATCCAATGGAGGATTTCCTTCTCAGGAACCTTCCCATGGGACAGTTCCTTTGGGCAGTTGAATATGAGCCAGTCATGGAACTGCCACAAATCACTGCCAATCTCTCCCATGATCATTTGTGTTTTTATGCATGAGATAACTAGTATCTCATTCATCAGTTGTACAGTAGTATTAAGCTCATAAAAACAAAGTCAGCAAAGTCTACAACAAGATTTTTAAATACTTTCTGGCTTAGGTCACTATCAATTGATAACCTACTCGAGCGAATTTTTTTGGACCGTCTGTCCATCGCCGCACTGTCCTTCGACCGTCCGTCACCATCGAGCCAACCACCGTCCGTTCAACACCGTCGCGTCTGTCCTCCGACAGTCCAGCGTTCAGCATCCACGTGTTTGCCCGTCGAGCCACCGTCTTTCGTGCGCCGGTAAGTAGTAGCACCACGTCTGCACTACGTGATCCCGCCGCCAACAAGATTCGTGCCAATCGTGTCTCCTTCGAGTGCGAACCGCCACGAAGCTCCTACAAGACCCTTTTCCTTGGAACAAGTCTCGGAGCAGCCCTCTCAAGAATGTCTGCTGAGAAAATAGCCCCTATTGGGCTTAAGAACCAAGAGTGCGAGCGGAAGGGGTGGCGAGAAAGCCCCTATCCGTTATGTGCCGGATCGGGACCCAGTCCAAGAAGCTTTGGACCTCAAGCCTGAGACCCTCAAGTGCACCCTCGCAAATGGGTCAGAAACCCGAGTCACGGTTTGGTCCGGACACGGTACCAACGAGCAGTTTGTACTGCACGTGAACAAGGCGTATAGTACCGCCAAGAAAATGGGTCTAATTCCCGCCTGCGATGATGCCGAAAAGGCATATGACTCGAAAAAAGGTGATTGGAAGGCTGTTCTACGCGAACTTGCCGATGACCCCCTCAGCAAGACTGAGAAGGAGAAAAAGACCGCAGAGTCACTCTCCCTAAAGGCCGACATGCTCGCCTTAAGGACAAAAATGACCGACTCGGCCCTAGAAGTTTTTCAACTCTACGCCAACCTTCTCACTGAGGAGGCACGTCAGCCCTGGGACTTAATTGTCAAGGAGCAGACAGAGTCAAGTCCCTTTCATGACATCTTCGGAGTCGAAAGGAAGAAGTCACCGGGCAAGACGTCCGAGTCATTCAGGAGGTGCCAGTTACTCCACCTCCG
>JABMIG010000034.1:585000-724520 GCA_013187285.1 Cyclotella cryptica | reverse complement strand
AAATCTCAAAGACACCTCGAACTTGTCCACTAACTTTGATGTAGATCCCAACTCAGTGAGGGACACCCTACATGAATCAAAGTCAATTGAGCCATCTAACCCACAAAAATCAATGGACTCAGTAACAGCAGTACTAGCTGTACAAAAATTAGCGACTGGAAGTCAGTCCTCGACAAAACTCAAACACTTGTCCAGGAGTCGCAAAAACAACTTCTTGAGAGTACTATTGGACACTGGTTCCGATGGTGACCTCATGTTCCATGAAAAGGAACCACCAAGCGTTTTCCCTACTTGACTAGGCAGGTGTCAAAGTCTTGGCACACGTCGAATGGGTGCTTCCAAACCAAAGGAAGAGGCGAAGTTACTCTAAAATTCCTAGAGTACTCCAACAGCAAGGAATACACAGTTAAACCTGATGTTGTGGAGTATGATGGTAAAAAGATGGCTAAGCCAGCGTTTGACCTCATCTTAGGTGTAAAAACACTAAGAGAGCTTGGAATTGTTCTAGATTTTCGAACAAAGGATATTACCATTGATGAGATCATCTTGCCGATGAGAGACATCAACAGTCTGTCAACTAGCTCTAAGATTGAAAAAGCTTGGTCAGTTAACCACAGCATGATTCATGAACCACGTAGTACTGAGGAAGCCACTCAGCGTGCAGTTCACATCTTAGATGCAAAATATGAAAAAGCAGACCTCCAATCAGTTGTTGACAACAATTGTCCTCACCTTAGTCTACAAGATCAAAATAAGTTGTTGGAGCTCCTCCGTAAATATGAGGACCTCTTTGATGGTACACTAGGTGATTGGAATACTGAGCCTGTCTCCTTCGAACTGAAGGAAGGTGCAAAACCGTACCATGGCAGAGCCTACCCAGTGCCACATTCAGTAAAAGAGACTCTCATGAAAGAGCTCAAAAGACTATGTGACCTAGGGGTACTACAGTGGCAGCCCGCATCTGAATGGGCTTCACCATCATTCATAGTACCAAAAAAAGATCAGACTGTACGTTTCCTAAGTGATTTTAGAGAAGTAAACAAAAGGATAGTTAGAAAACCATTCCCGTTACCTAAAATTAGTACAGTCATGCAAGAGTTAGAAGGTTTCACTTTTGCCACAGCCCTTGATTTAAACATGGGCTACTACACCATTAGGTTGGATCCAGATGCATCCAAGATCTGCACCATTATATTTCCATGGGGTAAGTACTCTTACCTCAGGTTACCAATGGGAATTGCTGGTTCTCCGGACATATTTCAATCGAAAATGACGGAACTAATGGCCACCCTTGAGTTCGTAAGAGCTTACATTGATGATCTACTATGTATCACCAAGGGAACCCTGGAAGACCACCTGGCTAAATTGGAATTGGTCCTCTCCAGACTGCAAGATGCGAACCTAAAAGTAAATGCTCGCAAATCAAACTTCTGTGCCATTGAAACAGAATATCTTGGGTACATCCTCTCACGAGAGGGAATTAAACCACAACCCAAGAAGGTACAGTCGATACTTGCACTGACACCGCCCAAAAATGTCAAAGACCTCCGTAGATTTCTTGGCATGGTCCAATACTATCGAGATCTTTGGGCACGGCGCAGCGAAATGCTTGCCCCACTCACAAGCCTCGTAGGCGAGTGTGGTCATACCAAACAATCCAAACTTCTCAAGGTTAAAAAGAAACCCTGGAAATGGACTGAGGAACATCAAAAGCATTCGATGGCGTAAAGGCCACTATCGCCAAAGATGTGTCCTTGGCCTACCCTGATTACTCAAAAGGGTTTGAGATCTATACTGATGGATCCAAGAGACAACTTGGAGCCGTCATTACTCAGAACAACCGGCCAATTGCATTTTTCAGCAGAAAACTCTCTGTCTGTCAGCAAAAATACAGCGTAACAAAATTGAACTTCTAGCCATTGTTGAAACACTCAAAGAATTCAAAGGAATGCTGTGGGGCCAGCCTATTGTAGTCTACACAGACCACAAGAACCTCATGCAAGATGCACTCGGTTTAACCTGTGACAGGGTTTACCATTGGCGTTTATTACTAGAGGAATATGGTCCTGAAATCGTGTACATCAAAGGAATCCACAACACAGTTGCGGATGCGATTTCACGCCTTGACTTTGGTCCAACAAAGGACGTCAAGGAAAACTGGATGACCTTCACCAAATGCTGGTGTTATTACACTATGCAATCAGAAGAGGACCCATCCCCAGCACAACACTCAGACCTCATGAACTTTGTGTTTGCTAACCGCAGCGAAGAGAATGCGATCTATCCCCTGACAGTTCGGGAGATTGCCGCAGCTCAACAAACGGATAAAATGCTGGACAAACTCAGCCTGCTGGAGGCATACAAACCTCAGCTGGTAGAAAATGTTCAAGTACTGTGCAAAGATGGCAAACTTGTCATCCCACAGGAACTCCAGCAGCGAGCAGTACAGTGGTACCATCACTACCTGCAGCATCCAGGGACAACCCGTCTCGAAGAAACTCTTTGCGCTGCGATGTATTGGAAAGGTTTGAGACACTCTGTCCGCACCTTTGTCAAAAATTGTCATAAATGCCAAGTCAACAAACGACGCCAACATAAGTACGGTAAATTGCCTACAAAATTGGTTGTATCAAACCCTGGGAGGTACTATGTGTGGACCTAATCGGACCATACACTCTCAAGGGCAAAGACGGCACTGAAATTGACTTTATGTGTGTCACAATGATAGATCCAGCTACCAGTTGGTTCGAAATTGTGGAACTACCGGTAACTGAATTCAATTCTGTTACTCCCAAGGGTAAAAGGGCCTCAAGGGTACTAACACACATAATAAACCTAAAGAAGCATACTTTGATAAATCATCAGCACAAGTTGGCTCTTTAGTAAACAAGATCTGGTTTAGCCGTTACCCACGTTGTCAAGTAATCATTTACGACAATGGAAGCGAGTTCAAGCTCAATTTCGAAACCCTATGTGATTCATACGGTATCAAGCGTAAGCCAACCAGCATCAAGAACCCCCAAGCAAACGCAATACTAGAACGGATGCATCAAGTAATCATGACAATGCTCCGTGCCGCTGAATTAGACATGGCCAATACAGTGGCTCCTAGTGACATAGCAGACTTCCTCACAGATGCTGCATGGGCCGTTCGCTCCACATACCACACGGTACTCAAAGCCTCTCCAGGTGCAGCAATATTTGGCAGGGACATGCTGTTTGACATTCCCTTCCTAGCTGACTGGAACAAAATAGGAGACCATAGGCAACGCCAAACCGATCGCAACACCGAACGTGAAAACAAGTCTCGCGCCGATTGGGATTATAAAATTGGTGATAGAGTACTTCTTCGCAAAGAAGGTATCCTCCGCAAATCAGAAAGCAAATACCATAAAGATCCTTGGACTATATCGACAGTCCATACGAATGGTACTATCAGGGTTCACCACGGAACAAAATCAGAAAGATTAAACATTAGGAGAGTAACACCATACTTTGACACTACAGACACTTAAAATAAAGAACATGTCAGTGAATCACTCTTACTCCTCTCTCCACTAACACTTACGCTTGAAATAATGCTTCAGTAGTCACTACTCAGCCAGGAAAGTCTTGTATCACCAGTATAAATTGGTACACAAACAAGTGTCTTCCGCTCACAAAACAGGCCTCCCCATTTTTCCTTTCCAAAGAAAAGGTTTTTTTCACACCTCACCTGACCCTCCATTCGTGGGGCGAGTGACATAGGCCAAGAATCTGGAGCTTCCAGCTGGAACTCCATAAGTCTCCTTCACATTGTTTGATACAGAGGAAGGACTCAAAAGTCATAAGATATGAGTTTCTCAGAAATCATATCCAAATAGGATTTTCCTTCCCAGAACTCCACCATACACATTGTAGGTGTTTTCTTAGGTTGAATATCCAATGGAGGATTTCCTTCTCAGGAACCTTCCCATGGGACAGTTCCTTTGGGCAGTTGAATATGAGCCAGTCATGGAACTGCCACAAATCACTGCCAATCTCTCCCATGATCATTTGTGTTTTTTATGCATGAGATAACTAGTATCTCATTCATCAGTTGTACAGTAGTATTAAGCTCATAAAAAACAAAGTCAGCAAAGTCTACAACAAGATTTTTTAAATACTTTCTGGCTTAGGTCAGGCCTTGAAGAAGGTCTTGGGTGCCCTGTTGAGGTTAGCTCGAAAAAGAATTTTTTTTATTTTTTTATTTTTAAATTTTTCTTCGCCGGCTTTTATTTCTTGAAAGTCTTGCTCCAAGGTATTTCGCGAGAATTCTCGATCACGAAATTAATCCGACTCGTAGGAATCCCAGATCGCTCGAAGTTTATCGCTGATGCTCGCTGATCGCGGGATTATTTTGGAGAGCTTCGTAGATCGCGAAACCGTAGGAATTCGCCGATCGCGTAGCCGATTTTGGATAAATCGTCGATCGTGCAAAAAAACGTATTGCTGGTGCGAAAAGTTAAAATTGCCGCTCGCGATAAAAAAATTGTTAGCGTACCTCGTGTCGGAAGGTTTGGATGTCGATGGCTTCGGTGCGCGAAGGTCGCACCACGGTTATCTATAGATAGTGACCTGAGCCGAAAATCGTCGTAAAAAATATCACGCGAAAATTATAGGCATTTTCGACAGGTGTCGAAGAATTGATTTTATGAGCTATATTTTGTGCTATTGTGAGGATGGAAAGGCAGTGGAACTGCACTCCAGTCCAAACGATGCAAACGAACATTGTGTAGACTTCTACACAATATGGTATGTCTATACCCTTCTGAAAGATGTTCAGATCTTCCAAAAGTGTGTTCTCTTATTTGGGGTTCTGAACTTCCATGTGTGGGAGTCCATGCCGTCGGGAGGTGGACTCTCCTACTTGGGGTCCTGAGAATGCTCCTATTTAGGTTTTGTACCCAGGGGTACAAAAAAGGCTGATTCATGCTCTATTTAGGTTTTGTACCCTAGGGTACAAAAATGGCTGATTCTTGGCCTATGTCAATCTAACAATCTTCTTAATCCACATCATCATAGTGAACTGGAAACAAACACATAAATTGCAGCAAACACATCACAGTGATGAATCAGGTCATTGCGAAAGACCTGTCTCAAAATACCCCATTGCTTAAATCTTTTGTTGATAGTTTCCTGACAAGATCTCACCTGCTTGGACATTGCATCCTTTTCTCTTGGCTCGGTCAAACTATTTGGGCATTTCAATCTCAACGGTGCCTCACCTAAATAGCCATCATCAGCCTCAACCAGCTCACCTGGCTCTAACCATGCTGCAAGTGACTCATGAAAAATCATAAGATCATTGTAAACTCCTGGCCTCCACCACCCACAAATCCAGCAAATGTCACCTCCCAATATTGAAACAGCTACCTCAACGAAGCTTCCATTTCATCTTTAAACCCTTGTAAAATTGATTTCTCATCGTATTCTTCCTCCAAATCTTCACCATCAACAGCACTCCTGAGCGTTGCAACCTTGGTAGTCACCAACTTCAAAAATACACCCCACAATACCCAGCAAATTGCCTTGGTAGTCACCAACTTCAAAAATACATCCCACAATACCCAGCAAATTGCAAATCTAAATGTAGGCACATCCGTAGCCATTGCAACAGTCAACTTCTCCTCGCAATCCAAAAATAAATTGAGGTAAGCTCATCTTTCCGACAACATTTGTGGAGCAATAGCGCACAACCCAAAAACAGCTAGTGAATAATCATTCACCTTCCAACTGTCTCTTGGCAAAGTAATCATGAAATCATCATCCTTCATTGGGAACAACTCAGACAGATGAATCTTCTCACTGGCAGGCTCAAGATTTGCAACCACCCTATTCTTTAATGGAGACACCTCAGCACCAACATTGGTATCAGCAACTAATAGCAAATCCATGAACATCGCAGAAAGGGAAGTCCAAGGAAACTTGGAAGGAATGGCTTTCCTCTCAGACACATAACCAGTCAGCATGGGTTCAACTGAATCAGAAACTGCATACGCGAAGACAAAAAGAAAAGGCCCTGAACTGGTAGCAACGATTGCTAAAGCACTATATTTGCCCATGGACCTCTTCTCAACTGGACACCATACATCGACTTGCTCCTTCCATAGCTTCCCATAATCTGAAACACCGTTTGTATTCTCTGTTTCCCACTCCAACACGACTGGAACGATGACTCTGTCATTTTCACTACCGAAAGTCTTTGAAGCTAACAGAAGCAAGAGTTTCAAGGGATCAGTGGGTAAACCTTTTTTTCATGCTGCTGCCGGTTGTCCCTAAAAATTGAATAAAAAATTTGGGTGGTTGAACGTAGAATGGTACCTCCTTGCCATCAGGAGCTCGAATGTCGAACTGAATAAAATAAGATTTCTTGTTTTCTCCATCATCTGCAAACTCCTCAGACCTCACTGACAATGTCGAATGCTGTTCGTGTAACTTCAATGGTGTCACTGATAGAAGCCAACAAAACACTGATTGATTTCGACAAAACACCCTTGATTTCAGTCAACTGACTTACTACCACGACCACTAACAGAAGACAGATTGCTCATTTCCGGTAGATCAGTACATTTGTTTATGTTAATGTTTATCGATCGTGGATCCCCTCAGGATCAGCCTCAACACTGATCGGACGACAAAACGATGTGAACATAGACAGCATAGTCCGTAGGATCTGGAATAAGTTAAAAAACAGGTGAGTAAAAAAAATAAAACATAATTAACTTTAAAACGGAGACACAATACAAAAATTGAAGACTTACACCCATTTCTTGAACAGACAAAGGAGTAACAACACTGTTCTGTGGAACCTAAAAATATTTTTGACAAAATAAGAACAGAATCCATGAACAAGACTAAACAAATGTGAAGGTGCTTACCTCAGACAATTCTGTAGCGCCACCACCGTTGCAGCAGCAGAGCCTGTCTCATCATTGGAATTTGGATTCATGTTTGACTGGAATATTTATTTGACAATAATGATGATGAGATGTAATCCAGACAAAATATGAACATTGACCCACACACAAAAGATGAATCAACAATTTTAATGAGGCACTCCCACAAAACAACAAACAATGATCGTCACAAATATGAAATAAAACTTAATTCCAAAAATATTGTCGGCAAATAAGCTCCCACAAATCAGCTTACAGCCAGTCTGATCCACAAAATTGGAGCTAACCCAGCATACAAGATTGTGCATTGCTTTTCCAATGAACAAAAATGATGGCCGCCCAACTGTGACAAGTGCCAAAACCATAGTAAATCAGAAAACAGCTACCCTGAAATATCAAATATCCAACAACCAATCAGCCATAACATCAGTTACTACAGCCATACCCAAGATATCACAATTACCAACCCAACACACAGCCACCCCTGTAATCCCCAACCAACAATGTAGCAGCCAATTCCACCAACTGAGTATGTATTGTTGATATTGTCAGAAGATTGAAAATCATGACATCTTGTACAAAATGCCAAACCACAAATATAGATCACAAACTGCTAGCAACAATCACTACCATCATGATGGCTGCTCTCCCATAGTGACACAAGTGCCAAAACCATAAGTTATAACAAAAATGGATCAACAGCCAAACAAAAGACACAACAACTACCAACCCATCACACGGCCACCCCTGTAATCTCACAACCAACAATGAGGCAGCTCATTCCACCAACTAAGTGTGTATTGTTGACCTTGTCATAAACCTGGAAATCATGCCGTCTATTATAAAACACCAAACCACAAATATAAATCACAAAAAATCACTACATCAATCACTACCAACATGATGGCCGCTCTCCCATAGTGACACAAATGCCAAAATAAGTTACTACCAACATGAAGCCACAGCCAAACACAAGATACCACAACTACCAATCCAACACATAGCCACCCCTGTATTCTCACAACCAACAATGTGGCAGCCAATTCCACTATCTGACTGTGTATTGTTGAAATTGTCATAAGACTGGAATCCATGCCATCTAGTATAAAACAAAAGATGACTAATATAGATCACAACAAACTGCTTGCATCAATCACTACCAACATGATGGCCGCCTTATCAGAGTGACACAAATGCCAAAATAATAAGTTTCTACCAACATGACGCCACAGCCAAACACAAGTTAACACAACTACCAATCCAACATACAGCCACCCCTGTAATCTCACAACCAACAATGTGGCAGCCAATTCCACCAACTGACTGCGTATTGTTGGAATTGTTATTAGACTGAAAATCATGCCATCTAGTACAAAACGTCACACCACAAATGTAGATCACAACAAACCGCTTGCATCAATCACTACCAACATGATGACACAAGTGCAACTATAAAGTCGTTTTAAAAGAAACCAACCATAATAAATTTGAAACAGATGCACCATAAAAACATAACCACATCAACAAATTTCCCCAGGACGATTCAACAAGAAAAACCAACACAAACTCAAGCAGCAGCAATCACACAATGACGCCACTGCTAACCACTAAAAAGCCAAACAACAGCCACAACCAAACGCCAATCACAGAAAAGTACATACCTGGATCTCTTTTAGTTTAACTGACTATTGTAAAAAGTAAATAAAATGATGTCAGAATTGGAAAGCTAAACCAAAACAGCAGTAATTAAATCACGCCAAGACAAAGCCATAACCAAAGCCAAAACACAAAATCACAAGCCAACAAGAAGGCCAAGAAACAGTCACTCACAAACACCAATTACAGAGAAGGGCATACATAGATGTCTCTTAGTTCAACAGTAAAGTTTGTCAAATAAAACAAAATAACAACGCCAGAGTTGAAAACACACAACAACGCCACAAATCGCCATGAAGAAACCGCCAGCAAACCCAAGACAAAGCCGCCAGCAAACCCGCCATCGACTATTCATCTTCCACAAACAGCCACTCCAAAAGGGTACCAACCCAACAAAAAGACGCCATACCAGACACAACATCAAAAGAACATACCTGAATATGGCTCTCACTCCAACTGCAACGTCGTTGATATTAAAACAAAACAAACAATGTTAGAATGGACATTGCTACAAAGAAATGTAAAAGCTTCCAAACATAAAAGCAAGAACGAACAACGAACGCGACACATAGAACACAAGACGACACGCAGCAACGACGACGCCGTTACAACGACGACGCCGGCTAACGACGACGCCGTGCTAACGACGACGCCGTGCTACAACGACGACGCCGTGCTACGCTACAACGCCGTACAACGAAAGCCATGGCACTCACAACCAAATTTCACAACCTCACAGTCATGAAAGAGCAATAAATCAACGACACCATCACACACCAATACCAAAGCAACCAAGACGGAAAGAACCTGACAGAAACACTCACTGACTATTGTGCTGTTGTTCACTGTTGCATCTTCTCTTGCAAAAACAATCCTCAAACACTAAAATACTGTTAAAAACTACTAGGGAATTTAACCAGCGACATGCAGTGTTAAATTAATATGCGTGATTAAATAACTGCACAAAGTTCCCAAGAAAAACACGTAAAACGTCTAAAACATAACAGAAAAGTATTTAATATATTGCCTTCACGATTAAATGCATTCACGCTTCATTTTTCGCAAAACTGCACAGCCACCACCAACAACAATAAAATTGATCGTTTCACGGTACTGAACCTTCTTCTACTTTACAACATGTACCAACCTCACCGAAAACTTTGTACGATCAGAATGACTACAATAACGTCATAACAAAATGTAGCGTCACCCAAAATCTGACGTCGCTACCTTTCAAATAACTTGGTTAACCATCAGCTTCCAGCAAAAATAACATCCACTGCCAAAAAATCTTGCAGTGGCTGCTGGTAATTATCTTTTAGCGAATAATCAATTTTCTTGGTGTTCCCTGAACCCCCTAGAAAAAAATAAAACATGGGGCATCGAGGAACTTTGGGTCCTCTTTCGACCTCACCCTCACCTCATCTTCGAATTCCCTCCACAGTGTCTTGTGCCAACTAGGTAGTGGAGAGCGCAACCATGAAGAAAGCTACGTCCATGCTCGCGATGGCCTTCGCTCTCCTAACCCTGCTTGGCTCCTCTTCCGCCTTTGTCCTCACTGCCAGGTTGAGGCCCGCAACTCAACTCTACATGGTCCCCCGCTTTGACAAATCCAACGGACGATGGTACACCGACGACCCCGCCGAACAAGCAGGCTCCTCGTACGGCCCCATAGGTTCCCTCTACCGAGCAGGCCCAAAACCCTTCCTCCAACGCATCTTCAACGCTGACACCTACGACCAGGCAGTATTAAAGTATATGGCGCAAGCTGGCTGCGATAGGAAAGAGGCGCAGGGGAACATGGATGCGTTTCTAGAGAATCCGCAGGATTGGGCCTATCAAAAGACAGCGGAGGCGAACGGGGCGTTTGTTAAGGACTATGCAAACGCGAATATGTCTCCGAAGCAGGTCACGCTGAGCACAATTTGGGGTGAGCATATTCAACTATGTCCTAATGTAATTGACTTAACATTTGGAATATAACTCATGTTCAACCGGTGTTAACAGGTTTGGGGGTTGTGTACTTCTTCGGTAACTTGGCATACAATGGAATTCAGGGAGGCATGCTGTCTGACTCGTTTCATCGTACAATGGAGCTGTTGGCTGGATCTCCATAGAACTACATATTGTCGAGACATTGTTTTTATGGGTTCTGTGTTGAGGTGTGGGACTCGTCACTAGGGTATGATTTACAGTTGCTGGAAGCACGAATGGTTTTGTTGCAATGTCATAGACCTGAATCTTTTTCAGATTATTTTGCTGTGAGCTGTGAAAAAATCAAGATGCGGAAAAATTCCAATGGCATGACTGCCGATGTAGAAACATCGTTGGCGTTAGTCTGGAATAGTACGCTCGACCTAAGTGCTCAGCATGCATGTCCATGTGAGAAGATAGTGAATTAAGTTTTGTTTAATTCGACCAAAAAAGAATAGCTCTCCTGTTCATTCTAATAGTTATCGTCATATAGCTGAGTTTCCTTTATCGTCAACGAATTCATCCATCTCCACAGGTGGCACAGTCCGCAAATTAATGAAATCGGCGTTCCATGCCTCTAGCGAGCACTGTCTGGAGTGTTGGCCTTGTCTGGAGTGTTGGCCTTCTTCGAAAGCTTATTTGAGGATGAGAATCCGAGTAATCTTACTTTTGTTGAAGTCGCGTCAATTGAACAGGAAAGAAAGTCAGTAATGGTCATGATTATTCAGACCAAAGTTATTTTACACTTATTCAATCACTTTCGTCGTCATCACTGTATTCATTTTTGTCTTCATCATCAACTGACGGTTGTTCGTCTGTCGGATTGCCATCGTCGTCATCACCATCTTCTAAAAAGTCATGCTGTTCCATAGGCTTTCTTAACCGAAAGTTCAGCGCATCTGTCAAATATGATAGAGGCCATTGATATCGCAGTTTCACCATGTCAATGAAATCAGTGTCTCCATTTTTTGCTAGCCCTTTTTGTAGGGCTTCTATTTCCTTCTTAGTAACTGAAGTCAATCAAAGAGTGAACAAACATACGTCAATTATTTAATGGATGAGCAGAAACGGAAAAACCTTGACTTACAATCCAACTCCTTTTTGTACACATTAGCATGAGGTATGTCCATGTCTGTCCAACCAGTCATGTTCAAAATTTGCCTCTTGAATTCAGCGTGATCTCCAATTGTGATGACATCAAAATGAGTGTCAAGAATCTCCATTGCTCGTCGAACTTTCTCCTCTTTTGTAACATTAAATGGATTTCTACCTATGTTGGTAGGGTAATTATCATGATACCGATGGATTTGAATATTGTATAAAAAGAAGTCCAACACGGTGTTCCATTTTCCGGGTGCAGACAAAGATTGGAGGTGGGCAGCCCAATCGTCTCTCGAACTTTTTTTGCTCTTCATGACTTTGTAGAGGCTCATGGCATGATTTAATGGATCGCGCAACATGACAGAATTAATCATGCCACATCCCTGTGATTCCACGGTAGATCTCCATCTGTTCAATATGTCATCGCTCTCGTTCAAGTAGTTGTTGCATAAATGACTGTGTGCTATCCTCCATTCATTTGGGCCGAGATTTTGCACATAATCATCCATCATGGAGTTGAATAGTTTCTCTATACCTTCTGCTTCCTCGTTTGGTTGACCGTTCACAACAGCTCTTGCCCATCGTTGAAAATAGCTTTAAAAAGAAACGAGGCAGTACAGGAGACGATTATCTGGGAGAATTCAAAATGAATATTATAACGCCTACAAAACACTCAATGTAGCTCTCACCGATGATTCCCATTCTCGGGCTTTTGGTACTTCCGTAACCAGTGGTTTACTGCGAATTAGTTCGAGAAATGTTGGTGGCGATCATTTAGTATCATACGCGATCACACGTTGGAAGTCATGGAGATTCTTTGTGCGTATTACAGACATGGAACTCACTCGACGATCCACCAGTGCTCGGAATATGATAAAAGAACAAGACTCCGCATTTATAGGGATACTTCCTCTTTGCCGTCGCCCTTGGTGGTATTGCGCCTGCATATAGTGGCGTGGATGATTCCTCGATGTACAAGTCATTCGTCCGTTGAGTGGAACAGTTGATGCCCTCCTGCGAATAATATGTTAAGGACAAGACTGAACATGCTAGTGCTGCGAGAAGTAGTCTGCCGTGTCTCTTCATTTTGACTGTTTTGACGGATCTTGGTGCTTACTTGCAATTGTTTGCGCTTTTTGCATTGTAATAAATTGTCCACAGAGGTCCTGCTAGGTGCTGCTACAAACGAGTGTGGTGACCGTTTGTCAAGCTTTCGGGCCTTCTGCCTACGTACGTACAAATTACTACGTATTACGAATGATTTTGGAACCTGGAGCGGTCTCTTTGCATGACGGACAGACAACTGTTCGCTGCCAATTCAGCAAACAACATCCACCTTCCGCCACTGCTCGACCACCCAATAGACGTTCCTCGACATTATTATTTTATAATCCTAGCAAGCCTTTCTCTCAGAACTCCGTTTCCCACCATACGCCCGTAAATCGCTCAAACACTTTAGAATCATGCCCAAGCCCGACAAAAAGAGTCGAAAGAAAGAGAAACAGCAGATTGCCACTGCGGAAGTTCCCATCGTCGATGTAGATGACAGTGACGCCAATGCTCCTGATTCAGATCCAAGGGATGACGAAACATCAGATCAAAGCGATGACCAAGCCAACGACCCATCGGACAAAACTGAACCCGAAACCACTGAAGATGGAATCATCACCTCCACACCCTTCTCAGCCCTAAACTTGCACCCGTCCCTTCTCTCTTCCATCGCCTCTCTCAAATGGTCCAGCGCTACTCAGATCCAAGCATCTGCCATCCCACCGGCCCTTGAAGGCAGAGACGTCATCGGCCTCGCGGAAACCGGCTCCGGAAAAACAGGTGCATTCGCAATTCCCATTTTGAATTACCTATTGGACAAACCTCAAAAGCAGGTGTTTGCGGTTATTTTGGCGCCTACTCGAGAACTGGCCTTTCAAATACATGAAGTTATGGTAGCTCTGGGAAGGGGAATGGGTGCCAACTCGGTTTGTGTTGTGGGAGGGGTTGATATGGCGAGTCAGGCTATTGCTCTGGCGAGGAATCCTCATGTTGTTGTTGCTACAGTAAGTGATGGTTATCGAACACTTGTTTTGGATTGAATGGGATTCTGCAATGACTCACTATCTCGCAATTTAATGTTCTGACACACCAGCCTGGCAGACTGTTAGACCATTTGCAAAACACAAAAGGGTTCCATTTACGACAATTGAAATATCTCGTGATGGACGAGGCCGACCGCATGCTTTCCATGGACTTTGAGAAGGAAATCAATCAAATTTTAGAAGTCATTCCCGACTGCGAAAAGGGACGACGCACTATGCTGTTTTCTGCCACAATGACCTCGAAAGTGGAAAAATTGCAGCGTGCTTCGTTGGTAGACCCAGTGAAAGTGGAAGTGTCAACGAAATTCCAAACGCCGAAAAAGTTATTGCAAAGTTATCTCTTCATTCCTGCCAAATACAAAGATTGCTATTTGACATATTTGATCAACGAACACGCAGGACAATCCGTATTGGTGTTCGGAGCAACATGTAACAATGTACAAAGATTGGCTCTCATGTTGCGTAACTTGGGATTTCCAGCCATTTGTCTCCACGGTCAAATGTCTCAGCCCAAACGTCTGGGGGCGTTGACTAAGTTCAAAGCTGGAGGCAGAGATATTCTCATTTGCACTGATGTGGCTAGTCGTGGCTTGGATATCCCTAGTGTAGATGTAGTGATCAACTTTGACTTGCCGGGTCATGGAAAGGATTATATTCACAGGGTCGGAAGGACAGCGAGAGCCGGACGAAGTGGGAAGGCAATTGCAATGGTTACTCAGTATGATGTTGAGGTGTATCAGAGGTTGGAACATCTGGTGAGTGTTGCCAGTTGTTGTTGATTTCATTTATTTACGTTTCCGAAGTTTGTCGATTATTTTGGCTTGTTTGGTGTCAGCATTTCTAACGATGCCTGTCTGCTCTCACGGCGCAGCTTGGTCAACGGCTCGCAGAATACAAACTGCCCGAGGAAGAAGTGCTTCTCCTTTTGGAGCGTGTCAACGAAGCCCAACGTCTCGCAACGAGAGAGCTTAAAGAACAGATTTCCACTCGTGATGGGAACCGCAAGAGTCGTAAAAGAGGGAAATATGAAGATGGCGATGGAGACACTGAGACTGCTATCAAAAATGATTTGAAGCGGGGAATGTATGCTGGGGGAAGTGGTGGTAATGGAGGTGGTTATCACAACCAACGTGGATCTGGGTCTGCAAGGAAAAAGCAAAAGCATCGTAGATAGGGAGATGAAGCGATTTGGATCTGACGTGTCAACTACCAAACACATCTTCTTAGCTGCAGTATAGGAAGATACTATTAATTACTGACAAATAATGTTGATGGGCATGGTAGTTCACAGCTTCAGGTGATGTTAGGGGTTAAAATAGTGCATAGAGTTACAAAATGAAGAAGTTGTGATGTCATTTTTGTGCGAAATTGTCATAGTAGCTGAAGCTCGTAAAGTCGCACAATGCCTAGTTGAGGCTCTCCTTCAGCATCTTTTGCGCAAGCCGGCCCTTTACTGCCCCAACCTTCTGCATTTGGAAAACCAACTAGAAAGTAGAAAAATCTTGTCAGCAAATGCATTAGAACACGTAGTCAGAGATTTATCTTGAAGACTCACCTATCAATCGACTTCCATCAGGAGACAAATCGAACCCCGCACCAACAAAATCACAGCTTCTGTTTCCAACGATATCACCGGTGAAAATCCAATCTTGTTCGTCAGAAGAGTAGTCAAAAACTCTGACTCGACCAGCCGAATTAAGATCATCACTAGGTGAATACTTGGCTTGACTAACCGCCAATCGCATTCCATCATCACTAGTTCTGAGCTGATATCCAAAATCTGATGGCATCGAGAGGTCTGAGACAATATCATTTCCTAACGATTTCCATAGATGCGAATCTTCATTGTATTCCAAGATGCGAACAATCCCATTTTTGCTTTCCCCGGTGTACGTAGAAGACCAATGAAAATCACATGCTACAGCTAACACTTTGCCGTCAGCAGATAACTCGATTTCTCGCCCGACATTTTCCCCGATTTCAGTGCCAGTTATTACTTGGCCGAAATCGACCCAACTGTTTACATTTGCATCATATCTATATACTTTAACTTTTCCTTTGTCATCATGAAAGCTACGAGATCCAATTGCGATACTGTAGCCATCTCCCGATAGAGAGATTTTTCTACCCCAGAATTGGTCTGTTGAAGTTCCCTTAATGCGTTGTCCAAGTCTCTCCCAGAAGTTCGTTTCCATGTTGAAACGGAATACATCCACTACTCCTGCGTTAACAATAAGTCCAGCAGAATTTTGGGCATCATGCTGAATGTCACTTATTGCAGCGATTCTCCCATTTCTGTTGACTGCCGCATTACCGAATTCATCCAGCGATGACTTCCCAAACATTTCGTTTCCATATAATTCCCAGTTTTCCGAATCTGGTGAGTACTGGAAACTGCCAAAGTGTCCTATATGTGGCTGACCATCGCGCGCAGCATCAACCGAAGACATGATGAGGTGGTATCCGTCGTCAGTTATGATCCCTTTGAGTGTATCGTTCCTATATTTTCCAATGATATTTTGCCCTGTTTGTTGAAAGGAAAGTTCCGTTTGGTCATTGGTTTCATTCTTGTTGCTTTCTACAATATCATAAACACGGGTCAGACCTCGAGCACTATCATATAATGGAGCTGTCACGGAAAATCTTGATCCCTCTGCACTTCCTCCTAAACGCAGAGTTGCGCCGAAGAAGTCTCCAGGAGTTGGTCCCACAAGATCACTTCCAAGTTGCTTCCAGCGACACAAGTGTGAAATATTGCGAGGACTAGTTGAATTATGAAAGTAAGATGTATTTGATGTTCGACATGGGGTAGTTTCTGCCATCATCAACTCTGGATAATCAATGTAAGTCAACGGCGATGAAATCTCATCGTCTTTAGGTTGTGCGACATAAACAACTTCAACTATGGCCACTGCAATTCCAGCACACAAAAGTAGCAAAAACGCGAGAACGAGCATTTTCTCGCTGAAACTCCATTTCTTGACAGTTTCGACTAAAAATACACGCACTGCATTGGAAGAGTTCGATTGATCCGCATCAGCTCCTCGAACGGGAGTGGCAATCACTATCGGGACGGAAGGTGTTGCGCCGTTCTGAAGCTCAATAATATTTCCTTGATTCGAAGGCGACGGCAGCTGGGCAACCACTGACGGGATTGCATCTAAATCTGCTGGAGTTGCAACCGCAAATGTGGTAACTGGCGAAATGGGATCAGATCGACGTGAACTTGATGAGACTCCGGACTCTGTCGACATTGTCAATATGAAGGTATGTTAATAGACTAGAACTTGTTCGCCTCGGTTGTGAACTTGTCGATATCGTATGGAAGCTTTGTGACAACGCGATTTCGTTCGTTCGAGCGAAGTCGGTCCTCATGACATCATCACAGAAATATGTTGTTGTGACTTTGTTTTAAAGTACGTACCACACAATGGAGTGTTTCGTGGGTGATTCTTGGTACGACATCACCTACGTACCTGATTAATAATTTTTATCGGAACCGATTCCCCTTTAAGGTATTGTACGGTGTCGTACATACCTTGTCTGGAAGATTCATTGTCCCCAAAATACAATACTTTGTCGTAAAATCTGGGTCTTACCATAACCCGGATTATAAGTGCACGCAAATGTACAAAAGATACTATTCGGCGGAACTTATAGTCCGGCGCAAGTTAGTGTTTTTAACACGGTGGGTATCCGCATCACCTTTTTTTTTACTCTATATTGTACAGCTGGGCACCACCCTCAGACAACATGGGGATTACCTGTAAATTTCAAATTATTTTTCGATATTCCTCACTTGTCCAACTTGTGCCGATCATCAGCCGTCCGACAGCCCACACGACACTCACACGACATATCAAGACACAACCATGTCGAACAAAAATGATATTGGCTGGAATCGCAATATCGTCAGAACTACTGGGGCTCCAAGTTGACTCAAACATCGTACGGACACATTATGGTGTCCCGCATCTTTTGAACCCTTCAGGCAACGTTCGGCCCCATTACAACTCGAGCAATAAACCTACCAACATGCCAGCCTTATTCATCGATCATCGACGGAAGAGTCCAACAACTCCTCGGAAATAAAACAACAATGCGCACCGGAACTACGTCTCATAGAACGCATAGTCTCCAATCAACGCACTGCTTTCATGTATGGTATTGCCCTATCGGGAATAGTATTTGCCAGCGTTCCATTCAGTCCGAGATATTTGGCCGTCAAAATTGGAGGGAGGGAGAAGGAACGAGTCACGAAAGTGGCGGAGGAAGTGGCAAGGAAGGAGGGGACTGCGTGGATGCATAAGGGTGCTGGTGCGTAGGTAGTTTACTTTGTTTGTTCGTTTTCGTTTAGTTTGGGTGACTTATGCTGTTCTATTTTGTAGCAGTTTCGATCCAGAAGTTGAAGAGCGAAGAACTAACAGCTAAAGCAGTTATGATTACATGTGTAGCAATTCATGAATTGTTCTTTTTATTTGACTCATGATTTGATTTTAAAGAATGGTACATCCCGTTGAAGCACCTGAACAATCTCCCGCTGATCTTGTTGACACCCACCCCGGCGCTCGCGCTCTCGCCGTGTCTAGGCATTCTTATACCATCAAGGAAAAACAAGAGTTGGTGCAAGCCATTCACACGCTTTTGTCCAAGGGTTTTTCTATCCACCAAACATGTCCCTTATTCGGATTGCCTCACCAGTATTATTACCGCTTCAAAAAGGCGGTAAACAAAGCAGTGGACGACCTCGAGAAGGCGAACAGCGGGAAACATGGTGAACCTGATCCAATCACTTGGAATTGAGGTAGTTCACATACCTCCTGGCTGCACCTATTTGTGTCAGCCCGTTGATGTTGGAATCAACAAGTCTCTCAAGCTGAGAATGCGCAAGAAGTGGGAGAATTGGATGGTGACGGGAGAAGGAATCGTAAATGGTGCCGCGAAGGAGCTGACGAGGCAGTTGGTGGCAGAGTGGGCTGTTGAGGTGTGCAAGAACCTCCCTGCGCAAACAGTACAAAATGCGTGGATGAAGAGCAAATTTGAATGGTTCTAATTTTCCTAATCTAATTTTATTGATTATGCATGTTTACAAAGAAGTGAACTAATTGATCTGTTAGTTTAAAAAGGAACTATGAAACTAATCGTCCATCACAATCCACCCATATGCGCACCCACGATTGTGATGGAAAAGTCACCGAATTGCGTGATTTTCGTGGTCAGACATAACACGTCCATGACACAAACAACTGCGCCGTTTAACCGTGAAGCATTCCCACCGGACGCTACTCCCTGGCAACAAAACCGACACGGCAACCATCTGTGCCATCACCATTAATGGTGTAACACGCCAACTCGAGGGGTGCTGTCATCCGCAAGCGTAGGTGCATGCCAACCCTACCGTCCTCCCTATTGAGGACTAGGGAGTTGCCGTAGCCAAATGGATGTAGCTCGCAACTGCGCCCATTGTCGCAGGGCAAGAAACCAACGAGAACGATGTGATTCATCAGGCGGGAGTGTGTTGTGTTTTTTTGGAGTGGAGAAGCATGTGAGTTTTTCGGGTTTTGGACGTAACTCAGCAACCAGCCGGAGTTACTGGGACCTCCACATATGGCCCTGTTGCTTGTGAGACGGAGAAACGTTTTATGTGTTCTCCATGAACTTAGCTCGGGTGGAACACATTGAAACAGCAAATGTACATGGAATTAGTCCCGTGTGCACTTATACACCGGCGGCACTTATAATCAGGGTTATACAGTAGAACCACAAATGTCAAAAGATACATTTTCATGATTCTTATGCCGGGATCAAAGCTAGTGTTTTCATCATGGTGAAAATTTATTGGTATCTTGCCAGTTTACCCTATCAACCTTTTTTGTACGGTACAGCACCTTTTACCCGCCAATTCTTGCCCGCACAACTTTTTGAATTCCTTATTGAATAACCCATTATTATTGTAAGATTGTAAGGAATTGTAAGGTACCATACTTTGCTATTACTTTGTATGGTATTCCTGAAGGAGGTGAGGGATTGTAACTTTTATTTTGTTATATTGTCGTTTAGCAGTTAAACTACAGATAAACTAGCTATTCGTTCCGATTCATTTTCAATTCCGCTGAAAAACCAATCATATGCAATAGAAGTAAATATTACTCCAACCAAACACTAAACACAACAATCAAATTAAAGAGAGCCGTCATCATCTAGAATATTGAAACCATGACGGGCACGATTGTTGGTGGCATCATCTTGTTCATTTCGTGCCCTGGCAAGCTGGCGTCGGTTGGGCATAAGGTTGTCCCGAAGGTTGTCTACAGATCCATTAGATCCAACCTCATTGGGCACAGCAACTTTGCCAATGTGAGAGCCCTCACTTCCAATACTCATGTCATCATTGTTGTTGTGATTGCGATGATTCTGACGATGACGTGTATTTACATGAATACGCCTAGCATTATGAGGAGGAGGCAAGTTGGCTCCAAAATTCATGCCAGGACGACGAGGAGGTGTGAAGACAGCTGGATGAATGTAGGCTGTACGGTCTTCCCTAATCCTGTGGCGCTGGGTGCAAGTGTAGGTAAGACGTACCTGGAATTGAACCTGGTAGGCCTGTCCATTCCCTACACGCATATTCTGTGATAGCTCCTCAAATACCTCAGGACAGGTCGGAATGTCAAGCACAATTTCCCTGTGACGGAATTGGGAATCAATTGCAAAGGGGAGAGGCCCAATGACCTGTGGTGGGTCAGACATGATCTTGTTTAGATCAGCATAGGCATCTTCAATCTTGGAGATCGTCTCACGATAACCTGCCATAGCATTATCAGGGACATTCTTGGTCTCATCGAATCTTGCGAATCCCTCAGGAATCTTGTAGCGAATGTAAAGAAACTTGCCAAAGCTTGAGACTGTTGGCAAAATCTTGTTTGCTGTCATCGTAGGAATGAGTAGATCTACGAAGAATGCACGCCACCACGGACATCAATAGTACCTAGATAGAGCTTGTAGGGAGCCTTCATCTCGAAGTCGAAATACTTGGGCTCAGCCAGCTGGAGGCCTGACAGTGCTTGAACGACGTCACCAGGAGGCTCCCTGTCAGCACTCTCTTCCTGGGCCCCATCATAGAATGGTAGGGCTGTGTCGTCTGTGAAGAAAGGCGAGTGTGAGTAAACTAGCACGTAAATCAAACAGTTAACCATAAAAAACCGATTAAACTTACCAGTCGTCCTCCTGTTGCGGTGAGTCTCTGTAGTTGAGTACTGCGTCATGAGGTTTCGAAGTCTCCTCCTTGCGCTTGCGACTGAGTTCGCATTTGTCGGATCCATGTACTCCACAAAATGATCGCGGTTGATGCGATCAAGAATCCTTGGGTCTTCTGTCACTTGGATAATACGTTCGTCGAGGAGACGTCCAACCTCTGTGCGCTGCTGTTCACCAAATCGTCTTGGCATATTGCACTCTCTGTTCTGTAGGTTGTGAGCGCATGCTAATAAACATTAGGAGAAGATGATACATGATTGTGACTCCGGTGCAAGTTTACGGGTTTGCCTGCTGCATAAAACAAGAAGCATGCTTTCTCATTTTTAAATCACGGGACTGAAATGAAAAAGAAAATGACCAGTTTGACAAATAAATAACAGTTTGCTAAATAAATAACAGTTTGCTAAATAAATAAAAGTTTGCTAAAATAATAATAGTTTGACAAATAAATAACAGATTTGTACGTAGGAATAGTATCTGTTAAAAAGAAATAACAGTTTAACAGAATAATTACGTTTAACAGAATAATAACAGTTTCACAGAATAATAACAGATATCCCGAAGGGCCTATAGGCTCGATTTCGAATGGTTTATATATTGCCCCCCAACACCTGAAATTTTTAACCTAGTCTCTAAAAGTATCGATTACATACTAAACATGTATGTGATATATATCCAACGGCAGGAACTTTCGCAACTAAATCGCCAGGGAATGTAGTCATGCAGGAATCATTTTATTGACGTGAAGAGAAATACCGAAGGTCCTCTTGACGTCATCGCCAGATTTGGCGAAGGCAATTCTTAAAATCATAGGCTTCATCACTGGTACGGTACTAGTGCAAACAGTAACATGGTCCACAATGATGTCACGGTTCTATCTGTGATTAGACATAGTGCCATGTGGTACAATACATACATATCGCTACATGGTCATCAGCATCTTCCCTCTAGAGAGGTCAGCCAGTGCTGTGAACCGCACCGCTCTGTGCAATATTCTCTCTATTCTAACTGGTGATCAACCTGATCAAGCCACACGTCCAAGCACAACCAATACAAATCATCACCGCGGAACCTAAAACTCTCCCATATCGATTCTCTCCGACATGTTCAACCCAAACAACCCTGTCTACTGCAACCCTGCCACCGTGAAAGACGTCTACAACATGGGCAAAACCATGATGAACCGCTTGAACAGGACACTGGGCAAACTTCACTGTGGTAGCCCTGAAGACGTAAGGTTTTGTGAAAAGTTTGGCGCTGGGGCCAATGTTGTGTTTGATGCATGGGGGCGCCTTCTCCACTTTGACCTTGTTCCTCGTGGTGGATTGTTTGTACACCTGTTGTGGGCGTTGATGTTCATGAAAACATACGGAAAAGAGAAGGATCTGTGTGGCAGTGCCGGCGGAGAGAGTGGGGCGGTTGACCCCAAAACTTTCCGGAAGTGGACTTGGCCATTTATCCAGGCTCTTGGCTTATTGGAGTTTGAAGTGGTAAGTTTTATTGTACTTTCATTGCTCAAAGTTTTCTGTACTAACTAACTCTTTTCAGGTCACGTTAAGTAATTGCTTCAAACGTGACAATGGTAGTGACTGCCTGCAAAGCATTGATGGAACTGACTTCCAAATTCCTTATGCAGGTCCATTGTTTTTCACTCCAAAGTTCAGAGGTAGTGGGCTTCGGTACGAAGTCGGCCTCAACATCCAAACAGGCGACATTTGCTGGACTTATGGCCCTCATCCTCCGGGGATATTCAATGACTTACAAATTTTTAGGATGGCATTGAAAAAGGAGCTACAGCCAGGTGAAAAGGTGCAGGCAGATAAGATATATGGTTCTGACGCTCCGCATTTTGTGAAAGCTCCTGGAACAATACACTCATCCCGAGATTCCACAATCATAGCAATGGAAAAAAGAGTTAGGAGCCGTCACGAACACGTCAACAAAAGATTTAAGCAGTGGAGTATCTTGAAAAATGTTTATCGCCATGATATTATGTATCATGGTGATGTCTTCCGTGCTGTTGCTTGCATGACACAAATTGCCATTGAAAATGGAGAACGTCTTGACCAAGTACAATATATTGATTAAATTAAAATTAATATTGTATGTATTTTGAAAAACATATGTCAAGTATCTATTTTTATGAAACAGTTGCCTTATTATATATTTGTCAGATCCCTCACCTCCGAATTTTCCGAGATTTTCGGTTATGCGTGTCCCAACTTTCCAGCGGAAACACGAGGTATGGCCGCAGTAGATGGCGGTCGTTCCCGGTCTCATCAATGGGTGGAAAGGAGGAGGGGTGGTGTCCTAGATAGGTCTACTAGCTTTGACCTGGTTCAGTCAACTAGTCCGCCAGTAAGACTTGCTACTGAACCTGGTTCATTTGCTTGGTTGCCAGCACTATTTTACAACTGAACCTGGTTCAGTACTTCTGGCGAAAGAAACCCAAAGGTAGTAGGAATCAATAGCTTTTTCTGGAAGTCTAAAAAATTTAACTGACGTCACAGTTTGGCCAGGTGACGTCATTGTCCTGGTTCAGTTGCCAGCTGCCAGCAAGAATACTGTAAAAGTACACACTGAACCAGGTCCAGATTTTTTGTTCGTTTGCTAGAGGGAAAGCTAGTCGCCAGCTGCCAGGAGATTTTCGTCCAACTGATCTAGGTCCAGTACTTCTGGCGGGGGTCATGCCACCCCTCCTGTGGAAAGGGACTGTACTAAAAAATTTCATGTGGAGGCAACCAACTCATTCAACCTTACAAGATGACCATGACTCCATAACAGACACAAAGCAGAGCTTATAGGTGCAGTAGGAACACGGACGCTCATTCTTTAACCACCGCGCCGCCGCGGACGTCATCTTGGAAGTCACCTGTCCATGAATAAGACAAGGACCAAACGGTCTGATATCTATGGACACGGCTCTGAGGACGAGGAGTCCATTGGGATAGAAGTGCCGCTCCAATCAAGGCCTGTCCCACCGTTTCAACTTCGGATGAGCGTCAATAATGATCCTCCTGAAGCCGCATCTAGGGCCCCGTCTGCGATGAATGTCCGTGGTCGTGGCGTAATGGGAGAAACGAACGCTTTGCCAACTCCGAATGTCAATCTGAAAGCGAAGGTTCCAGGAATGTTTCCCCGTACTCGGCCCGCTGAACAGCAGCAGGAAGAACAGCCAAGCATTCAAGACAACCAGCGCTATACTTATACAGGTCCAGTGGACGTCGATGCTCAAACTAATGTGTTCTTCCGTTCGAGGATGAATGGCGCCGTCCCAGCGCAAAGATCTTCCCTATCTGTGACCGATGTCAATTTACGTGGGGTGGCCTACAGAGATGCTGCGCAGAAACATCAATTCCAAGAACACGGCCATCGGCCTGGTCCCGCTACCTTCTTCCGAAGGATAGAAAGCAACGGTTCCAACTCGAATAGAGTCACCTTCCACGCCAATGCTAACTCTAACTCTGCTATTCCCAACAACGCACATTTCCCAACTCAACTCAATCCTATTTCAAGAAGTTCATCCTACGAACGTAATGACACTCCCCCCAAACAATCATCTTCTCGTTTGAGATCAATCTTAATGAAAAAGCGAACAGAGAAAGATGAGACGGCAACAAATGTCAGTCGAGGGACAAGCACGGCAAGCTTTTTTGGAGCCGCACGCAGTAAGCTCAAAGGATATCTAAGTACGTACACCAAGCATCCATCTCATGAGGGGGGAAATCAATATCAACGTGATTCGCAGAGTATACCTGCTATGCACAATGAAAGAGGTAGTGTTATCTCTGGCACAAAGGTCCCCAAGTACCGATCGAATTTGAGGCAAAGCAACTCTTATGATAACGAGAGAACGAACGGCGCAACTTCCAGACCTTTGATGCGTACACCTTCCCCTGCCTCCACTGACTTTGCTCGCAACTGGCACAATCACAGTCACCCGGTCGAATTTTCTAGGAGTCAATCGTGTGCTAGCGGTATGGACGATGAAGCCGTGAGTTCTTATAGTGTAAGGACGAAGTACTACGACGGAGATTCTTCCCCCTCCAAGAAATCACTCGCCAATAAATCCAACAGTAAGAATGATCGTATTGGGTCGGCGAAGAGCTGTGATGTTCAAGTTTTTGATTTGCCATGGGTTGATAACCGACCAGATAGCAACCTTCAGGGAAGATACTCAGGTCCCGTGGACGAATCTTTACTACCTCACGGTAGGGGCACAGTGGTCCTCGAAGGTAACGAATCATTACAATTTTTCGGTCTTTTTGAACATGGAACATTGGCATCTACTTTGATTTGTGGTGGCGAACGAAAGACCCCTGCAACTGCTTCTGCAGTCGAAAAAAGAAACTCCTTTTCATCTGCTAATGCAAAAAGTGTTGGTAGGGTACCTCAAGAGCCGTCCGGGGTAATTATTGATGACGTCCCTTTTGTTCCTAATAATGTTCAACCAAAGAAAGTGGATCCGCCAAAGCTGAAAACCAAAACTTCCGTTGTGGATCGCAGACCATCAAGTGAATCTTTTTCTCCTGCAAGTATTCAGATAACTTCTATCTTGAGGGATAGACCCTCGTCAAGAACTAGCAATGGACCAATGACTGATCCTCAATCTACCTCATCAAGGCAGAAGTATGCTCTGGGAGATGTTGCACGCACTCCAAGAGACATGATCATCCATAAATCCAATAATGATGCAATCCACTCAGCTTCTTTACTGAAAAAGTATGAACAAGCCTTTCTAAAGAGGTCGAACGGGCTTTGGACTGCTGCTGTGTTGGCGGATCGATCACTGCAGCCCACCAATATCAGTGGAGCGCGAGGCGATTCCTCACATTGGTTCGCTGAATGGGAAATTGATCCAGAAACCATGGAGTTGGAGGACAGCATGTTATTTGTGATAAATGGTGATGGGGCGACAAAGATTGTTCAGAGACGACATTGGGGTAGATTCGTTCGACGCATGAATATACATGACAGGGAGGAGGCAATTGAAGAGGATGGAGATGCCAAAAGTTCAGCGGCAGGAACTGATCTAGGGACATCAAATGAAAGCTGACGAAAGGATGCAGTAGATGACAATCATAGTGTGTTGAGTTTGTCCCTTGTCTCCTCTGCTGTTAAAAGAGAGTCTTGAACAACTAAGGCAATGCTATTTCCAAACCAATGCACATAGTCTGCTGTCCTTCTTGTTGCTTCCTCTGAACTTGACCTGATTTTGGGTTTGAATGAAAGCAAAGAAGCTGTAGTCAATGTCTAGATCATTGTTTCCTGAGGTATTTGATATTAACGAACTGTTTAGAATTCTGATGCATCCAATTGATGTATTCTTAATTTCTGAGGCAGCAGTTGAACTCAGACTAGTGTCACCTCAACAGAGCCATATTTGATCTATGCCTCAGCAACAGATAGTACATTAACAGATGTTGTAGAGTCTCAAACTCAAAGGTACAAGGGTCCATGTAGCAGTAGTAAAAGTTATTCCCAAATCCACCACCAAAGAAAGAATTGATGTAGCTGGTTAGCAGTTCATTTAAGTCATTCAGTGCAGTTTGAGTGGTCTCACTGCAAGACCATTTTTAATAGACACACAAGAACTTGTAAGTCTGAATTGATGTCATAGTTGGATGTGTTGATAGCTATTTCAATAAGTGTGAGGCAAATCTGCAATGTTGTTGTGATGGTGACTTATGGTAGGTTAACAGTGTTCGCCATCACAAGTGTGCATGGTAGGATTCACATGCTTTCATTTGACTGTGGACCAATATGAATCAGAGAGCTTTTCTATAATTGGCATTAATTCAAAGTATATCTAAGTTATAACAGTCATTCAAAATTAGACTAGCATTCATCTTCCAAAAACATTGAAAAATTGCAAGATTCCCTCTTGGAAAACATCCCTCTCCTCCTCTCCCTCTGCTCCTATTCACTCCTCTCGCCTGTATCCTTCCTACCGACAGTTCACAGGCTCCCTAGCTTTAATTGAACCAATGGACATTACTTTAGGGCAGCACACACAATCTCTCTTTTGTTAGCACCCCAACACAGAGCTAGTTTTTGATGTGTGATGTGTGCTATAGCATAACATTGGTAATCATGCAGCACTACTCTGTCAAATGTTTAATGCTTAACTTTTGCTTTCTATGCTTTCACAATGGAACTACAAGAACAATAACTACCCGTGCCATGCCACAAGCCACTGGGCATCTGAGAGTGACTCTTTTGGTTTCCTTACTGCCCCTTCTTCTTAGAAATCTTGCAGCTACTGCAGTCATTGAATTGAGCAACTCCAGAGCGACCTACCATGATAGGGTACTGCAAATGAACAAAAAATGCTGAGACCAGTACAACACTGTTCGTTATATTAAATGTGAAAAATTGAGCCATTTAGATTTATCACATATGTTACTAGATATGTATTTCAGCACAGTAAAACTTCAAGTAGAAGCTAGGTGAATTTAAACAAGAAATGTCTATCTTCTGCAACTTATTGATCTGAATGTCAATTTGTAATGCAATAACTTGTTTCTAAATTGGGACTTCCTTCTTAATTTCACTAGCTTTTACTTTTTTTTACTGTAAGTCCTAGAAGATTCAAAGTTCATTGAATTTTTTAGACCACTGTTTTGAAAATTACTGTCTTTTATTTTGTTTGTTTTTGTTGAACAACCCACGTGAGCTGAGAAATGAAGTAAATGAATTTTACTCAGAAGGCTAAGGTTGCTGGTTTAGTCTCAGAAGCTGTTGCCTGCTAAGAATTGTGATAAATGATGTTTCATTGGCTATCAAATTTGTGTCATGCAACTGGAACTCTGAAGGGTGTTATATCAAAAACAGAACCTGAGATATGTGATGTACCCTCATGTGTGGTGATGACACAAAAAAATATTTATTGGATTTATTGGTTGTCCTGTTGTGCCTTCATTATTTGCTCGAATACCATTGAAAAATATCCATATAAAAGCAATGCAACACTCATCAGTCTATAAAAAAATGAGGAACGGACTAGTCATAGAATTGTTAGTGTTAGGCACCATATTTGTGATATGTCAACAGAGAGTGAATAGTGATAGCACGACTTCTGGAAAATGATCTGATTTTTCACGCAGGGCAATGATTTTCATTTTTAAAACTTTACAGTTCTGGGCATACTCACAGAATCCCAATACATCTCCCACAAATGCCCTGTTTTACCTTAAATCATAGCCAAACAGAAAGCTAAATTAAACCTGCAAACTTCCTGTGTGTGTTTTAGAAGGTGCAAATGACTTGATTTGGTCTTAATTTTATCAAAATAAAGAAATAACTTCCCATCATAATGAATTCACTTTCTATATGATGACAAGTGCATCTGTGAAAGTGTGACAGTGATTGAAAGATCGCAATCATAGTGTTTTTACTCACTTTCAGTAACAATAGTGATTTTTTAAGAGAGGATGAAACAAAACAACAAACAAACAATACCAAACAACCATGGCAAAGAATTTCAACACAATCATGATTGATGTAACTCAATCTGAACCTCCTTTCCTGCAGCTTTGATGAGACAGATAGACAATAAGGTGATGAGAATGTTGAGGTAAACAATAATTACTCAAACAATGGATAATTATGAAACAAAATATAAAACTAGCACATTCAGCACGTAAATTCTAACATAGATGGATTGTTTTGTTTGAGAAATGATGCAAGAAATTCCACTTCCATTGGTGTTATTGGTACTGATGATGCCAACAACTGCTCCAAGAACACTGAGGAGAGATATCTAGGACATTAGTAATTATCATGGTAATGGATAAATGCTAGGTTGCAAATTACTTTTTTGTTACTGTCACCAAAACCCCCAAAATATTACTGTAACAGTAATCAGGGAAATTCCTCAGTTATTCATGTATATTCCCCAGTAATTTATCAGTAGGAGTCTCATTGATTTCCCTATCCCCAACCCTAAATCATGTTTAGTTGGACAGTAATTTCACAATAACAAGAACCACCTTGCCTCCAAAAAAGGCAATATTACCCAGTAATCCTAAATTACTGGGGAATTACTGGGGAATTACTGGGGAATTACTGGGTAATTTGCAACCAAGACTAGATTTGTCCATAACATTCTGCAAATGCAAAAATACTTGACAACCTTTGACTCCGCATGTTAACAGATCAAATAAACTGGTTCATTTGCAAAATATAGCACACATTGTAAGAAATCCTGGTCAAAAAACGTTTCACACATACAAACATGATGTCTGAAAAGTCAAGTGGGAGACACAGAAATATTTAGACAATGGGACTATAGTTGGTCGATTGCTTTTTTGGTTGATAGTGCCAATAATCTGTTGACCAGCTCAATTTGAATATTTTTTCCCTTCTATCAACTTTTCGGGGGACATCAGTTGATATTATTGACTTTTGTTTTTATACCTGTCAATATGTTAACACAATCAATAATATTGAATAAAGATAAAAAGGTCAATAATTTGTTGATATCAAGCCATCACCATTTTCAGTTTTATCAATAGTTGGTCAATACCAATGATTGATATGGACTCCTTCCATTGACAGTATTGAAAAAAGGGGAAAGAAAAGGTGATATATTGTCCTCACATGCACAATACTGACGACATCAATACTACAGACACATTTCAGTCCCTTTGATAAATTGTAGATAACTTACATACTTGGTCCATAGTTGACCTATTTTTACCAAAGTTGTTTGTCTTGCAGGTCTGTGGTTCATTCAGAAAGTGTTGGTAGAGGATAGATTGTTTTTGCAAACTCATGATTGAGCACCCCAAGAAGCATTGCAAAAATATATTACTAGCACCTGCTGCAAGATCTTTCGCAATGAGCTAGACAGAACAAATATTGCTGAAGCAAAGGAAGTATTACGTTTAAAAGTAAGTTGGCTTGTCTAAACTTGGTTACAAGAGAGGTTGTAATGTAATTTCACAATAAAGCTCCACAATTATTGTTCCACGGTTATTGTTCCATGGTTATTGTTCAATGATTTGTGACATCATGCTCCACACCTTGGAATGGTGGAGGGTTTACGCTGTCAAGCATCTAGCTTCACTTCTATCACAAAAGTGGACATGTAAGACCGTTCCCAGCCGGGGTCTACATTTTTTGGGGGAGTCACATATACCCTTGTGAGGCAAAAATACTTATGCAGCCCTGGGGTCTAAATTGTTCCCACAATTTTTTTTCAGCTCGGGATCTGTATCAACCCAATATAGATCCACAGTCTATTTCTATTTCTTTAAGGTTAGCCAGGGTCTATATTTCATTACTAGTTCCTACAGGCAGAATCGTTGATCGCCTTTCTCGGTTGGTAAAGCATCCATATTGAAATCCAAAGTTCATGGTTCATGAGTTCGGCTCCTAGACGTGTACATCTCTTCTCAATTAATTTCAAAATGATATTTAGAAATAGACCCCGCGATCAAAAAATATAGACCCTCTAGGGCTGTGTGCGCCTACTGAGTGCGCAATAATACCCCAGTACTTTTGAAATTCTGCTGCTTTGGCAGAATTTGACGTAGCCCTGGTACATTTTTACAGGGATTTGAAATTTTGCCACAGCCGGCAGAATTCTTGGACAACTCCTTGGGCCCAGAGGTCATAACCACAATAACTCGAAGAAGAGTTTGAGGGTATGCACCATTATAACGCAATGTCAACAATGGTTTTGATTGAGCCACCTGCATTGATTCCAGTCTGCTACCAAACAAGTATTATCCCTTGCACCAGACTGCACCAGTTGTCAGAACTTATTTATTGCTTCCAATATGGATATTTTGTTACTAATGTTAGACAAAGGTTGCATAGGAATTAGTAAGAAATAGAATTCTGCCAATTTGACAGAATTTGGATTTTGCAGTTTAGAAGTAAACCAAATTCCGCCGTATCAGCAGAATTTCAAAGTACTGGGATATAGATCCCCAACTATGGGATCATAACCCATCCAAGATATAGACCCTTAAAAATGATGATTTGACAAAACATTGGACCCCCACAAGAGTTGGGGGTTTTGATGATCTACCATGCTACACACATCATTCTGGTCTAAAAATTATGTCATATCAGACAACGTGTCAAAGACTCTCAAGTTCAGGATTAAAGAGTGTGGAACTGGACTGGCACTAAGTTATATATGAATTCCTACATCAAAAAATCTTACAAAATCCAAACTCAAATTCTGGAATTTGAGTTAGGATTTTTGCATGAAATCAATTCCACGCAACATAATTTTGCAATGAATCATTCTACGTTCAGCATGAAAATTGGGGAGAGTTGATTGTGGAGCGTAGATCTTTGAACCTTGTTTCAGCCTCTCTCGTGTGCAAGTGTGCCTCGTGTGCTTCCCACGTTGACCTAAGCCGTAACGATGTAATTTTTTACTATGTAGTAAACTGTAGATACACGGTGATAAATTAATGCTGTTGATGAGCTTATTGCTATGAATAAATGAGGATGGAAGGGCAATGCTATCCCTTTCATCCTCAAAACGAAACAATGTGATTTTGTGTAGGTTTCTACACAATCCTAGTATGTTTCTACCCTTCTCTCTGAGGGTGTTCTGACAGGGGGGCAATGCTATTGCCAAAGATCCAAAGATATGGATCTTTGTCCCTTTTTCAGGACCTCTCTTCCTTGGGAGGTCAAAATTGATCCCTATCTGGGTATCTCGATTTAGTACTCAAGAGTACTGAATAAGTAGGTAATTGGCCTATGTCACTCGCCCCCACGATTGGACAATTAGCGTGGCTTCGCGGAAAAGTAAAACCTCTGTGAGGAAAAAAAAATCCTATTATGAGCCAAACTTGCAGAAAAAAACCTCTTGGTTGAGGTAAAAATGTGCAAGTTGCTTGTGACATTTGTACATACACATTGTTGTACTATATGAAGTGTAAGTTCTCTGTGGAGAGGGAGATTTTTGGCTTATGATAAAGCTGGTGTGTTTATACTCTCCTAAGCCAAGTATTATGACTTACTTCCACGTGAAACCCTGATTGTCTTATCGTATAACTTTTGTGATAGTCCAATTATCACTGTTGTACAGACGGAATATTTTGCGGGGTAAATGACCTTTTATACTAAACAGTACTTCCACGGACCATGTGACCTAACGTTGATGAGGATCAGGTATGGTCGGTCTTGTGTTGCCTGGTATCTCCTATAATTTTTATATGTGTGTGCAAAAGTGGATTGCCGAACAACAATTCCATCTTATGAATGCTACACTACATTGAGGTGATAGGCACTGCATAGTAGGTATGAGTGAACGGCATCTGAATGTTTGTTTAGGACAACATTGTGCCACTAGAAGCTGCTGATTAGACCATGGTTTGTCAGCAGGTCAAGAATCTACTTGATCTCTAGATAACTATTCACTTTTTGGGTTTTTAATTGTTGAAGACTCTGGTTGACTTACACTTGGAATCCAAATGACATACATTTGGTCCGAAGGTGTAGTGTAGAAACTACACCTTAATTGTACCATGTGCGTACAATGTGGATATTAAACAAGGTCTATTTACGAAGGTGCTAATAGTACAGATATTCTGTTACTTTTTCTTATGCATCCTTGGTGTGAGAATTTGTCCTTCTAGTTGCTCTATTACCCCTATGTATCCATGGGAATAGTTGCCCATAAGGGTCAACTACCGGCAAGTTAACAATGTCAAGTCAATTTAATGGATTGACCAGAATCATTGGAAGGTTCAAACATCAACGTCTATGTCTTTTTTCTATTTAGAGTATGGAGTCATTGCTTTGACATCCTTTTGTACTTTGTAGCAAGGATCCTCTAGTGAGGTCTGTGCTTGTACAACTCATTTTGTTGGTGGTAATGGCATTGCAACATATTGCATGTACGTACCATTCTGTCTTTTTTGAAAGACAGTGGTTGATTATCATCTTATGGTGTATGAAACCATATTGTGACTTCACAGCAAACATCTTAGAGAAGCAAATTTTTCCTTGATGTTGACAACATAATTGTTGTCTTTTATTTGGATTTGTCTTAGCTAATTGAGCCATACTACATTTCTGTGTGTAGCTGCTTTTTTTTTGCACTGCATGCCAACATGGTGCTATATGTCTCTCAATAGAGATGTTCATGGTGTGACTTATCCGAGATGGTATTCCCTGTTAGCGAGGGATACTCACAATTCTATGTGCTGTGGTTTTTACAAGAACAAAGGTTGCAGATCTTCTGTGTTCTTGTGCTCATATGATTTTGAGGCTTGTTTTATGGTTTGTTGCACTACTTTTAGTTGCCCTACCTATGGTAATCCCCTTAGTGCTTAACAAAGAACAAGGTGTTTTGGTGACCCTATGAGTCCTTATTATGGATACCAAATTAAATACTAGGTATTGAGTCGCAGTGAGCCCATTATCTAGTTTTACACAGTTTGTTTGAATATCCAATAATGTTTCTTCGTGGTCAAGGATTTCTTTCTTTTATTCTGTGTTTATGCACTCTAAGTTCAGCAAGCTGAACTAGAATGCTAGCCACCCCAATCTGAGTTGGTGATGCTTAACATACATGTGTCTTTCTTTTGTGTACCTTGTCTCATGTGCCATGATAGTGGCTTTTGATGACAGTGTACCTCCTCCTCTACAACCCTAGTTGTGAGTGGGGTGAGACAAGCATGTTGTCCTGTCTAAGGTTCTCTGGTACTGGACCACCCAGTGACTTGTGAGTTCCCATTTTAGGCGAATGTTTAGCAAGTTTAACTGCTTGCAAGCATTGTGCTTTTGCCACAAAAAGACTTTGGGTCTGTTATTAAGCCCTTGTTGTCCTTGTGCAGAGGTGTAATAGTTTGTCAGTCAAACCGGTACTTGCTGCTTGGTAAGTCCATCCTAACCTTGTTTAAGGTGGTCTTCCAGGCTAGCCTTTGGAGACTATCAGAGTACTCCAAATGAGTTCTGTTCAGAACCATATGGCCATCATTGATTCCATTGAATGTGCGTGTGAGGCTTGGTAAGTCCATCCTAACCTTGTTTAAGGTGGTCTTCCAGGCTAGCCTTTGGAGACTATCAGAGTACTCCAAATGAGTTCTGTTCAGAACCATATGGCCATCATTGATTCCATTGAATGTGCTTGTGAGGCACATGGAAAACCCATGCTTGTTTCTGCTAGACCTGAAGAGGTAAGACCTTTTTCAGTTTTTCTAGTTATGAAACGGGTTCTGGATGCGCCAGTATCCAATCGAATGATTTATTGACTTGTCATGAAGTCTTATTTAATGGCAGAGTTGAACATATCAACTCTTACAGTACTGTAAGGATTCTTTGAGTTTGGACAATTTTCCTAACTTTTTGTCCTTTTTTTCTTCTATTTAAGAATCCCTTTTCACTTCACAGTAGTTTCTTTTAGTTTTGGGTGTTCTGTTCTTGTACAGCCAGTTCTGACGTCGGCTGTCAAATAACCCTCCAGTCACCAAGGTAAATTGTCCTCACTTTTTCCTTGATTTTTTTTGACTGGTTGTGCTCTGTTTTTATAGGCTGTAAACCTATGTATACTGAAAAGTAGAGATATACAGGCACTTTTTTCCAAGACACCAAAACTCGGTCAAACAGTTTCTCTTGTTGTGAGAAACATCAGTTACATGTTTGAAATTGAGTTTTTAGTGTAAACGAGTGTCATCATCTTTTTGACGCTACTTGGAAGGTCTGTTATTCTACTCTACCTCCAAATGAGTATTCACAAGAGTGGTTAGCTCTGTGATCATGAGTATTCTTGCTCCAAAGGAGCCCTGCACTTAAGTGGTTAGCTATGTGCTTGATCTGTTTTTGCCCGTTTTTATTTCAACTTGGGTCCACAGATTTTTAACAGACTTTTTACATCAATTATCACTGGCAAGGTGAAATTTATCTTCACATATTTTATGTTGTTATTTGCTCGGAAATCTAGAACAATTATAACTCAGTCTTTGTATTCACTAAAGACTGAGGTCATATGCTGGCTTAGTTACTCTGAGAACATGTACTCAGAACATGTGACTTTTCCCTTCCTTTCAAGTAGGAAGAACCCATCCTGCGTGCGCCAAGAGTTTGACACCAGCCTAGCAGGGTAGGGAAAACATATGTATGCTCCTAACATTGGAACATGGGGGAAGCTTGGAACTCTGTCCTTCTTGCTTTCACTGTTACTGTAGCAACATCATGTCAGGGGTTCAAAACCCAACATGGTTTGATTTCCACTTGCTTTTTTTATACCATTGCTTGAAACTAGTGCTACATTGCACTTGTGTATGTTTCTCTACGTGGGAGAAGAATTCAGCTTCTCGAGAAAACAATTAACCACACCAGAAAATCTCTTGGCATTTTGTGTTATTCTTACATTTAATAAGGTATTTGAATGTCAGGTTATTTTAACTCGACTGTAGAATTCTGATTAAGATTTTTCTAACGAGCTCTTTAATTTCAAATTAAATTATTCCAAACATTTGTCTGGGCTCTGAATTCTATTTTCCTCGGACCAGAGGATGTGCTCTTTCTTGCACAGCTACATAGCTGTTACTTGTGAAAGTGGAGGAAGTAGTCACACAATTGAGAAAGATACCCGGCAATTTGGGTTCTATAGGCACCCGACAGTTCGGGGTCCGACAGTTCGGCAATTTCTCATTCTAATCTTTTTGATTAGTGGACTTTTCTCTCCTTTTTACTTGGATTTCAGAAAGAAATCAACAAGTTGCGTGTTTTCCAGATGAAAACCGTTAATAATTGGCAGCATTCTTGCATTTTGCCATGAATATTTCTGGGGATCGACACATAGTCGATTTATGGGTCCTTCTTGCGCCCCCATGCGTTCTGGGACTTGGAGAACCTACTCCGCGTCATGCTGACGTTTGACCTTTATAGGGCAATATGTTGCGCTCCTATGCCTTTTGCGGAGTAGAATAGTGTTCTCTCCTAGGCCGGTCATTTGCTCTCATGGGCTCAGCCCGATGAGGCCAAGACACACAATATGTGGTCGTTTTATTCAGATCATGATTGTGAGGGCTGTTTTGTGATACGATTTCTGAAATGGGCTGTGCCATGACTAGCTCCCATTTGAATGGGGCTGATCCGCGATCGTGGGACAAAGTCCTGCGCGATTGCAGTTCCCAACGAGGTTTCTTCTTAGCCAACCTTGAAACCTTGAGTCCCGCATCCAACCTATGCCCGTGCAGTGTTTCATTGCTACTCCCACCGGCACCATGCAAATGAACAAGGGAACTGGGTTCTTGGAGTGTGCAACACTTCAGCAACGAGAACTTCCTGGGGGATCGCAAGTACTTGGAGCGACTAAAACCTCTTGGGAGTCACGAGTAAGCTTTTTAGGCCTTAGAGGCTATTCAGAATATTTCATGGGATCCATTTAGGCCCTAGAAGATCTTTTCTTTGTACTGCCTTTTATTTGGCTATGTACTTAAAATACTCCGTGATGTCACTGCATCTGCATGTGATCACGGGTACGGACAAATTTTTAGTCTAATCGTGTTTTTGATTCGATACAAAATAGACGTACACGTATTGCTCTTTCGGGAAAAAATAAACCAAAGGCATTTATATTTTTACGCCTCCTCGCTCACTGAGGGGCTATTACAAGCTACATCGCAAGTAAGTCTAATGCCACTACTTGTGCGTATAATACGTCACGAGTGGTCTTTTTTTTACGTCAAGTGCACTATGTGCAACTCGCGCACTCTGCTAACAAAAGCGGAGTATACCCGCGTCAAGTGGGATCTAGTCCTCACTGACGTCAAGGGCAATTGTTTATGGCTACTTGTCTCAATGACATGTGCCCGCCTGTGAGTAAAACTCATTTCAACTGGCGAAGTATAAACTCCTAGCTCAGTTTTGGCTATTGCTACACACTTGGAGTCAAACAACACAAGTTGCGCAATGCCTAACATACCCAGGGTATTGTATGGCCTTGAGCAACAGACGACAGACAGACAAACCTACCATGGTTAACATGTACCTGATGGACGATGCATGGTGGAGAGTCGGACAGACGACTTGACTTGGTTGCGCGAAGGCTATCAATTGATAGTGACCAAAGCCGGGTATTTTATATTTATGGTCGATTATGGTCACTTTCGGCAAATGGTCACCAAAAAAACGGCCTATATAATATATTTTATGAACGTTTGGAGAACACAAAGAAGATTTTAAACATTTCGAGTCTTAAAATGCACCAGTATCTTGTATAAATGTCCGTATACATTAAAACGGTTATATAAATTGAAATTGCTATATCTACAGTATATCGAGTTTTAGGAAACTTACAATTTTTAAATGAATCGACAAATATTCATATCATTCTTTTATATTAATGGCTGAATATATATCATTATTTTATATTAATGGCTGTATATCAGAGCCGGCATAAAGCAACACACACACACCAAAAACACGCGGTCTAATATATAACCGCGTTATATATTAACTCCACATCCCGCATCCCTCACGTTGTCCATCCAGTTTGACTGTTGTTTCTATACATAATTGTCGTCGAGCCCTCTACCCGATTTCAAACACAACCATGGCGACGGACGATGAGATGACGAGGAGCACGTCCAACGAGTGGGCCTTCGTTACTAATCACATTGAAGGCAGCGACGCCGACAGCGACGGGAACTTCAGGGACGACACCATGATGTGCTTTTCCAAGCACGGAACACTTGCGCTGACTTTCCACGCCAGATTCATGAGCGGGATAGTCTGCGCAAAGTGCTTCCAGTTCTTGAAGCCAGGAAGCTACGCTATCCACAGCACCAAGTGTGACAAGGATCCCGCCCCATCCGCAAAGGCCATCAAGGACTGGTCCGATTCGGACAGCAAGTGGGCTGAGTTGAAGCGGAACTATTCACCGCAATTCTCTGACAAGACAGTGATTAAAATGGCTGACCGCAACGGCGTCGGAGCTTACGTTGTCCACCCGCGTTTTTACCTGGGGAAGACCTCCTCGACAATGAAAATCAAGGCGATGTGCATCACCGACGGATGCACACACGTATGCGCATTTAACGCACTTCAGCGTCACATCAAGAAGGCGCACATGAGTGCGACTTATCTTCTGTACAACCTTGATATTGTGGAGGCCCCGACGGTCAACGATGTCGATGACGACGAGGACGGCGTAGAGAGAGAGGAATCAGTGGCAGACACGGAGGATGATGGTGATGAGGAAGCGGTGGCAAGCACAGAGAAAGAGGGAGATGGGGAGGAAGAAGACGGAATGGGGGATGATAACAACACGTTTGGGGAAGTAGCGGCGAGGGAAGAGGAGGGGAGCAAAAGGAGGAGGAGAAGCTTGCAGCGGAAGAGACGCCAGGATACTCCCAGGATGCGGAGTGCGAGACATTTGTGAAGGAAGATGGCCCTTCGGACGACGACACAGCGGAGGAGAACCATGAGGAGGAGGTGGGACAGGGAAGCAAAGGAAACAACAAACCGGGAGGGAACCAGAACAATGCTCCTCCTGTTAGGAAAGCGCACGCAAGCGCAGAGCACCCGCGAGGTACTAAATGAAGGGTTTAGACACGTCCGTATTGGTTTTAATTGTTAATTGTTTGTCGCACAATCGAGTGTTTTAAATTAAATCATGTTATATTTATAACGCATCGTGGTAGTAGCATGCAGTTTCCGCAGTGGCGAACCCTTTTCATCATAATTGTTATATATATAACGTTGATATATATAGGCACGCAGTTGAAGCAGTGGCGACGCCCTTTCATCATAATTGTTATATATATAACGTTGATATATATAGGCATATAAATATGTATTGGGCGGAGGGATCATTGCACACACACGTGTTGTGTATATACCACTGTTACACACATAACAACGCATAAACAACAACCACGTTTAATGACAACTCTAGATTTAAGGAGTACTGTTTTTAGCATGATATGAATTATGTGTCTCTTAGAGCATTAATACGATCATAACATACATATCATCTTAGGTACTGAATATGAACTTATATTCAAATCGTGGTAGGCATATACACAGAGGTACGCACTCCCCTATTTCTGCATTGTCTAGGTTGACATATAAAACAGACGGAGCACACGTGGACCGATAGGGACATTGCCACAACGGTCATTTGACGGGTGTGTTGAATATATACCAGAATCCACACACATATGAACGTTATTTTTCGGTACAGATCCCAATGACGATAGAATTAAATATATACCAGCATCCACGCGCATGCCATCATTATGTTGATGACAGCAACCTGTCCGAACATATTTCACCACTTCATTTGAACTCGAATAGCCGAAACAACCATGATGCAACCGAGGAACCACTTCAGTGATGGGTAAGACCACTGCTTATCTTCGCAAGGTGTACATTTCAGGAAAGAAAGTGATCACTGAGGTTTATTATTACGCTGCAGCTTTGATGGGGATGGAAACAGGGACCGAGAATCGATCAAGAGAAAACGGAATCACGGTGACGAAACCTATCAGCAAACATCAGAGTTGTTGTAAATCCATACAAGAAAACGCCCAAGCAGAGCATTGTAGCGCTGCCAGCAGCGGTGAGAAACCCTTACAGGACTACGACTAACAGAATTTCGGGAATAGGGCACATGAATGTGAGTTCATTTATTTGTGTTGCTTATATATATAAAAATGACCTACATATAACTCATGTCGTTATATAATGTTGTTATATATGTATCAAGGAACGTTATGAAGGGAACCATGGTAGTGGGATGGCTAGCGACGTGAGAGGGCAGATGGATGTAAGTTCAGTTTATGCGTGTAGCTTACGTATATGTCAGTGAGCTACATCGAACTAATCTCGTTATACAACGATGTTATATATATAACAAAGGAACGTAAAGGAGGTGGGCACGCTAGTGGGATGAGAATGGGCGAGACATTTGCGAGCATAACCAACTTGGTCGACGTAGGCTTGGTGCGTTTTCTTAAGAGAATGATGTTTTTTGCGCAAGTTTCTTGATGTTAATATTACTTTTTGTGATATGGATACCAAAGGGAGTCCAAGGAAACGGTGATTAGAACGTCACGGATAAAATCGTGCCATTGGTGTTACCGACACAGTTGGATAGTGACAGCTCAGAGGAAGAAATTGAAGAGGAAGCGGAAGATCACACAGATCATATGTGTCAGGCTATCTCAAGCAAATACATAACTAAAGGAGTCACTGACTATGACGCTACAAAAAACAAAGACATAACATGCTGCGAGGGCACCAACATGACAAGGCGCAAGGGTATTCTGGTAAGATCAAAGATATTAATGTTATGTGTGAGAATGTGTTAATTACATACCTTTGTTATGAACACAACATTGTTATATATATAACAGGGCACGGTCACAGTTCGACCATGGGAAGGAATGGTAAGATATGAACATATCGTGGTTGTTTTTGAATATTCGGTATATACATAACCGGGAACTGACAGCACCTTTGATATAAACATTGCATTGTTATATATAAAACAAAGGGAGTCTCTGATTCATTGAAGGAACTTGAGCCATTGGTTTTGCCAACAAAATATGATAGAGGAAAATTAGGCGGTGATACATTGAAGGACACCAGGGTGCATGCGATAAAACATTGGGACGAATACACCCCTGAGTATGACGGTGATGACCATTTGAGTGACACGAAAGGAGAATCAGAGGACCTCAAAATTGGAGCGGAAGAGGCGGAGTTTTTGGTGAGACATCTCTACCTCACACATTTTCTTTGTCTTCTTTGGAATGATTCAGCTGGACTGATAATATTTTGCTGGTCACGGCAAATATGATAGGCGGAGTATACAGAAGAAGAAAGTGGAGAATCAGGGAAACAGGAGGTAATATATATATTTCACAACGGAAAGCACTGTTATTACAATATTTCCATCTTCTAACTATGTTTTACAATGTTACTTCTAAAGCAGAACGAAGATGAAAAATTGGGAGACTCTAAAAAGATAAGCATTACCGAGGATTGGGTTAATGAGAGGTGGCCCACGCGTGTCTTCTATGGAAAAACGGGGGAGATCAGTCATCCATACTCAAGGATGAAGACACCGAACATCAGGAAAATGACATGTTATTACAGGTGCAAGTCATATCGTACATTTAAATGCGACGAAGCTAAAGTTGACATTGGTGGGAGGGCCTGCAGGGGAGTCAGAATGGACTCTGAGCGGAAGTCATTCCGAGGTATGCAGAAGTAAAAATGGAATAGCCGCAACAACAGGGAAATCTATCAGTGACGTTCCAGACAAGAGAGAAATGACGGACTTAACAGAAAGGTTCAAGAATCGTTTGACGGAGTTGGCTGTAGAGAAGATATGGCTAGCTCCAATGAAGATTTGGAGCATGGTTCGTGAAGAGACAGTGGGGGCGGGAGGAGGCGGTGCGCTGAGGATCCTCAGCTCGGATGTGGTAAAGTGTTGCCCCCCATTGCGATGAATTGTATATTATTTTACGGTTTGAATGTATGTTCGCTAACGTTACTACTATTTGTTTTCGGGAAAACCGCTTGAAATGATTCGACCAGGTAAGTTCTCCATCAATGTTATATATATAACACAGTTGTTTATGTGTTTGTTATATATCGATGTTATGTATATAACACAGATGTTTATGTGTCATTGTTATATATATACTCAACTTTGTCATTCATCCATTTTACAATGACATTATTGGGGGATCACAAATGAAAGGTATGTTTATGACAATGTTATGTATATAACAAATGATATGTGTGACTTCAAAGTTGTAATGTATAAAACACTGATGCTGTTTGGCTTCGGCAGGGATGCAATTTAATTAGGAACACTCGCAGGGATATGTATGGCGACGATAAGTTCCGGCGATCGAGATGAAGTACGGAAATGGGACTAAGACGGAAAATTTTCTGATGTTCTCCATTTTTTGGAGTGATGAGGATGGGCCACAAAGAATTCTAGGTTTCTCGTTGCATCCTCTGATGAAACTACTGAAGTATAAAAAACTATTCTTGCATGTCGATGCAACGTTTGACGGGGCGCCAAGGGGGTTCTATCAAGTAGTGATATTCTCAGTCATGGACCATGCAAGCTCCATGCATACACCGATATTTTATTGTCCAATGACGAAAAAATCAGAAGAGGCGTACAACCTACTGTGGTCACACATAGTATCCATCGTGGGTGAGTTCCTAACATGATGGTTTTTTTTTGACATGAAAATAATACGGTCATTATATGTTCACTTTTCTTAAAAATTCATGTGTTTTTTTTCATAGGGCCAAAGGGCATTGATGTGACAGGAGTGATGCACGATTTCGAGTGGGCGTTGGTGAATTCGATAGAGAAATGGTTTGGATGTGATTACCATCTCGGTTGCTTCTTCCATTGGAAGCAGGCGATCAGACACAACATGATTGAAAGGGGATTCGAGAGAGATGACATCAAGATTATATTGCCGATGTTTGACTTCTTGACAGTCATCAGGAAAGAAGATATGCGGAAAGGGGTGGATTATATCAGGGAGATGGTGCAGAAGACGAAGGGCATCAAGAGATGCGAAAAGAAGAGATTCGAAGATTTCATGAACAAATATTTCGTCCCAACTTGGTTGAAACCAAAGTTAATTGAGATGTTCAATTACAATTCGGACGAAAGAGGGGACTGGCGGCGAGAGATGTAAGTATCACTGTCTTTAGGTGTTTGTTTTATTCCAGGAGCATGATGTCGATATTTTGGATATGAGCTGGAAGTATGATACCACAAAGAACTAACGCTGTTTCTTTTGATCAATAAAAGACATCAGAGAACGAATAATGTCATGGAGCGTTACAATAGGGAATTCAATAACCTGTTCGATTCACCCAAACCGGGGTTATTTGTTTTCTGTGAAAGAATTCGGGAAGAAGCAGCACGCTGGGTGAGATTACATGAGGATGCGTTGAAGGGAATTTCAAGCACAGACAGAAGAGGAGCGAAGTGGCTTGGCCGGAAATACCCTCGGATTTTGATGAATGGGAAGCGCCGAAGAAGAGGAGGACTCAGGGGTGAATGGGACGATTCAGATGATGAGAAGAGACGTTTTTTTTTGAAAAGAGGTACGTTTTTGTTTTTTTGTTATATATATAATCGAGATCACCATGGCCGAGAAAGAATAACACACTTTGTTGGCAGACCAAATAGGTTACGTGACGCGACGTTGTTATATATATAACACCAGTGATCAAAGTGACGGTAAGATAAATGAAGAGATGTGATGTTTTTGAGGAACTGTTCTTGTTGAGCTAACTGGCATTTTCATCTGGATTTATTGTTCTGGATGGTGTTATGTTTGGATCGATGTTATATATATCACACAGAGTTAGTTATGACCATATGGTTATGAATGGGACATTGTTATGTATATAACAGCTGTGGTCAAGGCGACGGTAAGATGGGATGCATATGTGTTGTTTTTGAGGACATAATCTTTGTGGAGCTAACTGACCATTTCATCTGGATGTTATGTTCGCGACGGTGTTATGTTTGGGACAATGATACATACATGTCGTGCATGTTGTGATGATTATATGCAAACTGCTGTGGTTTTGTTATAATTGTTTGGGGGTAGTGATAGAATAATGAAATTTATTGTAACAGGAAAGTATTTCGGTGGTAATTTGTAACTTAAAAACTGATAAATCTGGTGACCATTGGCAGAAGGTGACCATAAGTGACCACAAATATCTCAAACCCAAAGCCGTAACGATGTAATTTTTTACTATGTAGTAAACTGTAGATACACGGTGATAAATTAATGCTGTTGATTAAATTGTGAGCTTATTGCTATGAATAAATGAGGATGGAAGGGCAATGCTATCCCTTTCATCCTCAAAACGAAACAATGTGATTTTGTGTAGGTTTCTACGCAATCCTAGTATGTTTCTACCCTTCTCTCTGAGGGTGTTCTGACAGGGGGGCAATGCTATTGCCAAAGATCCAAAGATATGGATCTTTGTCCCTTTTTCAGGACCTCTCTTCCTTGGGAGGTCAAAATTGATCCCTATCTGGGTATCTCGATTTAGTACTCAAGAGTACTGAATAAGTAGGTAATTGGCCTATGTCACACGTCAACACACCCATTTTGGAAATCAGATAATTTGGGGTGATGGCCAGATGCGCAGTTGATGCACCACAGTTAGTCAATGCACCAAGAGCTCATTCTTCGAGAAAGGGTCGCAGCCATGCGTAATCGATGAACGGGTTGCTTGAATGTGTAAATAGTAGATCGTGACTCCGCTAATCATAACACGCATCCCATCGCAAATGGACAACCTCTTTCTGTACCTCACGAGTGCTACGGGTGACTCGACAACAACAACACGGACAACACGGGACGTGTCGCAGGATGAAGAGCCCATCCCGCCCGGTGGAGCGATGGGGGATGCCAAAAACTTTGACGAGGAGGCGGACGCGCAAGACTATGTGTTTCCAAATTTGGAACAAGACCTTGCCCCCAAAAACATTGGAGGAACTCGCACACTCTCAGAGGGCACAGCAACAATCCAACAAAAGTAGGCAGCCCTTGAACACACCCCTTGCACGAACAAACCCCAACAACAATACCACCCCCCTGCCCACAGACACGGCATCGCCATTCCTGCGCGTGCCAAACTAGGGGCGTAACCACAATGCCACTTCAAGATTGGGGCCAACACTTAAAAATCTTTGAGTATTCAAACGGTAAGGAGGACACAGTGACTCCTGACGTAGTAGAGTATGATAAGAAAAAGATGGCAAAGCCAGCATTCGACCTCATTCTTGGATGTCAAACCATGAAAGAGCTCGGAATTGTTCTAGATTTCCGAACAAAAGAAATAACCATTGATCACATCATTTTGCCAATGAGAGACATCAATAGTCTGACCTCATCAAACTTGGATAAAGCCTGGGCTGTTAACAACAGCATGGCAAATGAACTGCAAAGTACGCAGGAAGCGACACAGCGCGTAGTTAAAATCCTAGATGCCAATTATGAGAAGGCAGACCTCCAATCAATTGTTAGCACCAATTGTACTCACCTAAGTCTCCAAGACCAAAACTCGTGGCTGGATTTACTCACAGAATTTGAGGAACTTTTTGACCGAACACTGGGTGATTGGAACACAGAGCCTGTGTCCTTCGAACTTAAGGAGGGCGCAAAGCCATATCATGGCAAGGCATACCCAGTACCAAAATCTCACAAAGAAACAACTATCAAAGAACTGAATAGATTATGCGAAGTGGGAGTGGTAGAGTTTCAGCCCGAATCGGAATGGGCGTCACCATCATTTGTCACTGGAAAACAAGACGGGACTGTACGCTTTCTCACTGATTTTAGAGAAGTAAATAAACGACTAGTCCGAAAGCCGTTTCCATTACCCAAAATCAGTACAGTCCTGCAAGAGCTAGAAGGATTTACCTATGCTGCAACCCTAGATTTAAACATGGGTTATTATACCATTAGACTGGATCCCGATTCATCCAAAATATGTACCCTCATTTTCCCATGGGGCAAGTATTCCTACCTCCGATTGCCAATGGGCATCGCAGGTTTACCAGACATCTTTCAAGCAAAAATGTCCACACTAATGGGAGCCTTAGAGTTCGTACGAGCTTACCTTGATGATTTGTTATGCATCACAAAGGCAAACCTGGAAGACCACCTTGACAAATTGAAAATGGTGCTTACCAGGCTACGCGAGGTGGGCTTGCAAATCAACGCCCGAAAGTCGTCATTCTGCACCTTTGAAACAGGATATCTAGGTTACACCCTCACACGAACAGGGACTAAACCACAACAGAAAAAGGTACAGGCAATTCTCGCGATTTTGTCGCCAAAAAATGTCAAAGACCTCCGTAAGTTCCTGGGCATGGTCCAGTACTATAGAGATCTTTGGGCAAGAAACAGCAAAGTGCTTGCCCCACTCACCTCACTGGTAGGAGAGTGCGGTCACACCAAGGTCACCAGAGCCAATAAGACAAAGAAACGTCCATGGTACTGGGACACTGTGCATCAAAAAGCATTTGATGACGTTAAGACTTCAATTGCCAAGGATGTAGTCTTAGCCTATCCCGATTATTCAATGGAATTTGAGATATATACTGATGCCTCGTCTAAACAACTTGGATCAGTTATCACCCAGGGTAATAGGACCCTTGCATTCTTCAGCAGGAAGCTGTCGACAACGCAACAGAAGTACAGTGTGACCGAACTAGAACTACTGGCCATAGTGGAAACACTCAAGGAGTTCAAAGGCATGTTGTGGGGACAAAGATTAAAAGTCTACACAGACCATAAAAATCAAATCCAAGACACCCTCGGATTAACCTCTGACCGTGTCTACCGATGGAGATTGCTCCTTGAGGAATTTGGCCCCGAAATTGTTTACATTAAAGGCATACATAACACTGTTGCCGACGCCATCTCTCGCTTAGACATCGGACCAATACAGAGTGAGCACAAGAACTGGATGACGTTCACCAAATGCTGGTGTCATTACACCATGCAAGAAGAGAGTGTGATAGACACCTCTGCATACCAAGAGGAAATGAATCTTGTATTTGCAAACCACAGCGAACAAGATGTAATCTACCCATTAACAGTACAAGAGATTGCAGAAGCACAAAAGCTTGATGCCAGCTTGAAGACGTTGAAAGACCAGTACTCGACATAATTGGTCGAAAGTACACATCTCCTATGTAAGGACGGAAACATGGTCATTCCAAAAGATCTTCAACACCGTGCAGTTAGTTGGTACCACCACTATCTACAGCACCCTGGACACATGAGACTCGAAGAAACCCTTCGTGCTGCGATGTACTGGAAAGGTATGTGAAATACCGTCTGGAAATATATCAAAAACTGTCATGCATGCCAAGTCAACAAGAGGCATAAGCATAAGTACGGCAAACTTCCTACTAAATTCGCCATCACAAACCCTTGGGATGTACTATGTGTGGACCTTATTGGCCCGTATACAATCAAAGGTAAAGATGGGACAGTAATTGATTTCATGTGTCTGACTATGATTGACCCAGCTTCGAGCTGGTTTGAAATAGTTGAACTACCGGTAATCACTGAGACGATTATTCCCCTGGATACAAAAGGGCGGAAGGGTAAAAGGACCCATGACGAACCTAAGTTAGCATATTTTGAATCATCAGCAATGATCAGCAAGTAAGTGAACAAGACCTGGTTTAGTAGGTATCCATGTTGTCAATACATAATTTATGACAATGGAAGCGAATTCAAACTTCACTTCAAAGCCCTATGTGACTCATATGGGATCACGAGTAAGCATACCAGTGTCAAGAATCCACAAGTGAATGCAATTCTAGAACGAGTGCATCAGGTGATATCATCTATGCTCCGAACAGCTGAAATGGCCTCTTCAGTAGAGACAAGAGATATAGACAAGTTCGTGACGAACGTCGCTTGGGCCATTCGCTCAACATACCACACAGTACTAAAAGCCTCCCCAGGTGCAGCCATCTTTGGTCAGGACATGTTGTTCGACATCCCCTTCCTGGCCAACTGGAATAAAATTGGAGAATATAGGCAACACCAAACAGACCAAAACACAGAACGAGAAAATAGCTCACGTCGTGATTGGGACTACAAAGTTGGTGATCAAGTACTTCTTAGAAAAGATGGTATACTCCGCAAAGGTGAAAGAGATATGAAAGTGATCCTTGGACTATCACATCAGTTCATACGAATGGCACCATCAGGATTCAACGCCGAACCAAATAAGAAAGACTGAATATACAAAGAGTTACACCTTTTTTTAACAACCAAACTTAAAACCGTATTAAATGTCAGTTTCAAACGACAAAAACAGACTCTCCCTCTTCAAACAACACTTACTCGTTACACATTTTTAACAAACTCTTTAGTTCGTTATTGTTACTCTCACGAGAACCTATTTTTTCACCTAAAAACACTGAGGTTTTTTTTGTTCCATTTTTACCTGATACTCCATTCGTGGGGGCGAGTGACATAGGCCAAGAATCAGCCTTTTTTGAACCCCTGGGTACAAAACCTAAATGGAGCATTCTCAGGACTCCCCAGTAGGAGAGTCCACCTCCCGACGGCATGGACTCCCCAACATGGAAGTTCAGAACCCCAAATAAGAGAACACCCTTAAGGAAGATCTGAACATCTTTCAGAAGGGTATGAACATACCATATTGTGTAGAAGTCTACACAATGATCGTTTGCATCGTTTGGACTGGAGTGCAGTTCCACTGCCTTTCCATCCTCACAATAATCACAAATATAGCTCATAAAAATCAAATCTTTGACATCTGTCGAACCTACCTCTAATTTTTGCGTGATATTTTTTACGACAATTTTCGGCTCAGGTCAGGGACCAAACATTGTACTCTCCAGCACCTCCGATGATTGAACTCAAAGAAAAATCCCCAAGGCTGGGGGATTCTCATGTGATATGTAACAATCTCACAATAATGGACCAATTTTATTCAAACCCAGAGAATTTGGACCGGTTCTGGGTTACCGACAAGGACTCCCTGAAGGTGCCGGTCACCTCTCCAAGGATGCTAGCACTACCTCCGGATTGCGTAGAATTTTGTGCTGAAACTCAACTCACCCCTCGCTACTTGGTGGTTTTCATTCAATGCCTGATAGGGGAGCGTAGTCCCAGAGCCGCGGCGTACATCCTCCTTTTGGACTGGTGCTGTTTGGCTGCTCAACTGGAGGGAGGAGAAGGGGCTGCGGCCTAAACAAGTCTGTTGGCCTTCCCGGTAGCACCACTCCTCGCCTCTCCGTCATTGCAACGTTGGGCGTCAGCTCGCATTGCAATCATGCTGGGTAGCATGGCAGTAAATCACTGGGGGCCTCACCGGCCCGAGAGCCCAACCCTGCCGACACCGAGGCAACATCCTAGCAGCATACCCGACCATGCCCTCATTGCACAAGTGACCACAGCAGTTGTGGCCTCAGCCACCGTGCGCACCGGATACTAGGATCGCGCATGCCAAGTCACAGCTGCTACAGTCAGTCCTGCACTCACAGCCGTTGGCCAGATGATCGCCCTGGCTGTTGGGGGTGAATCCTACAACACTGTACAGGTCCGAGAACAAGCTCTTCCCACGTTTGGCCCAAATGCTGGATGGGTGGAGGAAGGTTGACCCACCACCCGCAAAGAACCTCCCAGTGGAAGCTGATGTACCTGAATACTTGTGTCATTTCGGCAACACTAAACACAGCACACCTCTCAAAGCCGCAGTGGGAGACCTTACTCTAATCGCCTTTTATTACCTCCTTTGAGTAGGGGAATACACTACTAAAGGAACATGTAACCAGTCAAAACAAACGGTACAGTTTAAGATGGAAGACGTCACTTTCTTCCGCAAAGATCCTCAAGGTCGATTGTGGTAGCTCAGCCGTACTGCAACCCCTGATCTGATTCTCACCACTCTAAAGCTTGACAGCCAGAAGAATGGTTCGCATGGCGTCTGTGTCCATCAAGAAGCTAACAGAGAGGCCCTCGCTTGCCCCGTAGGGGCGTTAGGGCATCCGTACCTGCACATTCGTGAGCACTCACAAACCCTGACCCAGACCTTATCCTCGTACTACCTCAAAGGAGCCCGGTATGATGTAACTGACAAACACATCCGTACTGTGTTGATGGTGGCAGCAGCAGCCCTGTGCTATCCATCCCGTGGCTTTCCCATAGAATGGATTGACACACATTCCCTACACAGGGGGGAGCCAATGCCATGGCTTTGGCTGAGTACTCAGATACTCAAATACAAAAAATGGGTCGGTGGAAAGGGGCAATGTTCAAGGAGCACATTTGGGAGGAATTGCACATCTTCTCGGAAGGCATGTCAACGAGTGTGAAAACGAAGTTTCGCGTCGTTAACATTGCAGGGGGTGTCTATCACGATGTCAAGGAAGACACTATTGCTTGGGAGTATACCCTATCAGCGGCGGCTGCGTAAAGGGGTTTTCCCTCCGTCACCCTGCCACATGGGGCTTTGGGGAGTCGGATCTAGCGGAATGACGGCCTGTCAGCGATGCGTCTTTGCTGAGAGACAGGTCTGAAACAATGCGCACAGCGCATCCTACTCCTTTTGCAATCCATCTCCAGGGGCACCTCATGCATGAGATGTACTTCTGCCAGTGTCCTCTGAGTGTTCCACCGTGGTTTGGCAGATCGGTTGCTTTTCTTTGGACTTGGCGTGACTCAGCCCCCCTGATACGGAGTTGAGGGGAAAGAGCCTCTGTTATGGCAACAAAATTTAAACTGGCTTATTAATGAAGAATGTGCTACTTTGTCTCTGAACTTGTAGGTAGTTTGACCTCCACAAAACAACTGGTATTGTACCTATCTTGCGTAGTATGAGGATGGGCAAGGGTGAAAAATAGAGTTGATTGGCAGACAAAGGAATAAAAATTAAAACATTTGTAGGTATGGTACCAATGAGATGTGCCGTAGTTGCATTGATTGATGTCAAATTAATTTTCCCAACATCTTCCTAAAAACAAGTTACAAATTCCGTTGAACGGCTTTCTTTGGATAAGTATGCCATTTTCCAAGAGTAAGCTGCTTTAAGCGGAAACGACTTACTCTTGAGAAAACGGTGTACTTTTGAAAAAAAGCAATTTTCTGAAGAGTGAGCCATTTCAGGCTTAAACGGCTCACTCTTCAGAAATGGCACACTTTCGAGCTGTCTCGTAAAAAATATTGATTCCTATGTCATTAGGCTTAATCTTACCAGAAAGACTTACTTTCAATACCAAGCCATTTTTCTAAAGTGAGCCATTTTTGATCGAAACGGCTTCCTCTTGGGAAATGGTTCACTCTAAAGATTAAGCCATTATCCAAGAGGAAGCCGTTTGGCTTAAACACGAATAAGCTTCACTATGGGAATCGGTACTTTCTGGGACTCCCACATATGACAAGAACAGAACATACACTTCTAAATAACTAAGGTATATATGACGGCTAGAAACAATAGGAGCACTATGTATCCTAGAGGTATCACAATACCCAGCCGGACAGACAGTGGATTCCAAAAAACTGATTTCGAGTAAATTAAAAAAAGAATTTTGGAGCAAATGAAGTAGCTCTATTATAGTAATGTGGAAACATACCAATTTTCTACAAGAATGAATTGATCGGATCGTTCCAATTTGCTGTATTCAACAGACAATAACTTGTGAAACACTGTTCAAAAGAACAAAATAAGAACACCGTTCGAAAGCTTGGAAAGCGATCTTTCAATTGATGTAAGGTTGTAAAAATGTTTTTACTCCAACTGTGTTGTCATTTTTGTCAGTTACACGGATGAAAGACAGAGCACGAGTGCTCCTTTTGTTTTTAGCCGTCATATATAGGTACGAGACATTCTTATGCCTGAGATGATATGGTACCGTACCATTTGGTGCAGCATACACAAGAATTCCAAAAAGGCAACTCGAATTACATCCCGGACCACAACCCCGCTCAGAGTTGGTCCAAAAGAGATAAAATTATGAAATCTAAGCTAAAATGCTTTAGAGGGCAAAGGAGTTTGACAAAAAGCTTATTTCCCTTAACTCCTACAGCGTCCTGGCTACCGTATATGCCGGATTATAAGTATCGCCGGATTATAAGTCCCAACAGGCTAAACTCATTGACATTTGTATTTTTCCGATGTTTACTCCACTCTAACTGAACTAAAACCCTCATGGGTAGTTTCGCCTTGTCATCAGTAACACGCCCATATGTAGCACTCCCAGTGACTCTCGATGGTTGCCGAGAAACCTCCGATGCCGTCGGAAGTCACCCCACATCTCGCGCACATCGTGGAGGGGTGGACAGCACGGACGAGGAAGGGCAGGAGGGGCACAATATGGTACAATAGGCCTACCTTGAAGTAAATAGGGTAACTTTCAAGATACCAATAGTTTTTCACCGTGTTAAAAACACTAACTTCACACTTATTACAAGTACAACTCAAATGTATCTTTTGACAATTGCCGTCCTTATAATCTGGCATATAAGGTAGGCATCATCCTGGGGTGGGCCTTCAAAAACAATCCTCTCCCTGCCTTTGACCCGGGCTCGCCCCAGAGTCATATGGGCAATAGTTTCGCCAGAAACGGGAGCAAGGGTTCACACCTAAGGGTTTGACCCTGCGACAGTTTTTGGCACTACCCTATAATCGTTAGGTTCCCTATTTGTTTTACCGTAAAATGCGCATTCTAAGACCCACACATTCTAGGGCCTAGACTCCGACCGCAACAAAAAATGTCTCTTTCACGCACTTAACTTGCTTTTCAGAGCCAGCAACTACTACAAAGTGATAGCCTTAGTCAACTACGTCACAACAATAGGTATTGCTCCACGTAACTCCTTCCGGTTCGCGAGTTATGCCATTTAACATGCAAAACTCACCACAACGAACTGCGCTAACACTCACATCATAAAAATGATGCCTCTACAATACAATTGCAGGTACTTCGGTAACTAGAAGTGGATACTAATATTTTTTTACATGTTAAAGTCACTACCGTATATCTCGGTTTATAAGTACCCTCGGAGTATAAGTTACATTTCCCCGATTCTCATGACATTTGTGTTTTTAACCTAGTAAATGAGCACCGGATGTTCTAGAACTGTCATAGATCATTTCTCCTTCTTAACAGCAACACGCTGATATGTACAGGACCCTATAACTCCGGTTGGTTGCTGAGTTATGCCTACATCCCGCTAAACTCACATCACAAAATATCACATCGCCGTACACAGCAATGAGTGGGGCACAAGAACCAATTGGCCGCCGAAGCAAAACAAAAATGGCGCGATCTACAGTACCACAGGGTATTATGGTAACTAGGATGGATACTAATTTATTTTCGTCGAGTTAGCATCTCTTGCTTCGTACGGATTATAAGTAAATTGCAAAAGTATCTTTTGACATTTTGCATTACTTATGAACCGAGATATACGGTAGCTTTGGTCTTCTTCACAAATGTATCTTTTGAGATTTGCTGACATTAGAATGCGCATTTTACGGTAGTTTTATGTTTTATTGTATACGATTAGGCATGATTGCAAGGCTAGAAGAACCTAGGTCCAGTGCTAGCACTTGATATTGAAGTAACCCAACATCTTAACATTATGACTAGCCATGTATATTAAGCTTTACAGGTAATTGCACTTATGTATAATTTGAAAGACCTGCCATAGTCAAAGCTGAAAATCTGTCACACTCGGTAGGAGGAGAAGAAGGAGAAGGAGAAAACTTCCCAGTTTCCGAAACAACCTTGAAAATTATCCCTATTGACTCTTAGATTGTATAGATAGCCGTATTAAACACACACTTTAACCCGAATCGGGATAATTTACCTACATAGTAGACGTACCGTGACCAATCGATATCCTTAGGCGCTTCAAAATCCCTTGGGTGTGTGACGTGTCTACTATTACCGGCAAGAGTACAATAGAAAACTATGTATGATGTCCTCCGAAGCAACAAGGTTTAGAGCGTGTCATCATCATTTTATTGTGTATATATCAATATACCATAGACGTACGTCTGTCTTGTATGATATGGTATCGTACGATCGTGATGATACAATAGTGTTCTGACCCTTAGTATTGTATCGTAAGGGTACAATATCGTACCATGATTGATCTTGATGTCTCAATATGATGGCATGGGATGACCATGGTGGATGACAGTGAGGTGTGTTTTTCATCGTCGAAACCAATATTTCTTGGAGTTGCAGATCATACTAAAGAGTGGAAAAATAATCACTCAACTTGACAGTCGAATCGCAACATTTATGGGCATTTTAACGAAACATGCACCAAATGGTGAACGTACATTGAATGTTCCAGGGATGCTTTCTTGCACAAAGCAAGAGCAACAAGAACAAACATTCCTTTAACAGAATATGTCGACTCAGCGAAATGGGGGCCTAGCCGGCCTAGCCGACGTCCATGCACAAGCCAATGTGTTCTTACCCGAAATAATTGGCTGGAATGGTGTTTATAAGGCGGTATCCACGAAAAAAGCACTATCCGAAGAAGACGCAGCTGCTCCCTCTGCTGATTCACAAAAACACCACCATCAAAAACAAAGCTCTCGATCGAGCATCTTGCGTCATTCTTCATTCTCGATGAAGGGCACTCCAAATCCTACGACCAGCATTGTCGAAAGTGCAATCCTTCCAAATCAAAAGAATCGTATCTCTAGGAGAGCATCCACAGATGGGCACCATAGGCATTCATCTGCACGTTCAGGATCAAATTTGAAGAACAAAGATGTAGCGGACTCCTACACTTTTCATGAGCCGGCTGCAATTGCTAGTAAAGGGACTGGCACTTCAAGCATTTTCGGTTCTGCAAGCAGTAAACTGAAGGGTTATCTTAAATCGCACAAAAAACAACAATCTCTTCAAGACTCACATGGTATATCGGGCTTCGATACAGCTAAAGGCGGCTACGTTTCGGATACGAAGGGTCACCGGCATCGATCAAGTTTGGAGCTCGACAACTCGCATGCTACCGGTAAGAAAAGTAGCAAATCTTCAGACGATACGATTCGACGATCGTCTGCACCTGACTTCGGCCGCGGAAGGATGGGTGTTTACAATGATTTTGAAGATGTGCTACGTTATGCGAAGCTTTCGAGCAATCAATCGTGTGCCAGTGGTATGGATGAAACTGCCGTCAGTTCTTATAGCATCAAGACAAAATACAGCACTTCTTTGTATGATGTAGCATCCGTTCAATCCAAGGGGTCGGCGAAAAAGAAACACGAGAAAACGATTGTCTCGAGCGACTCAATTGTGGTTCAAGTGTTTGATTTACCGTGGACTGACCATCGACCAGGTAGCAATCTGCAGGGCAGATACTTCGGTCCGGTAGACGAATTACTGCAACCTAACGGTAAGGGCACAGTGATCCTTCGAGGCAATGAAACGCTGCAATTTCAGGGAGTCTTTGAGCATGGCAGTTTAATGTCCCACTTAACCTGTGACAAAGAAAGACCGCCTCCTACAATCAGTACTCGAGTAGAAACGAGAAACTCCGTGTCATCTATTGGCTCCAGTAAGACGGGGAGGGCACCTAAAGAACCTCCTGGAAGAACTGTTGAGCACTCTTCTTCTGAATTTGTTCAAAGGAAGAAGGCGGACAAGCAAAAGCTTGCACGTGATACACCCCATCCCCAACGCAGAGTTTCGAATTCAAGCTCTCACGACCAAGTGAATGTTCCGTCGACTTCTGGCAGCGATAGGCGTGACAAGGAAGTTCCACCGTTCCCCTCATCACAAGCTTTTGACCGGCAAAACTCTAATCGGCGACCTACTAAATCAAAACAACGGTATAGTCTCGGTGATGTGGCAAGTACACCGAAACATATGATCATCCACAGATCCAATACCGAGGCAATCCACTCAGCTTCTTTATTGAAACAGTACGAACAAGCATTTCTCAAAAGATCCAACGGCCTCTGGACAGTAGCGATTTTAGCAGATCGATCGCTGCAGCCTGTCAAACGAGATTCTTCGCATTGGTACTCGGAGTGGGAAATCGATTCGACGACGATGGAGTTAGAAGAGAGTATGCTATTTGTCATTAATGAACATGGGGCGACAAAAACTGTGCAGAGAAAGCATTGGGGTAAATTCGTTCGGCGGATGAATATTCATGAGATTGAACAAGCAATTAATGAGAAAGGCACCGAGAAATGTTCCTCTGCATGAAGTGATGCACGACCTTGAAATGAAATGAACCATCTCGACCATTATGTAATTTTATATATCAGGTCGAGGCGTCAGCCAAACATGCAAGACCACGGAGGTGGTGACTGTTCGGCTGTAGGTGGTTGTGATAGGGTAAGAAACGAAAATTGATATGAGCAAAACCTTGATTTGACACTTAACGGATGGGGTTAATTTCGTGTTAGGGAGCATTTCATATATTTGTCTGTATCAGTAATCTTGCGTCGAAAACACCCCCTCCCGTAACGCAACAGTCTAGCGCGGTCCACCTGTGGACATAATATGTTCCTCTAAACCCCTAAAGCCAAAAGAATTCCAGCAGTATCTGGTGCCGATAGTAACCCTCGCTCAATTTCATCAACGAATCCTCGAAAGTCTTCATCGTGAACAAGTCTAACGATGTACGAATGGATTTCATCGTTACGACGACTCTGTCTCGTCTTCTTCATCGTCGTAAAAGCGTCCACTTCCTCGCTAGCGACATCATTTTCTTCTCTTCCTTTAGAAGTAGCTCTCAAGGAAGTGGCCTGCTCATCTCCCATCATTGAAGAACGTCGTCTTTTGGCCTCTCGCAATTCATTGCAGTAATACTCTCTTTGATCCATACCATTCACGTAGCCAAGATCATCAGCTCCCTCCCCGCGCTTGAGTGAGGTCGATCCAATATCATTTGACATGGATCCACAGAAATATTTTTTATTCAAGAAGACCAATCGATCGCAAAAGTCTATGCAGTCTTGATTAGTCTTGAATTTGAAAACAATGGCGCCCATTCCTCGCCGAGTTGATACCAGGAGTGTGTTTAGGCGTCGCACCAATAGGGCATTGTTGTTCCATCCGTCAATCCCGGGAATATCGGAATCGTGATTGATTTGATTAGAGTTGGACGATGCATCGTGCGTGTCGTTCTCCATTCCCCCCATCGCCGCGGTAGCACCGTCGACCGTCGCGGCGTCGCACTGACTCTCGGCACGACGCAACGACTGCCCACCCGACCTCTCCCACGGCGTATGCTGCTCAAACAACCGAATGCGTAATCTCATCTTACGAACTTCTATGCATCCCTCTCGAGGAGCCGCGGTGAGTTCTTCTATGCGTGTTTTTTTCTTGGAGGACGGCGCCTCCATGTCGGGATCGATGTAGACCTCCCAGCCTCGATGGGATTGGAGGCGGTAGACGAGGACGGGCCAGCGCTCGCGTACTCCTCGTTCGTTGTAGTGGGAGGGGTTGGGGGTGGTGGATGTCTTGGTGGTGGATGCCATGGTTGTCAGCCTGTTGTCATTGGCGGACAAGCGGAAGCGATTATAGAATGTGTGTGGCATCGCCTGATGACTTCGTGTTGAAATGGCGCGAACGAGGTACCTACACAATTATAGTGGGCGAAACGCCCATATGGTTGTAATTTTCGTACCCTATTACACTGTTGATAAATCGGAGTAATATGGTGAGCTAGCGCCCACTGATTGGCCCGCTCACTCTCTCTCGTCGCCTCAAATTTTACACACGAATACCTAGTGTTTTGTTGTGTCCGGTGAGTCCGGCGCTATCCAACAAAAAAATCCGATTGTCAAAACTCCGGGTTTTGGAGATTTTGGATCTCTTCTGGCGGACATTTTTTTTGCGTGGCGTCCGTTGAGAAAAGCGGCTGGTCACTTTCCTAGGCCTCCACAATAGTCATAGATCAAGGCCTGCTGGGAAAGTGAGTGTAAAACGGAGACATTCACGTCGCCACAAGGCACAAGCACCACAAGGCACAAGCACCACAAGGCACAAGCACCACAAGGCACAAGCACCACAAGGCACAAGCACCACAAGGGACCATATAATGCACAAGTACGATACATAGTTGTTTGCAGTGTTGGCATAAAGGCATGTCTCGTGCCTCGTCGATCTGTTGGAAGTCTTAAATCATTATTTCAGCATCATTCGCAGAGATTCGCAGCCCACATCCCCTAGAGAGAGTGAGACATCAGAAACAATGAAGGAAAACCAACACCTCAAAGTCTACATCGAGCGCCTCGGCCTCCCCCCCAGCTGCCTCTCCACCATAACCCAAGTGTACAAACAAATGGCTGCGCGAATCTGGGTCATCGAAAACTCTCATGCCATGAAGAAAAAGGACTCTCATCTCATCATAGCAGCCGCCAACTTGGAAAAGATTGAGAGGAAAGATGGAGTTTCTCGCTGGAGCGACCTATCACAATGCATTGACTTTCATACCGAGATGGCAGCGCAATGTTGGATACCATCGAAATACTGGCTTGTCAATGAACCGGGGGGAGATTCGCCCAAACGATTTTCTCTTGGCTGGGGCAAAGGCGAAGAAGTTCGCTCCGAATCAGAAAGGATTATCCAAGTAATGAAGGAGACGAAGCTTGATTCAAAAGCAAGTCCACTGGCACGTCAACTCCGGAACATTGAAAAGTATATTTCAAAGGAAGCGTCTATGCTCAGAGATCAGAATAAATTCATAGGAGTGGTGGTATGTACACAGGGAGAGCCGACAGATAGGAAAGGGGACAAAGGAAAGGATGTTCTTCGAGATTTCGTCAAGAGTCTTGCTTCTCTATCGGATTTGCCGGTGAAGACTGTCTTTCGTCTGTGTACAGACAATGACCTGGTTGTAGATTTCTATAATACATTGGACGTCAATGAGAAATGCGATGTGTTGGACGATTTTTGGGGAGAAGTAAGAGGCATTATGCATTCATCTTATGCGAAAGAGATTGTAACTCTGACACTCGTTTTGTTATTTGGTGTCATAATATCTTCAGGCAATGGAAGTTTATTTACACAACCCATGGCTGACCTACGGAATTGGATTGCATCGATTGAGAGAAGCCTGCTTAGCCACGGATCTAATCGATAATTTGGACGAGACTTCTTTCACTCTCGAAGAAATTCACGAGTTCTGCGTGGATTTTTTTGTTGGAAAAAATTCAGACGTACCCCTCGCAAATCCTTGCCATGACTTTCCTGGGTTCGTTTCTGACCTGCGAAATATATTGAAAAGTCAGGAACTTGTATGGAATCCGGTGAAAAACAAACTGTGTCCCTGGGTAGATGTTGATAAGTTGAATACAATATTTCGAAGGGCATCTGCAATGGGGAGAGGCGAGAGAAGAGAATCTTTCTGTCGCGGTATGTCATCAAAGAACATTTCACATGAGGACATGCAGAATGGTGGCACGCAGAGCCTCGGTCACCGATCTAATTTTCCTCAACAAAAACTGCGGCGATGTCACACTACAAATACCCCGCAAGCCTCACCTCCACCTCTTCCAAAAGCGCCTCTCCGGAGGGCGAACACCGACTGTTCGAGCAAGAAATCGGCAGAGTCTCCTGCCGAAGGAAATGTGATGAAGGAATCCTCTTCACAATTTATGAAACACTCCGAGCCGAAAGACCTCAACGAAGCGATTAAGAGATGGTCTCATCCCACCGCAGAACCTGCTCCGTTGGAAACACTTCTTGTTGATGTACCCAAACTCTTTCCGGTATCAAACGACTATGTCGAAGATCACGAATATTTTGATAAATGGAAAGAATTTTCAGAGGATGCATTTTATGGACAGAGTAGTGAAGAAAAGAATGAGTTGTTGAGGCGAGCTGCACGAAAGGCAAGGTTGTTTCTTCATCCAGATAAATTGCCCCAAGATTTGACAGAAAACCAACGTCATCTGTTCAAATCAATTTGGAATGTTCTGTCAAAGTCAGTATATAAAACAGAGTCTACTGTCAAAGTTGATTTGGAGTGTTTTTCAAAGAGTAACTTCTGAATTACACAGCAGCAATAACGAGATCAATTCCTGTGCAATAGCATAAGCTAATGTCACCTTATTGCCTAGATCCTTTCAGTATCATTTTAGAGGGCCCGAGCATGTGAAGGTTTAAACGAAAGAGGTGCCGTTTTGATTAAAGTAATACCATTTCAAACAATATGAAACATAATACATGTGCAAATCCAAAGAAAATATGATAACAGCTACAATGCATGATAGGAGCTAATGAAAATGATGGCAAACAACATTGCATGCCACTACCCGGCATATCCCAGGCATTTAGCATCATGGATACACTTAAGAGGATAGAATGGTCTCAGTAACATAGACTCTTGTGATAATGTATTGGACACTTGAGACAAACATGATTCTATCATTATTATTCCAAATATGGATCATACCTCATAAACTTTATTTGTTTGAATGGGGATGATATTGTATCCATCAATATGATATTGTGTAAATAGATCAAAAACACCAAAACAAATCAAAAAGATGAAAGGAGTGCTGCCAAAGTGAGCCAAGAGAAAAGTCATTTATAGCATACTGGAAAGTGTGATAATGCCTTGATCATACACATGTTACTGTGAATAGATGATGCTTTAGTCGCATCCCATTAGAGTCAAAGATAAAGCCATGATGTCTCTCTACTATCCAGTGTTAAGGATTCACAGCATGTTGATAGATCCCTTTTTGGTTTCTCAAGTCCAAAACTAGCATCGCTTTGTGCATACCAAAAATAAAGCAAACTAAAATAAAGTGCACATTTTTTGATCACTTCAAATCACTAACTTTCCACAAGATAAACATCTTGCAGTAAAAACAAAGCATTGACCTAAAACTATATTTCATACTGCTGCAGAGTGAGTACACTTATGAGATGAATACTCGTGCATCATGACTCTGTCCTAGCTTGAAGACTGAGAAGAAGGTAATCCCTACTCTAGGCAATCAATGCTTACTTTTATGACTACTGCCGGCCTTGCGGTTCCCATGACAAACTACTTGAAGAACATCAATATCCAGTTTTTTCAAGAGCAAGCTGGATGGCCAGCGTAAAACAAAGTATGGTCCATAACAAAGAACAATAATCTGGTTTGCATGTCAAATCATAGACAAGTATTCTGCATTCTGCTAAACGAGACAAAGACAGAGAAGCTATAATATCCACAAGTCTATACGTGTACAAGAAATAGACAATAGGACAAAGTTCTCAATAGCATGGCAATGATCTAGTCCAAAGTTACTCGCCCACAGTGACAAGGATGCATCCACCACATCATATCATTTATAGTCTCCATATGCACACAGTCCCTGTTCTACTGGAAAAAAGTCGTTGATCATTATAAGTGCAAGTACTTGGAGTGCAAGCCATTGCATGAATTAGACTTGATATAGCAATTTACTCTGAACTATGCTCTTGTAGACAAGTAGACCAACAAATGTCAACCATCATAAATTGTGACATTTAATGCTAGAAATGTGATTCTTTGTGAAGTCTAAGATGAAACAAGCTGCTGTATATACGAGATTGGATAGTTTAATGGGTTTGGTCCTATGTAAGTCAACAAGAGTTTTTGACAACCAATCATTGAATGTTATAGTTGCAATCAGGATCTTGTAATCACAGCAAAGCTTGTCCTGTGGAACACATCATGCTCTCGTCGGCATCTTCTCTTGGAATAATGTGTCTCTATTATTGTCTCAATGTCATGAGTTAAAGACACAAAGGGAGTTTGTGAAGAATGAAAATCAAAACCTTCCCAAAATCTGAAGAACAAATCAATGGATCTGATCAAAAATTGACACATAACTCCTTATACTCCAATTGAAAAGAGACAGTCTAAGTTCTGCATGAGGCATCACCAATTGTGACTTACCTTTTCTAACTATGTTTGTCTAGATCACTTGGCGACTATGAAATCTTCAATGTCATAAAAATTACTTCCCTCAAAACACTAGTCACCAGAAGAAAAGACTCAGGATTGACTTTGTTCCACAAGTGCCAGCATGGGGACAGTCTTGGCAATAATTTGGCCTGACTGAGCAAATTAATCTTTTCTCAAATACTGCTGTGTTATCGAAAGGCTGTGATAGGTAAAATGAATGGCTCAATTTACAACTACAACAAACACATTCTATGAACAATGGCTAAAATGGTTAACATGTAGTTTGTTTCCATGCAGACTGCATGTGATGTGTAGCATTATGACCAATAAAAATGGAAATAGTACCATATCAGATATGATTCTTGGTCACTTAAACCTTTTAGATTTCAATTGAGCAGCTTTACATGACAAATATTTGTTATGAATTTATGCAAACTTTTAGCTTATGCCAGAGAGACAAAACATATCCTGAATATAGATCTAGGTCACCTAAATTCACTACATTTTTTGCATCTACCCAGTATTTCTTACCTAAAATATGACAATAGGAAACTAGAAAAAAGGAATCTTTCAAATAAGAGTATGATAAGGAGGACCCCAGGGCGTGACATTGGCCAAGAACCTACCTTATTTAGTACCATCATTGGTACCCTTATTAGTACCAATATGGACTAATTCGAAAAACTCCCAAGTAAGGGATCATCCTGACCTCCCAAGTGGTGAGAGGTCCTAACAGGTTGAAGGTCCATATCTTCGGATCTATGCGACAAGGGAACATGCGGTCAGAACATCCATGTTCGCTGGGTATAAACATACCAGAACTGTGTAGAAACCTACACAGAATCACATTATTTCGTTGGGATTGTATTGACATCCCATCCTCATTTGTTCATTGTAAATATTAAATGATAAGCTCACAAATTACTTTCATCAACAAATCTATATCACCTTTATCTACATAATAGGTATTTAGTATTTTTTATCTCCAAACGGCTTAGGTCACTATCTATAGATAGCCGTTTCCGCGACCTTCTCGCGTGAAAGACACCGAAAAGTTTTTTCCCTCCACTCCGTCACTCGTGCTCCGTTGCGCAAGCAGACCCGTCGTCAGCTACGTAATACGAGAGTGTGCAAAGCGCAACTACGTCGCATCAGCCACGAGAATTCGCGCACGTCAGCGGTACCCCTAGGAGCTTTTTTAAGGCCCTATTCATCCGTACACGCCTAGGTGACGCACTTATGAGAATGAGCACCTCAAAGGCAGTCCCTGATGGACTTAAAAGCCAAGAGTGTGAGAGGAACCTGGGACAGAACAAGCCGCCCGTGCCATACATACCCGAAAGGGATGTAGTTCAAGATGCTTTGGCAGTAGATACTACAGCCAGCACGATGAAGCTCACCCTACCTGGTAAGGTAGAGCTGAGGGTATCCATATGGTCAAACGGTACCCCTTAGCAATTCCTGATGCATGTCCAAGCAGCCCTGGATGTCGTGAGGCAGAAGGGCCTTGATACGGCATATGATAGGGTCTGCAAGGACCAGAAGGATTGCATCAAGAAGGCAAACAAGGCCGAAGAAGCTTTTAAGAGTTACTCGGGATCGGATGCGAATCCTCCCAAAGAAAAGGCTTATGAAAAGACCCTAGAAGCTGCTAAGAAAGCTGACGAGGCTGTTATGTCCGTCATCAATCAAGTGTTCAGCCTCTGCTCCAACCTACTCACGGAGGAAGCAAGGCGCCCCTGGAAGAAGATCGCGAGTGAACAAATTGACTGTTCTCCATGGACTCATATTTATGGGGAAGAACATCCCGAGAAGCGTGAGCAGTCTTGGGGGTCATTCATGGAATGCGTCAACTTCCATTTATTGACCGTGTTCCGTTATGATGCTGCTGAGACCCAGCGCTTCTACATAAGTAACGGGTTGAAGAAGCCCAACAGGGTTCCGATTCTCCAATTCATCAGCCGCATCCAGCAGCTGAATGGCTACTTGGACTTATTGCCCTGTCTGTACTACTCCAACCGTGCCACCAAGCTCACCATTGCGGTGAAGCCGTTCGATGACCCGGACCTAGCTAGTCACATACTACGCATGGTCCCGAGGAATTGGCAAGACCAATACGAACTCAGTGGGGCAAGGGTACCCCAGAGCATTCGGAAGCTTCTAGAAGCACTCGAACGCATTGAGAAGGCTTATCCGACCGACAAGGATCGTGATGGGCCTAAAAGCTCTGCGAAGTCTAGTGACTCCTCCAAGCAGAAGATGGTTACGTTTAAGGATCGTATCCCACGTAAGCGTACCACAAATGCGAAGCACTGTATTTTGTGCAAAAAAAATGGGGGCGCGCACACGACTCATAATACGCAAGACTGCTGCAAGTATGCGAAGGATGATTCCGTCAAAAAGGACTTCACAGGAAGAAAGCCCCGTGGACCTTTGCGTTCTACTGAGGCTTCTCCTCGCACCAATAGTGCCTATGCGCAATTGTCTGCGAAGATCAAGAAACTTGAAAAATCTAACAAGAAACTAAAGCGTTCGCAGAAGAAACGCAAGCGCTGTTACGAAAGTGACAGCGATGACTCCGACTCGTCCTGAAAGGATGGGTGCGGTAGTACGGGGGAATTAACTAAATGTTGTAAGAAACTAAAACGTAATAAACAACCAAGTGATACTTACCCCAGTCCGAGTAAAACTACTGTTAACTCAAGTTCAAATATTAATTTGAATAAAGAGTTTATAAAAGATTCAAAAAATCTTAATAGAGTAATCGAATTGTTTACGATACTACGACGAAGCAAGATCAAAAAAATCTTGCAGCAAAAGTCAAAAACAGCACACAGAGTGAGATAACTGCCGAATTGCTGGACCCCGAACTGTCGGGTGCCTCTCTCAATAGTGTTAACACTTCTTTCAAAAGTTAAACAGGAGGAAGAGTCACAGCTGTAGTGGCCAAAGCATGGCACACCTTAGCACTGAAAATCAGCTTCCACAGAGACACGAACACTCGAGGAAGAGTTGCACTAGTAACAAAGTCCTTAAAGTCCTACTTGACAGTGGGTCTGATGGTGACTTGATGTTCCATGAAAAGGGAACATCCATGCATTTCCCCTACTTGGCTAGGCAGGTGCCAAACTCTTGGCATACGTCGAATGGGGACTTCCTAACCAAAGGAAGGAGTGAGGTCAATCTTTGATTTTTTTGATTATTCCAACAGCAAGGAGTATCTGGTGAAGCCAGACGTTGTAGAATATGACAAGAAGAAGATGAACAAGCCAATGTATGACCTCATTCTTGGTTGTAATACCATGAAAGAGTTAGGAATTGTTCTAGATTTTCGAACAAAAGAAATACAATTGATGACGTCATTTTGCCAATGAGGGACATCAGTAGTCTGACTAAGTCAACAATGGAAAAAGCCTGGGCTGTAAACAACAGCATGGCTCATGAACCCAGAAGTACACAAGAAGCGACTCAGCGAGTGGTACATATCCTAGACGCAAAATACGAAAAAGCAGACCTCCAATCAGTTGTTAGCACCAACTGTACTCACCTTAGTCTCCAAGACCAAAACAAGTTACTAGAGTTACTCACAAAATTTGAGGAACTTTTTGATGGAACACTAGGTGATTGGAACACAGAACCCATCTCCCTACAATTAAAGGAAGGCGTGAAGCCATATCATGGCCGACCATTCCCAGTGCCAAAAGTACACAAAGAGACCATAATCAAAGAATTAAATAGGCTCTGTGAACTGGGGGTATTAGAGTTTCAGCCCGCATCAGAATGGGTGTCACCCACATTCATAATACCAAAGAAAGATAACACTGTACGTTTTATCTCATATTTTAGGGAGGTAAATAAACGACTAGTTAGGAAACCGTTTCCATTACCTAAAATCAGTACAGTGTTGCAAGAGTTAGAAGGTTTCACTTTTGCCACAGCCCTTGATTTAAACATGGGTTACTACACCGTAAGATTGGATCCTGATGCATCCAAAATCTGCACCATCATCTTCCCATGGGGAAAGTATTCTTATCTTTGATTACCGATGGGTATTGCAGGTTCTCCCGACATTTTTCAGGCAAAGATGTCAGAGCTAATGGTTGCCTTGGAGTTCGTGAGAACTTATCTGGATGATTTGCTTTGCATCACCAGGGCAAGTTTGGATGACCACCTAGATCATTTAAGGTTGGTACTTACCAGACTGCGAGACGTGGGATTGAGAGCCAATGCCCCCAAATCGAAGTTTTGTGCTGTAGAGACAGAATACCTAGGGTACATCTTAACAAGGACTGGCATAAAGCCACAACCAAACAAAGTACAAGCGATACTTGCAATTACACCGCCAAAACAAGTCAAAGACCTCCGTAGATTCCTGGGCATGGTCCAGTACTATAGAGATCTTTGGGCAAAATGTAGTGAAATGCTTGCCCCACTCACCTCGCTAGTAGGAGAGTGTGGTCATACCAAAGTCACCAAAGTCAAGAAGACTAAAAAGCGACCTTGGTACTGGGATGAGGTACATCAAATAGCATTTGATAACGTAAAAGCGGCCATCACTAAAGATGTAGTTTTAGCCTACCCTGATTTTTCAAAAGAATTTGAAATATTCAGATGCCTTGTCTAAACAACTTGGCTCAGTGATCACTCAAGGTAATAGGCCTCTTGCGTTCTTCAGCAGAAAATTATCTGAGACGCAACAAAAGTACAGTGTGACCGAAATTGAACTACTGGCCATAGTGGAGACACTAAAAGAGTTCAAAGGGATACTGTGGGGACAACAAATAAAGGTTTATACAGACCATAAAAACTTAATCCAAGATGCCCTTGGATTAACCTCTGACCGAGTTTACCGGTGGAGATTACTCCTAGAAGAGTATGGTCCCAAAATCGTGCACATAAAAGGCATCCATAACACTGTTGCTGACGCCATCTCCAGGTTAGACTCCGGTCCAACCCAAGATGACAACGCCAATTGGATGACGTTCACGAAATGCGGGTGTCACTACACTGAGCATGCTTTGAGTGCTAACTGCACTCCTCCTCACCAAGACAGTATTAATCTGGTGTTTGCAAATCGCAGCGACGAAGATGTAATTTACCCCTTAACAGTGAAGGAAATTGCACAAGCCCAGGTGACAGATGCAACTTTGGAGAGGCTTAGTAGACATGACAAGTATACCACTTAATTAGTAGAGGATACTCAATTGTTGTGTAAGGATGGCAAAATGGTCATTCCCAAAGCCCTTCAGAATCAAGCAGTTAGCTGGTATCACAACTACTTGCAGCATCCTGGACACACACGTCTTGAAGAGACGTTACACGCCGCGATGTATTGGAAAGGTATGCGAAGTACTATCCGATCACATGTCAAAAACTGTCATGTATGTCAAGTCAACAAACAACACAAGCACAAGTACGGGAAACTCCCTACTAAGCTCATCATCACAAACCCTAGGGAGGCATTATGTGTGGACCTTATTGGACCATACACCCTCAAAGGTAAAGATGGGACAGAAATTGACTTTATGTGTCTTACTATGATCGATCCAGCTTCTAGTTGGTTTGAGGTAGTAGAACTGCCGGTAACCACAGATGCGGTTACTCCCATGGATAACAAAGGGCAAAAGGGCAACAAGACTCATACCGAACCTAAATTACCATACTTTGGCAAATCATCTGCAATGATAAGTAATTTAGTGAATAAGACCTGGTTTAGCCGTTATCCACTTTGTCAATACATTATTTATGACAATGGAAGCGAATTCAAACTTCACTTCGAAGCCCTTTGTGAATCATATGGGATCAAGCGTTAGCCAACCAGTGTCAAGAACCCACAAGCAAATGCTATACTGGAGCGGGTGCATCAGGTAATTACTGCAATGCTCCGCACTACTGAACTAGACATGGCCGACACAGTAGTTGCCAGTGACATAGATGCGTTCCTAACAAACGCAGCATGGGCCATTTGCACAACTTACCATGCAGTACTTAAAGCCTCCCCAGGTGCAGCAATTTTTGGTAGGGACATGTTGTTCGACGTGCCCTTCCTTGCTGACTGGAATAAAATAGGAGAACATAGGCAGCGCCAAACTGACCTCAACACGATGCGGGAAAATTGCTCACGCCGTGATTGGGATTACCAAGTTGGTGATCAAGTACTTCTTAGAAAAGATGGTATCCTCCGCAAATCAGAGAGTCGGTATGAAAGTGATCCTTGGAATATCACAACTATTCATACAAATGGGACTATCAGGGTTCAACACGGTACAAAATCTGAACAATTAAACATCAGAAGAGTCACACCTTTTTTTGACCAGCAGCCTTAATCCATATTAAGCAAGATATTTTTTATGTGTCATCTCCCTCTTCAATACAACATTTATGCTTTACGATACCAACACAGACTCTTTAGTTTGTGCATAAAGAGACATGGGTTAATTTTTTTCCTTCACAGGTTTTTCTCCCCTCTTTTTCTCACCTGATACTCCATTTGTGGGGGCGAGTGACATAGGCCAAGAACCTACCTTATTTAGTACCATCATTGGTACCCTTATTAGTACCAATATGGACTAATTCGAAAAACTCCCAAGTAAGGGATCATCCTGACCTCCCAAGTGGTGAGAGGTCCTAACAGGTTGAAGGTCCATATCTTCGGATCTATGCGACAAGGGAACATGCGGTCAGAACATCCATGTTCCCTGTGTATAAACATACCAGAACTGTGTAGAAACCTACACAGAATCACATTATTTCGTTGGGATTGTATTGACATCCCATCCTCATTTGTTCATTGTAAATATTAAATGATAAGCTCACAAATTACTTTCATCAACAAATCTATATCACCTTTATCTACATAATAGGTATTTAGTATTTTTTATCTCCAAACGGCTTAGGTCAGGGCGTAAAAGAACATATAAATGAAACACAATGAAATTGACAGATATTGGAGGACATAGCATGCCCAATTGGTCCATAAGTAGAATCACAACCTAAATGTCATTTTTGATAGAAGCATGTCCAAATGGACCAGTATCCCAGAATATGTTTCGGGTGTTACCCAAACTTTTGACTGTCTTGGCAGCATCAAGACAATGTTCAATGCACAGCTTCCTTTGTTCTTGAAACACAATGAAATTGACAGATATTGGAACAACAGAGGAGGACATAGCATGCCCAATTGGTCCATAAGTAGAATCACAACCTAAAATGTCATTTTTGACAGAAGCATGTCCAAATGGACCAGTATCCCAGAATATGTTTCGGGTGTTACCCAAACTTTTGACTGTCTTGGCAGCATCAAGACAATGTTCAATGCACAGCTTCCTTTGTTCTTGCCATCACTTAGCACTTTTCAATGGCACTTTTGTTTTCAGCATCTCACAGTATTACTGGTTGCTTGAAGATGACTTCTCATTCTGTGAAACCCAATCTGTGCTTTTTGATCCAGGAATTGAATTTGCAATGGAAAACATTCATTTTTTCTGTCTGGGTTGTGTGTCAGGAATCAAGAACTAAAGAATGAACTTCTTCTGGAGAACAAGATCTTGCCAAGTGGTGTATATGTAACAAAACAGAACATGACATTGCACAAGGAGGGGTCATCCGGTCATCTGAGGAAAGTATAATGGGTCAAAACAATGTGCAATACAATGTGAGTGCTGGTAACAGAAGACAGTTCATCCTGTGCTACCAGACAGTTCTAGTGCAGATTCACAAGAAGTGTGAATTCATTCTAATTGGATCAAAGTCAGCAGAGGTGAGGAGCCATATAGAGTCGTACCATGATGAAGAAGACAACAGGGGATCATTTTGAAGCCTTCTGTTTTCCCTCCAATCCAATGGAATCCTTCTGTCTTAGACAATGATGAGATTCATGATGATGGCAAAGAGAATAAGGAAGGCAATGCTGATACTGTTGAGGCAGAGTTTTCTGGTGGCATTTCTGCTCTTGACAAACCAGCACTGGTCTGATTGTTGTTGTATGACCCACTGCTGTTGCTCCGCAACAAAGTCATCATTTATTCACTTACTTGAAAACCTACCATCTCCCAACAACCTTGTTCTCTTGGAGATAAAGAGCACAAGATGAGTTCTCAGAAGATCCCCTCTGACAATGATGAAGTACTCCCCAATAATAAATGATGCAAAGAATGAAACTATCATCAATACCAGTGGCAAGAATGGCAGTTTGGATGAAAGTAGCAATTCTGTTAGTAGTAGCAGTGTGCTGTTTTTTCTTGACTTAGTCCTAATTCAGTTACTCAGTTTACATTGTCAATGGTATTTATAATTTGATTCTTGTGAGAGTTAATGTACTCTGTACTATCATCATATCCAGTAATACTGATTTTTTCTGGCCCAAATGATGTGTTTCTCTAGTTATGTGCAACACAATGAGTCCTAATGTTCTTGATAAGAATAATTGACTGGATAGTTCATGTCTGCTTTTTCTATTTCAAACCCTTGAAAAAAGGTCTTTGAAGACAATACTTTCCCGCATTCACTTGTCTTCTGCAAAGAGAGACAACAATTGAAATTGTAGGGCTTATTCAGTACATTCGTGGAAATTTCATGCCAGAATACAGTGAATTAAAACTTGTCATGCAGTACATCATGTCAACTTTTAGAACTTGGAGTCATTAATGAATAAAAATATGGGTGATAACAAATGTATGTGTTTGTTTTCAGTATTGGGCGTGACAAATATTGAAAGTAGAAATGATTTCATAAGATGAAAATCAAGAATGTTATGGAAAAATATATCCATGAATGTGATGGTTCATGTTTTTCTTTGCACCTCACATGGTGCATCATCTGTAGCAATCAACAATCATTCCTTTTCAAGTCTGCAAAGTATGTATGATTAATTATTTTTTGTATAAAAGTCACCAGGGAGAATCTCTGTTATCATTTTGGCTACAAATAGCACCCCATCAAATCCCATTGTTGAATTTTAAAGAATTAGTTGCAAACTAGGTACGCTTGATCTTCCTTATCTAGACTCAAGATTAGTGTACATTGCAACTGATGCAGAACATTTTGAAGCAATAACCTGTGTTTCGTGATCAATTCTTTACTACATTTGTGTGAAATCGTTTGGTTTCCTCTTTGCCTAGCTGTAACAAAACAATAATTGTTAAGGAGGTGAAGCACTCACAGTTTGGTGGGGCCCAATACATTGCAAAAGTGTCAGTTGCATGATCATGTAAGATGGGAACTTTGGACATCACTTAAAGATTTATTGAGCATGGTGAAATTAATGAGTTCTTTTGAAGTGGTTTCCTGGAATTTCTGCATATAAATACAGTATATCATTTTGTAGTGGCTTGTTTAACTTAAAATTGAATATATGCTGCTTATACAATGATATTTGTTAAGTAGTAAGATCGGTAGTGGAGATCATTTTTCCTTTGGTAACTACTTCAAATAAACTTAATTCTTAGTAATAGCTTATTAAGACATGCTATGGTAAATACAATTGACAAGTAACATTCCAGGCTTTAAGAAGTTGGTTTGGTTTCCCAAAGCCTTGAAATTTGAATGGAAATGGGACAAATCATCAACATAATGACAGTCAAGATTATTATAGTGTGTATTCATCAAGCAAGCTTGATCCACCAATCAAGATAAAATAAAATAATCCAAAAATTAGAGTGATTTCAAAGGTAAGTGCATGCAATAATAGGTGTTATTGAATGAATCACTTGCTCATTACTCAACATATTCAATCATTTGTTCTTGTATGTTGGGACCAAGAAGGTTTCTCTGTACAAATAGCCCAAGAATAGGCATGCCAATTTTCTCACATTCAGGGTTACACACTTTTTCAGGCCCTTTTCACATGAATATGAGATCACTGAGGATAGCAGCACATTTGGTATCATCAATGATAACATGTCATGTGCCTTGATTGAATAGTGACATCTTGGTGGGAGTGGGAGGGGATTGTTACACCATTTTCATTAGGTGGTGTTTAAATGATCCAAAGGTTACTACCATATAACCCGGATTATAAATGCCACAAATGTCAAAAAATCCTTTTTAATGTACTCATAATATGATCAAAGTTAGTGTTTTGAACAGTGTGAAAAATTATCTGTATCTTGAAAGTTACCCTATTTATTTTGAGGTAGGCATAGTGTACCCCTCCGGCCCTTTTGCCTTCCTTGCTCCTCCATGCTGTCCATCCCTCCGCTATGTGTGTGAGATGTGTAGTGACTTCTGACAGCATCTGAGGTTTCTCATCAAATCCAGAGTCATGGGGAGCACTGCGTATGAGTGGGTTAGTGATGACAAGGAGAAACTACTCATTAGGGTTTTAGTTTGGTTAGAGTTGAGTAAATATCAAAAAAACACTAATGTCAATAGAATCAGCCCGGCACTTATAATTTGGTGTTACTTGTAATTCAGGTTATTTGGTAGGTTGTAAATTCCTGCAGAATTATGTGCTACTCCAGACGTTCATGTTACTTTGACAGTATTCTGATTACTCTGGCAGTGAGATTGCTGAGAAAGAAAGAAAGTGCTTTGTACAATACTTATGAAGTATGACACCATAACATCACAAAATAAGACTTGCCCTGATAAATGCCACCGCAACAGTACTGTAATCTACATTAATTCTGGTCTGGTTACTGCTATATACTAGCTTTCTCGGTTTTTGAGACAGCAACCATCAAAATGGGAATTTTCAACATAAAAGGTGAAGGTGAGGTTTGACAGAGTTATGTTGACTCTTTTTTGAATGGACATTACTGGTGTCCCACTTTGCAATTGATGTGTGTTTGTTTTGTTTTTGATCTTGCTGCACAGTTCACTAATGTGAACCAAACTGCGAGATAGTTCATGGGAAAAAGGAATCGATTGATTTGTGGTCATTTTGGGGTGGTCTTCAGGTGTTTGGTTTACACCTTGGTTGAGATGACTGTTAGTCTGCTCAATGTTGCGCTGAGGTACTTTATTTCATGCACGTAAAGAAATCCTGCAGATCATCATGTAGAAGAGATCATTCTGTTCAGCAAGAATGTTTTCAGTGACACTTGGGGAGGTACTGACTGGCTAAAAACACAACCATGATGCCCTCCAAATTACACAGTAATGGGAAAGTTATGTTTGAGAGGTTTCAACCTTACTCATCTATGTGTAGTGTTGTGTGTAATGACGTCGCACAATGTTTTTATTTGACTTCTCAGACTTGCTATGTTGTTTCCCTGTTTTGTATTCCCTTTCCACTTCTTCACAGGGGACCATAGAAATTTTGACATCTTCTTTAAGCTAGAACAAAAATCATGTGTTTCCTTGTTCGAAAAAAATTCTTTCTGATTATTGGTTTTTATGAAGAAGATGGCTTTTCTAAAATCACGTGGGAAATAATAGAAGCCACAAATTCTTCGTGAGTACCATAGCACCAGATAGACACCAGCAGGCACCAGATCATAGACGGACAACTCTATGGATAATACTCTCGTCATTATCTCTCTTCTAGGGCATAGTACTAACAACGAATACAAATAATCATGTCTACTGTACCAACAAGTCCAACAAGTAACAAGATAGACAGAGGCACAAATCCTCTCCTCGAAACCCATCTTTCGACAGCGAGATCGTTATCCATTCGCCAGACTCGTCTTGGGTGGTTTCAGGAGTGTCTAGGATGCGAGGCCAAGCAAGAGGTATGTGTGTTAGTTATCTCGCGGACTTATTAAAAATTTGTACACAAAGTCATGACTGGCTCATAAATTTTAATTCCTGGTTTGGTCTTCGCAGTTTAAATTCTTCAAAGAGGGAGACGGCCCAAACGAGTTCGCTCATGCCGTCGAAGATTCAGGGTTTTGCATTCGTTGTTGCTGCTCTCCATGCCACCCCTTCAATATGACTGTCGCAGAAATGGGAACAAACGCCGAACTTCTTTCGATGGATCGCCCTTGCGCATGTTGCGTATGTGCCTGTAAATGCTGCTGTTACCAAAGCATGTACGTCAAGAGTGCTGGTCAAAAAATTGGGTCGATCAAAGAACAATGCTTTTGTTGTGTTCCTCGTTTCATGGCATATGATAGTGACGGGAAAAAAATGTACAAGATTCACAGTCCGACGTGCTGCTGTGGGATGTGCATCAACTGTTGTGCAGAGGGTAATCCATGTGGAAAGGGATGCTGCAAGGCATCGTTCCGAATCTACCCTGCATCTCAGGCGAAAACGGATGGTGATGCGCCGTACCTTGGTGTTATATTGAAAAAACCGAAATCGTTTGCGACTGAATTGTTCACTGGGGCAAATGCATTCGACTTGACGTTTCCTGCAGACGCGTCGTCCAAGCAAAAGGCATTGCTTGTGGGAAGTGCAATATTTTTCAACGTAAACTTTTTTGAGAGGCAACAATGAAAGACGCATATTATCGCTGGTCAATGCTCTACGTTACTCTTAAGTTTCTGGGTGTGCTACTGAAATACACATCATTTTCGCCTAGAGCGGATATTGAGTTTTAAGTTAAGATTTGAATGGCATTGAACCATTAACTTCGCCCTTCACGTATATTTTAAAAGATTTTAAAGTAACTCTAAGTTCTCACACGGAACAAAATAGAACGGACACCACTCCAGTTACCAAATCATACGGCGCCATGAGCCATCATAGCATTGGCAACGCGCAAAAATCCAACCATACTACCACCTGCGAAGAGGTCCCCTCTTGCATTGAACTCTGTTGCGGCATCCTTCACATCATTGTAAATCCTGTGAACTTCTGCCTCAAGAGTTTTGTCCGATAGGTTATGCCCATGAGCATGGCAAATGTTTGCCCCAGTCAAAGTCACAATGTGAGGTCCATACATAACTCCTCTGTTTTTCAATGCTTGCCTCCCGTCGATAGTTACCTGTTTGTGTCCTCCTTCAATCACTCCCATGCAACCATTATCAGCGAGCTTCGCAACAACATCTGAAGTTATCGTCTTGATCGGCCCACATGGAAAGCACAAGTCACAAGGAATGTCAAAAATATTTGCCGGCTCGTTAAATTGTGCAGTCGTGCTCGATGTTACATAACGCCCGAGCATTGCTCCGCGTTCCGTTTTGATCTTGGAAATCGTTTTGAGCTTACTTGCATCGATGCCATTGGGTTCAAGAACGTAACCTGATTCATCTGAGAAGGTCAAAGGAATAGCTGGAAGTGTATGCAGAAAATTTGAGAAGGCTGGTTGTAAACGCGGGGTTCGTAACACTACGTAAAGCAATCAATCACTCACCACCATATTCAAGTAATTTTTCAGCAACAGATCTAGCATTCTTGCCAGATCCCAAAATCAGACATTTTTTGCCCATGAGGGATTGATTGCGATCTTTCAGCATTTCCTTCGCAAAGAGGACTACGGCATGCCCAGGGACCTGTAGAAGGACGAGAAATTCATACTCAAGCGTTATCTTTCGATCATCAGAGAGAGACGACAAATAAATATGTTGTGAAACAATACGCACATGAGAATCCTTCTTCGTCATGAAAGGCACCCCAGAAGTCGTGCTCTTCATGTTAATCCTCTTGTACTGTCCAAACATGTACCCCATCTCTCTCTCGGCAACACCCATACCCATCGTAGGAAGGTCCAAATCAGGACCCACGTATTTAGACAATTCAGTCATGTAACTCTGGCAGAACCTTTGGACCTCAGTCTCAGACTTATCAAAGGGGTTGAAATCACTTCCGCCCACAGAGCTACCCACATCATAACCTGTCAACCCATTGGAAAATACGTTATCAAACCCAAGAGCCTTGATGAGCCCTGCATTCACATGTGCCCCCAAATGAAGAGGTCCCTCGTATGGTCCCAAAGAACTTGAGTATTGAATGCGAAAGCCCCTATTCAAACGAATAACTCCGAGGTCATCCATCCAGGCAACGCGGAATTGAATGAATCGCTCGGGTTCCATCAGCTGCTTAGCCACGAACGCATAGCGTGGATTCCTATCAAACAATGGAGACAGACACTCCATAGTTGACGAAATAGATTCAATGAATGCTATTTCGTGCGCATCACGACGATTCGCCTCGGCGATGAGAAGCTTCGAGGCCTCGAGGCCTGACTTGAAGCGGACGTCACCTTGACGTCGGAACAGCGGTTTGTTGCGCCAAGATTTGCTTAGAGTCATGGTTTGGTGAACCCCCTCTTCATGGGTGACGAGGTGCTTCTTGGGCTGTTTGGCAGTAGACGTGGACGACATTGGGCGGGCAATGGATGGGAAGGCGGACGCCGTTGCCGAGGAGGCGAGTGCCCTGCACGCATGGGAGAAAGATCGCGTGAGGATCATCTTGGCTGTACGAAAATTTGTTTGATTCAGTAGCGCAGTTCGTCTCGCGTTGCAGATGGTGTGTGAATGAATGTGTTAGGATAGGTTTAGTGAACATTAATTGAGAGATGTGTCTGATGTTTCCGGATTTCAGTTTTGGATATGCTTGTCATGGTTTGGTACCGTACCTTTCGGCACATACGGCACGTCGGCCGTACACTTCGCGTAGCTTGATGTGAATTGCGTTGGTTCGCTTTTGCCGGAAGACGACCGGAAGTTGACCTTCCTAGCAGCCGATGCAAGATTTTTTAGCAGCAGTGGGAGCCTGCAAACTGGATCGTTAAGTAAGATAACAGTGGAAGTGACACATGGTCCTGGTAAACTGATCAATGCATCTGTACAAGCTCAATTTGCATGCCCAAGCTCATGACACATGGTCTGGTAAACTGCCCCTGCTCCTGACTAGTGGCTGCGCTCAAACGGCATGCACTAGAGTGCAACCACTCACAAAAAAAGAGGTATCAAAATATTGTATTGTTACAACATACCATGAGAAGTCAGTTTTTTGATATGTGTCAATTGGGAATCTGCAAGAAGTTTTGTTTAGTACATCAAAATGCAGTACTATTGAAAGCAAGCACATATCTTCCATAAAATTTGATATTATACAGGGTTCATAAAAAGAAAAATACTTGGTCAACTTGATGCCTTATCACTATGCCATGTGGTGACATAGAGATCTACCTAGTTATGGTGTGACAGATACCATACTACCATGTAAGCCAGATTATGGGTAACACCAGTGTACAAGTAACACTGGGCAAGTCTCACAGATATTTGTGTTTTTTCTGGTATATAATCCGCTCGAATGGGACTAAAACCATCATTCCCCATGTATTGCATTCCATTGCTCCAGGTTGTTGCCAAGAAATCTACGATGCTGTCAGAAGTTGCCACACAACTTGTGTACATGGTGTATGGGTTGACATCATGGATGAGAAAGGCAGGAAAAAGGCAGGAGAGATACAATAATTTTGTTATCTTGAAGTGATACCGTAAGTTGTAGAGATACCAATAATGTATCACAGTGCTTCAATCACTAGCTTTGGCAGATTACAAGTAACACTCAAATGTAAGACGGCTAAATACAAAAGGAGCAGTCCTGCTCTGTCTTTCATCCGTGTGACGGACGAAAATGACGTCACAGTCGGAGTAAAACAATATTTACAACCTTATATCGATAGAAAGATCTTTTTCCTAGCTTTCGAACGGTGTTCTTATTTTGTTCGTTTGAACATTCTTTCACGAGTTATTCTCAGTTAAATGTAACGGATCGGAGCGATCCAGTACATTCATTCTTGTAGAAAATTGGTATGTTTCTACAGTACTGTAGTAGAGTTACTTCGTTCAATCCAAAATTCTTTTTTTTAATTTACTCGAAATCAGTTTTTTGGAATCCACTGTCTGTCCGGCTGGGTATCATGATACCTCTAGGATACACAGTGCTCCTGTTGTTTGTAGCCGTCTTATGCATCTTTTGACATTTGTGTTACTCATAAACGTGTTTGGATATTAGAGTAATAGGATTACATGCTGTACCACACTGTGATAATATGTGTAACAGTAGTTTTACATACTGGCACAAACATATCTCCAGTGCTTTTTACATATAAGGACATACATCAGCCATCTTACGATTACATGGGCCTATGGCAAAATAGGCCTTAAAACTGAGGGCATAAAAATATTTACAAGGTAACCTTTAACATGTGGTATGTGTTACAGGACATAGAAGATGATCTGAGGTGGCAGAGGGAGAATCAAAGGTTTGAACTGGCTCATTTACATTATCTATGTAGCCATCAGGTTTGAGAGCAGTCATTTCATATTTTCAAATACAAATCACATTCTTCTGATGTCTGCAGTTTTAACAGAACTAATTTGTGAGAAATCTTTCTTGCGATAGAGTGTTGCCTTTTGTTAGTACAGTTTTCATTTCTGACCATGTTCAATCAAAATTCTTTGTTACTCTCCTGTTATCCTGTACAATGATGTTTTAAAATGCATTAGACTGAACATAACAGTTTTACATGCAAAAGACCATGAGGTTCTAGTCAGAACAAAATAGTCTGCAATAAAATCTGATGAGTTGCGTAGCGTGTATGATATGCTTTCAATGTATGTTTATTTCACACATTGAACAACACAAAAGTGTAGGACATCATCTGTGTATGTTCAGTTCTTGGCTCCCTTGAGATGGTTTGTCCATGTGGTGGCATCTTAGTGTAACTTCAATTTCTGTTTGGCATGTCTTATTGCCCTTTATGGTGTGTCAGTCCTCTTGGTGTATGGTGTGGTTCCTTGTGTGGCATTGATTTTGATGTACCACCATTTTTGGTGTGGCATCAAATTATTCTATGGGTCCTTGGTTTGGCATTGCTTTTAGTGAGATTGGGATGGATTTGTGTTCTGTGCGGCAAAGATGTTTCCCTCAATCTTTTCTGTGCTAGGTTCAAAATAATACAATTGTACTTAATTTTTACTTTACCTTGGACCAGAGGAAGTATGATGTCTAAATTATCCTGCCCTCTCGACTTTCTATTTGTTTTGTTTTGTTTGTATAACATCTAGTTTGCACACATGAAGAAGCAACCTTTTTCTTGAACGAACTCAAAGAGTAGCGCATTTCCCAGTGAGGATACAGCAGAAGGCATTCCTTTTGATCAGCTGGTGGTCGTTTTATATTGACCCAGGCATGCCCACATGCTTCTCACGAGACTCTCCGCATCATTTTGACTCTTAACCGTGATTCGACAATACATGATATGCCAATGCCTGTTCAAGAGTTTATTTGGTTTGCTCTCAGGCGGTATCAATACCTTCTGACTAGGCCAATTATCTACTCTACAGTAGTAGTCTAAGGGTACCCTTAAAGATACCATTATTTTCTCAGGAGATGCTGGACTTCCCTCAATGATTCAAAGTCTTGCTAATAGGCAAGAAGTGCTTCATTACCCAAAAATACCATTTGGGACAATATGCTCTATGTCATTAACTAATGACATTGGAGCCATACCAGATGTGTGTAGAAACCTACACAACATCTCTTTGTGTCATTAACACAAAACATACCAATTCTGTGTAGAAACCTACATAGTCTCATTTTGCCAAAATGAAGCATGTTTGCTTCATCATGGTGTTTTGATACTTCACAATTGTAACTAAATTAACTCACAAAAATACAAAGCTGAAAAGCATACTACAAGATTTTCTAAATACTTTTCGGCTTAGGTCACTATCAATTGATAACCTACTTGAGCGAATTTTTTTGACCGTCTGTCCATTGCCTCACTGCCCTTTGACCGGCCATCATTGTCGAGCCAACCACCATCCATTCAATACGGCTGCCTCTGTCCTCCGCCAGTCCAGCATTCAGCATCCACGTGTTTGTCCATCAAGCCATTGTCTTTCGTGCGCAAGTAAGTAGTAGCACCATGTCTGCGCTACGTGATCCCGCCGCCAACAAGATTCGTGTCAAACACGTCTCCTTTGAGTGCAAACCACCACAAAGCTCCTACAAGACCCGTTTTCTTGTAACAAGCCTCGGAGCAGCCCTCTCCAGAATGTCCACTGAGAAGATCGCGCCAATTGGGCTTAAGAACCAAGAGTGTGAGCGCGGAAGAGGTGGTGAGAAAGCCCCTATCCGTTATGTGCCAGATTGGGACCCAGTCCAAGAAGCTTTGGACCTCAAGCCCGAGACCCTCAAGTGCACCCTTGCAAACGGTCAGAAACCAGAGTCACGGTTTGGTCTGGACATGGTACCAACAAGCAGTTTGTACTGCACGTGAACAAGGCATACAGTACCGCGAAGAAAATGGGGCTAATTCCCGCCTGTGATGATGCTGAAAGCTAGAAAAGAGGTGATTGGAAGGCTGTTCTACGCAAACTTGCCAATGGCCCCCTCAGTAAGACTGCAAAAGAGAAAAAGACCGCAGAGTCACTCTCCCTAAAGGCTGACATGCTCGCCTTCAGGAAAAAAATGGCCGACTGGGCCCGAGAAGTTTTTCAACTCTACGCCAACCTTCTCACTGAGGAGGCATGTCAGCCCTGGGACTTAATTGTCAAGGAGCAGACGGAGTCAAGTCCCTTTCATGACATCTTCAGAGTCAAAAGGAAGAAGTCACCGGGCAAAACGTCCGGGTCATTCAGGAGGTGCCAGTTACTCCACCTCCAATCGTGTTTCGCACATGATGCGGGCAAAAATTTGAGTTCTATATTTTGAATTGCCTCAAGAAGCCCAACAATGTTTGGGTGCATCAGTTTGTGCAGTGTGTGATGCAGCTGAACAACTACGTGGAAGACCTCCCGTGTTTGTACTACAGCCCGAGCGCAAGTACTATGACCCAACAGGTCTTCTCCTTCACTGACACGGAGCTTGCATGCCATTTCTTGTGCATGTGCCCGTTGAAGTGGCAGGACCAGTACCCCTTGCTTGAAAAGTGCTATCCCAAAGGGGTTAAGCCTCTATTGCTCATTCTTGAGCGAATCGAGGTGGCACACCCAGTGGATGAGACGCAGTTGTCTTCTAAGCCTGCAAAGGCCCAAGGAGCCGAACAGCCCTCCAAGAAGTTCGCGCAAGGCACACGAATTCCCAAGAAGCCCAAGCAAGCATGCACGGAGTATATGCGCATAGACAAGAACTGTGAGCTATGCAAAAAGCATGGGGGGGCACACCACACAGAACACTGCGGAGTGTTGCCGGTACAACAAAGACGGAACTCCTATGCGAGGTACTTTCGGGCAAGCTGCACAAAAGTCTCGCGAGGATAGTTTGGCTCGTAAGGAGAAACTTGAGAAGTCTCTCAGGAAAGCCAACAAAAAAGGCAAGAAACTTCGCCGTTGCGAAGAAAGTGACAGCAATTCCGACTCATCCTGAAGTGTTGGGTCGGGTAGTGTCGGGGAAAATGAAAATAGATGTAAGAAAATTAAAACTTACCACGAGTTAGCTAATTACACTACCCCTGGTCCGATAAAAACTACCAGTAACCAAAAATTGAAAATAAATGAGAAAAATTTAATTACGGATTATTTGAGTCCCCTAGTGGATGTAACTTTGAAAATCTCAAAGACACCTTGAACTTATCCACTAACTTTGATGTAGAACCCAACTCAGTGAGGGACACCCTACATAAATCAAAGTCAATTGAGCCATCTATCCACAAAAATCAATGGACTCAGTAACAGAAGTCCTGGCTGTGCAAAAATTAGCTACTGGAAGTCAGTCCTTGACAAAATTTAAACACTTGTCCAGGAGTCGCAAAAACAACTTCTTGAGAGTACTATTAGACACTTGTTCTGATGGTGACCTCATGTTCCATGAAAAAGGAGCCACCAAGCATTTTCCCTACTTGACTAGGCAGGTGTCAAAGTCTTGGCACACGTCGAATGGGTGCTTCCAAACCAAAGGAAGAGGCGAAGTTACTCTAAAATTCCTAGAGTACTCCACCAGCAAGGAATACACAGTTAAACCTGATGTTGTGGAGTATGATGGTAAAAAGATGGCTAAGCCAGCGTTTGACCTCATCTTAGGTGTAAAAACACTAAGAGAACTTGGAATTGTTCTAGATTTTCGAACAAAGGATATTACCATGGATGAGATCATCTTGCCGATGAGAGAGAACAACAGTCTGTCAACTAGCTCTAAGATTGAAAAAGCTTGGTCAGTTAACCACAGCATGATTCATGAACCACGCAATACTAAGGAAGCCATTTAGCGTGCTGTTCACATCTTAGATGCAAAATATGAAAAAGCAGACCTCCAATCAGTTGTTGACAACAATTGTCCTCGCCTTAGTCTACAAGATCAAAATAAGTTGTTGGAGCTCCTCCATAAATACACGGACCTCTTTGATGGTACACTAGGTAATTGGAATACTGGGCCTGTCTCCTTCAAACTGAACGAAGGTGCAAAACTGTATCATGGCAGAGCCTACCCAGTGCCACATTCACTCAAAGAGACTCTCATGAAAGAGCTCAAAAGACTATGTGACCTAGGGGTACCAGCCCGCATCTGAATGGGCTTCATCATCGCTCATAGTACAAAAAAAAGATCAGACTGTATGTTTCCTAAGTGATTTTAGAGGAGTAAACAAAAGGATAGTAAGAAAACCATTCCCATCGCCTAAAATTAGTACAGTGATGCAAGAGTTAGAAGGTTTCACTTTTGCCACAGCCCTTGATTTAAACATGAGCTACTACACCATTAGGTTGGATCCAGATGCATCCAAAATCTTCACCATTATATTTCCATGGTAAGTACTCTTACCTCAGGTTACCAATGGGAATCGCTGGTTCTCCGGACATAATCAAAATTGACAGAACTAATGGCCACCCTTTAGTTTGTAAGAGCTTACATTGATGATCTACTATGTATCACCAAGGGAACCCTGGAAGACCACCTGGCTAGATTGGAATTGGTCCTCTCCAGACTGCAAGATGCGAACTTAAAAGTCAATGCTCGCAATTCAAACTTCTGTGCCAATGAAACAAAATATCTTGCATACATCCTCTCACGAGATGGAATTAAACCACAACCCAAGAAGGTACAGTCAATACTTGCATTGACACCGCCCAAAAATGTCAAAGACCTCTGTAGATAGCCTGGCATGGTCCAATACTATCAAGATCTTTGGGCACGATGCAGCAAAATGCTTGCCCCACTCACAGGCTTAGTAGGCAAGTGTGGTCATACCAAACAATCCAAACTTCTCAAGGTTAAAAAGAAACCCTGGAAATGGACTGAGGACCATCAAAAAGCATTCGATGACATGAAGGCCACTATCGCCAAAGATGTGTCATTGGCCTACCCTGATTATTCACAAGGGTTTGAGATTTGTACTGATGGATCCAAGAGACAACTTGGAGCTGTCATTACTCAGAACAACCGGCCAATTGCATTTTTCAGCAGAAAACTCTCTATCTGTCAGCAAAAATACAGCGTAACCAAAATTGAACTTCTAGCCATAGTTGAAACACTCAAAGAATTCAAAGGAATGCTGTTGGGCCAGCCAATTGTAGTCTACATAGACCACAAAAACCTCATGCAAGATGCACTCAGTTTAACCTGTGACAGGGTTTACCGTTGGCGTTTATTGCTAGAGGAATATGGTCCTGAGATGGTGTACATCAAAGGAATCCACAACACAGTTGCGGATGTGATTTCACGCCTTGACTTTGGTCCAATTACGGACAACAAGGAAAACTAGATGACACTCACCAAATGATGGTGCTATTACACTATGCAAGCAGAAGAGGAAACATCCCCAGTCAAACACTCAGACCTCATGAACTTTGTGTTTGCTAACCGCAGCAAAGAGAATGCGATCTATCCCCTGACAGTTCTGGAGATTGCCGCAGCTCAACACACAGCTAAAACGCTGAACAAACTCAGCCTGCTGGAGGCATACAATTCTCAGCTGGTAGAAAATGTGCAAGTACTGTGCAAGGATGGCAATCTTGTCATCCCACAGGAACTTCAGCAGCAAGTAGTACAGTGGTACCATCACTACCTGCAGCATCCTGGGACAACCTGTCTCGAAGAGACTCTTTGCGCTGCAAAGTATTGGAAAGGTTTGCAACATTCTGTCCGCACCTTTGTCAAAAATTGTCATAAATGCCAAGTCAACAAACAACGCCAACATAACTACGGTAAATTACCTACAAAATTGGTTATATCAAACCCCTGGGAGGTACTATGTGTGGACCTAATCGGACCATACACTCTCAAGGGCAAAGACGGCACTGAAATTGACTGTATGTGTGTCGCAATGATAGATCTAGCTACCAATTGGTTCAAAATTGTGGAACTACCAGGAACTGAATTCAATTCTGTTACTCCCATGGGTAAAAAGTGCCGCAAGGGTACTAACACACATAATAAACCTAAAGAAGCTTACTTTGATAAATCATCAGCACAAGTTGGCTCTTTAGTGAACAAGATCTGGTTAAGCCGTTACCCACGTTGTCAAGTAATTACTTACGACAATGGAAGCGAGATCAAGCTCAATTTTGAAACCCTATGTGATTCATATGGTATCAAGCATAAGCCAACCAGCATCAAGAACCCCCAAGAGAATGCAATACTAGAACGGATGCATCAAGTAATCATGACAATGCTCCATACCGCTGAATTAGACATGGCAAATACAGTGGCTCCTAGTGACATAGCAGACTTCCTCACAGATTCTGCATGGGCCGTTCGCTCCACATACCACACGGTACTCAAAGCCTCTCCAGGTGCAGCAATATTTGGCAGGGACATGCTGTTTGACATTCCCTTCCTAGCTGACTGGAACAAAATAGGAGATCATAGGCAATACCAAACCGATCGCAGCACCGAAGGTGAAAACAAGTCTCGCGTTGATTGGGATTATAAAATTGAAGATAGAGCGCTTCTTTGCAAAGAAGGTATCCTCTGCAAATCAGAAAGCAAATACCATAAAGATCCTTGGAATTCATATCGACAGTCCATACAGATGGTACAATCAGGGTTCACTGCAGAACAAAATAAGAAAGATTACACATTAGGAAAGTAACACCATACGTTGACACTACAGACACATAAAATAAAATATTGTTAGTGAATCACTCTCACTCCTCTCTCCACCAACACTTACGCTTAAAATTATACTTTGTAGTCACTACTCGGCCAGAAAAGGTATCACCAGTTAACTCGGTACAAATTAACAAGTGTCTTGCTCTCCAGAAGGCCAATCTATTTTTCCTTTCTACAAGAAAAGTTTTTTACACACAACTTCCTGATTCTCCATTCGTGGGGGCTAGTGACATAGGCCAATTATCTACTCTACAGTAGTAGTCTAAGGGTACCCTTAAAGATACCCTTATTTTCTCAGGAGATGCTGGACTTCCCTCAATGATTCAAAGTCTTGCTAATAGGCAAGAAGTGCTTCATTACCCAAAAATACCATTTGGGACAATATGCTCTATGTCATTAACTAATGACATTGGAGCCATACCAGATGTGTGTAGAAACCTGCACAACATCTCTTTGTGTCGTTAACACAAAACATACCAATTCTGTGTAGAAACCTACATAGTCTCGTTTTGCCAAAATGAAGCATGTTTGCTTCATCATGGTGTTTTGATACTTCACAATTGTAACTAAATTAACTCACAAAAATACAAAGCTGAAAAGCATACTACAAGATTTTCTAAATACTTTTCGGCTTAGGTCGCCTTCAGGGCCCATCAAGTATTCGGAAGGCTTTTCTGAGTGCGGTCGCACTTTGACTGCCATGGCTGTTGCTCACCCGGAGGCACTTTCGATTTAGCTTACATTCAATTTTGTTGAATTTCATGAATATGTTTTGGTCCATTCATGAATCCCAAATCAACCCATGCACAAAATGAGAATACACTCCTAACACAAGGAGAGTGAAATGTACCAACGCCTCTTGGGAGTAACATTTCAACTTTGGCAATGAGTGCTTCAGGGGGGTCACCTGGTCATTTTAATCTGAATGTCATGTGGTCATTTTAATCTGAATGAGACCTCTAAGGGGTCACAAATACATTTCTAGGTGTCAATTGAAGGTAAGAAAATGTTGTACAGTTGACAAGTACCATTGATTGCTAAGGTTAATACCTAGAAGGTAACTCACAGTAAAAAGAACACTATTACGTAAACAGATACAAAGGTAGATTTAGATATTTATTTATAGGTAATCACAGAATAAAAGATCGTGACTACCCAAGCATTTCAAACATGAGAATAATTTATTTACACATAATTCTGAGCATTAAGTCCATCATTTTACCTAGAATAGTCAAACATGAATAAAAACGTCTCATGGAGGAGAAGGAGAAGGAGAAGGAGAAGGAGAAGGAGAAGGAGAAGGAGAAGGAGAAGGAGAAGGAGAAGGAGAAGGAGAAAATGAAAATGAAAATGAAAATGAAAATGAAAATTCTCAGTTACTGATAAACTAAGATTTTTCAAGAAAAAATCTTGATGAAAATATTATTTGTTATTAGGACTTGAACTTTTTTCTCCTCCATCTTGTCCTGATTCTCCTCCTTCTTCTCCTTCAGTGAGATTGTTATTACCCGTAAATACATCATTTTCCACTATGTTTTGATCTGTGCTTACCTATAAAATTATATCTCATTGCCTAAATGAGCGCATTCACATCTGAGGCACATCTAATGTGTGTGCTAAACAAGTTTGACCACAAATACATGACACTCCCGCCTTGCATCTCCTTGTTTTGACAGTTTTGATACGTATGCCTACTATAGTAGACTTGCCGCTCCAATGTAGCCCTACTTATAGACTGATTTTTGTTTTTAACTCCATCCTTCCTCTGTCCTCTGTTTTAGTGACAGACATTTACTCAATCACAAAACATCCTACATCATGTTGTCATTCCACATTGTGCACCTGAGAATGACTTTTTTCTCTTCCTTGCTGCAAAACATCTTGCACTGGCTGATAGTAATTGGAAACCAAGTGACTTTCTTCTCGTCCTTCTCCTTCTCCTTCTCCTTCTCATTCAGTGAGACACTTTTTGACGATTGACTTTTTAGGTACGAAAGACATCTTAAATTAGTATCCATTTGACCTGCATGGATGTTTAATGCATGCTTGCCGATAAATAGCATCTCATTGCTGAAATGAGCCCATTCAAATGTGCAGCACAAGAGAAGTTTGTAAGACACACCACAGACTCTACCATGCTTCCTGACTATCCATGCACTGTGACCCTTCACACCTACTTGCTTGGCAATGCTACTTTTACAGGGATTTCCAAAGACACAAGGTCAGGTTAAGCCAGCCATGTGCAATCCCCATCATTATACGAATGGTATGGAGGTGGAAAACATCCCAATGTAAAATGCATAGGACACAGCATTTATCTGCTCTTTGCAGAGCCACTCCAATCTGTGTCCTGGGCACAGGAGGAAGGGTCCAGTACATTCAGGTGGGCAAGCATAAAATTCACCATACACATTGTATACATCAATGTGATATGATGTCTCACAGCCTGAATGCTTTGACATGGCATCTATCGTATGGTGCACTTTTTACATAGGTCGTGTAAATACTTAAAGGCACAGCTTAAAAGGTGTGTCTCCTGGGAGGAGGGCCGAGGTTTTCACTACAGGATTTGCAGATCCATGGTATGAAACAGGCTTCCAGCACTGTCAGTCAGCGGCTAGCCTCGTCTAGAAAATTTGTGAAATGGGTACCCAGGTACTGTGTAAAGTTCTTACTATCAACTATCAGCCTGTCGGCACCTGGGTGAATACTGCTTTAAGAAACAGCGACGCGAAACATGAGGAGCAACGATTAGCCACTACCTACCCAATGTCAGGAGTTAAGGTACCCTTAGAAAACCCCTCAGTCCAAAATCCATGTCATGAAACCAAAAAATCCATTGGGTCATTCAAATTATTTCGTTTCCCGGTTAAAGATAGAAAGTGTATGGTAAAAAAAAATATAAAGGTTGGGAGCACTTGGGGGGAGCACGGGGCGGCAGTTCTGTAAGGGGTCCGAGTGGGTCCGCCAGGGGTCCGCCTACCATAACCAGCTCACAGAACCTCTCTCCCAACTCCCAGCAGCTCCCAACCCCCACCCGCACCCCCAAAACCTCCCCAAAACCCCAACCCCTTCTTCACCGAATCCAACTTTTGTGCATTGTAGTGCTATAGAACCGACACTGAATACCACCACTCATGCTGCACGCAATAGAGAAATGAAAAATTTAGCCGTCAGATCGCTTACATCCAGTCGCAACAATTTTAAGAATTATGTCTCTTACCTGACGCGTGCGTCCATATACCAACAGCAACGACGTTCATATTTTGACCAATCGTCCCGAAATTCGGCCATCCAATCCTTCTTCAAAATATTACAGGCAAACTACGGTAATTTATCTGACCTCATTGACAAAGGCCCGGCGTCGGAGACAATCGTGTCACCAGACGGGGTGCTGCACCCCCATCATTTGATTCGACTATTTCGACATGAAGCAACTGCATTGCACGTTCGCAATTTTTATCATCCCCCAAGTGCCAAAAAATTAGGAGAGGAGTTAGTTCAGGAATCGGCATTGCGTGCCAAAAGTGGAAGTAGCAGTAATTGGAAAGTGAGTACCTCTCGTGGGTTGGAGAGTAGTGATGTTGGTACACTTGGTGAGCATACTCCGTACAATGTAGCGGTGGCACAAGATTATCATTATTCACTACAGGATGTCACAGAGAACACTGGACACACAACTTCTTCTGAAAAGAATACATCATCGATTGACAGGTATTTTGAGGGAGTACAACGAGAGTTTAGATCGCGACGGATACGGCGACGTTTCTCCGGCGGAAGTAAAGGTGACCAGTCGGATCATTACCAGTTATGGCCATTGGACAAACTTCGTTTGGAACTAGAGGAATGCTGGCCATCCGGTGCTGGCTTGGCACGCGAAACAAATGCGAGAAAAAATGGCTCAAATCATTGCCATCCAAGGCCTTTTGGAGGAGGGCTACCTCGTATAATGATGGGTCCAACCCGATGGAAACGAGGATTCATTCATGTAGATGAGATGGGGCCGTTAGACTCAAGTAGAGGTTTGTTCAGTGCAAATATTTACTTAACAATGCCCGAAACCGAGTCGCAGATGTCGGGAGAGGACGCCAGCGCGAAATATAGAATCAAAGATGCTGGCTGTTTATATATCTGGCCTCTTGGAGTGCGTTCTAGGTGGGATTGGTATCGAGTAAGTTCATGTTAATAGGATGCGTCCCTTACAATTCAATGAAAAGACGACTCGACTAAAAATGTCTTTTCTACTTCACAGAATGCAACAACTCTTTCAGGTCTCTCGGCCCAAGACCCTGAAATACAATATCTTTTGCACGAAAAATTAGGTAACCCAAATATAATTCGACCCCAGCCTGGCGATCTAGTGTTGCTGTGTGCCCAACGCCCTCACTGTGCAGTAGGTTTTAGTGAGGGAATAAGAGTGTCGCTGCAATGTTTTATACAATATGATGGGCTCGACAAAAGGTTACTCATTGATTGTTGAGTAAATAATTGTGGTGTTAAATATATTCCTCTAAAATAGCTCTATTTATCGTGCTACATTGATTGACGCTGAAATTTTCACTCTCGCATCGGGTGCACGGTTGAGAGGCATTGTTGAACGACATTGCATCTGAGTTCATCACGAACTACATGAGCATCGAAACAATACGATGGACCTCAATGAGCTTGCAAAAAAGTACCTTTGTTGTGCCTGCGCAAAACTACCAAGACACGTGGTTATGGATGCCGATGGCAATGTTTATTGTAAAGGATGCGTTGCTCCTTCAGTCACGACTTCAGTCACGACTCCAGTCACGATTCAATGTTTGATTGATAATATTATTTCGAATGGATCTGTTGACATTGAGATTCTTGGAAAGTCGAACGAAATGAGTGCCGAGGAAGCATCGGAATCCATAGGGGACACAAAGGAAAAAGCCAGGAAAGGATCAGCGAAGCATATGTGCACCCTTAGCCGATGGTACCTGTTTGGAGAAAAAGAGGAAGTGGATAGTGATGACGACGAAGCATATAAGTGGTGCAAGCAGGCTGCAGATGCTGGGGATGTTGATGGTATGGCTTATCAGGGTTACTGTTTCATTCATGGTCATGGAGTTGACAAGAATAGAGAGGAAGGTTATGAGTTGCTCGTAGATGCAGCTTGCGATGGTAGTGGTATGTCTACCGTACTCTTTGGCCATTGCGTTCTAAGAAATGATGCTAACCATCTCCGGTATTTTTTATAGCTTTCGCAGCTTACACATTGGGGTGTTTTTATCACACTGGCTTACACGGATTCAAATCTGACGCCCAAAGAGCTGTCAAGTATTTGAATATGGCAACGAAATTCAACTCGGAAGGGAATTGCAATGGATTAAACAAAACGGAGATTGAGAACGTCAAGAGGTATCTGGATTCCTATGGTTCGCCTCTAAATAATTGTGACGCTAGCGATACGAGCGTTCCATCAAAAGTACTAGAAAGAAAAGAGAATGACACTGTTTCGACATTGACGCCACAGACTCAATAACAAATTTTAGACTTTATTCCATAGAGTTGATCATTTTCTGTTGATACAAGAATATTACTTTACGATATAAACTCACTACAGTTATGAGTTATACAAATTCAGGCCGAGCCTCGTTTTGAATTTTCCTCAATTTATCCATGACTTCAGTCAGCATTTGGTCATCCTTGTCGCCAAGACGATAGGGCATTGGGACGAGAGCTTTTTCTGTCAGAACTGGTTGCTGATATGCTTCACTGCTGAATCTGTGAGATTCGTCTGAGCGAGCATCTATCTTCACTGCGCGTTCTAGACTAAGCTTCGTGCTGGGCTTGGCATACCTGGTGTTGATATAATGCGTAAAGAAGACTGTCAAAAACGGCAGCGGGGAGAGGAACAAAATCTGCAGACCTCCTTTTCGAATAAGTGTGTAGCCAATGAAAGTCATTTGGCTTATAAGCAAAGCGAACAGTGTTTTGCTGACTGATTGGGGGAAAAGACTACCACCCGAATCGTAAGTTGGTGTATAGACATAGAGAGCTTGCTTCTTGTACACAATCAGTGCGAAAAAGAAATAGATTGCTCCTAAAAATGGATACAAATTTCAATTGTTAGCACAGAATACTGAGATTCGGAATGCCCTCTCAATTTTATTCTTACCGACGGGAAGAATAATGGGAGTAATGCGAGCGTACGTGAAACAAATTGTGATCACAAGGAATTGTGTAGGATACTGCCAAGAAGAGATGTCGATTGGAATTATGTCAGTGCGGATACGAGGTCGTAAAGACTGTCAAAGATAAGCCGAACTCACCTCCCAGCCATATAGAATAGGCTGTTTTCGGTAGACTTCGTTTAATTCTCTTTGTGTCAGTCTCCTTTTATTGAAACAAGAACGAAGGAACATCATTCTACTTAGAGCACCAATGCGAAGCAACACCATAGGTAATCCCGCTAATGTTTTGGTGATAAGCAAGGAAATGAAGTATCCAGCCAATTTTGGCAGAGTCTCTCCGAGAATAAGAAGTAGCTGCTGAGGGTGGTCTATAATTTCAGCCAAAGAAGTCCACAAGGCACCTGCCGTCACAGTGATGTAAATGTTGGCCAGCTGGTAGTAAAAATAGCTAATATTGGAGGGAAAAGTGCGTCAACATTAGTAGGAGGCAAGAATGAAATGAACACATACGGCAACACCCTTACCGATTGGCGATGGAATCTTCGACGCCAGAGAATGTTTTGCGTTTTTCGTATGCTTCCGCTACCCATTTAAAGATAATGGGCAGCAAAAGGATAAGGCCCAGGAGAGTGATGACCGGCAAGTAACCGTTGATTAATGGCATGTATTTGCCTCCATGAATGTCTGCTATCCAATCCAATCCCGGAATTTTAGCTACAATTGTCCAACATCGAAAGAAGTGAATTGAGCTTAGAAACGAAAAAAAGGATTCTCATTGCAACCCACTACCTACCGACATTTTCAACCTTTGCCCATGCTTGAATCAACGTCAATGGAATACTCCATAATAGGACTCCAAGTCCAAGCAACACGTTGGCCACAAATTCTCGCCCAGCACTAATATCACGATCAATCTAATGCGCAGACATGATGTTAGTGAAAGTCGACGCTCACGACCAAATATTTCAGAACGCGACGCAAACCAAAAAGACATACCTGGATGTTTTTCCAGACAATATCTCTTGTTTCCGGTGCAACAAAGACCTCGATGGGAACGCCATTATAGGTGAGCGGTGCAGACGTTGACACCGTGACAGGAGTAATGGTTTTGAAAGTTACAAATCCCGTAGAAGACATGGAAGGACGTGTGACGCTGTCTACTACAACATCTGTGAAAATCATCACAGATCAAGATATTGGGCAATGAATGATCGCAATCAACCTCAAGGTAGACGAACTGTGCAACAGTGTTGAACTCACCAGTTCTATCCCGCACTTCATCAAGACCTGCAGCCAAGAAATCAAAACCCATTCTCCAAAGAAGGGCGCGCAACCACAGATGTGCCCTACTGAATCGACGACGGGATGAAGCCGGTGGTTCGACGTGGCTCGCACCATCTCGAAACACTCCAGACGGTTCCGAGCTAGAAGCTTTTGTATCCGAATCCACAAGATGATCTTCTTGCACGAGCGGAGCGCGCTTTCCGAACGATTCCTCAGTTAACGAACCGTACGCTTTGAGTTCCTTCTCGCGGAATAATTCGTCTTCTTCGCTCAACACTTCAAACTCATCGCGTATTCCTTCGGCAGCTTTGGCGGCACCGGTTTTCGCCCAGCCCAATGGCATATTGTACCACTCGAAATCATGACAGTTCGGCTGTTCTCCATTACCGTTACTCGGTCTCATGGACAGTCCCGTCTCGGCAATCTGAAACTTCTCTTGTTGCATTTTCTTCAGTCGTATATTACATAGCGCCAAATCCAGAGTGTAATAGGATATAGAATCCACGCATTCGCCTTTATCTGGCAATTGATCCTTGACTTCCTCCGGACTCTCCATGTCATCATCACGATGGGCGCCCCCCATCTGACACGAATCGTAGCAGCAACAACATACTAGACACATACCGTCAATGGGGGTGCTTTCGATACCGCAGCATTGGAACCGCGGTCGGCCAGTAATGTGTGTGGGTCGTGTGCCGGTGACGTAGTAGTAGGCGAGACTTTTTTCGAGACGTCGAGCCACTCGTTGGCGGCGTACGGAGAGGGCTTCCAAATCGGGCACATTCATGGCCACGCATACGGAGTGTACTTGGTTGGGGAACATTTCGTTGAAGTAGTTGAATAAGGCGGTGTTTGACCGTAGAGCTACCGGCACCTTTTCCACTTGGAGGGAATAGCGGTGTTGTTTGACTTCAATGTTGGGATCTTCGTAGACTCCACAATTTTCTCCAAAGCTGTGGCACGCTAGATTAGGAGGAGAGACATCTTCTTCATTTTCTGGTAAAAGAGGAGAGGATGATCGAGGGGAGAGTGATCGAACATCGGGTATTTGTAGCTGGTATTCTGATTCGATTCGATTGTCCTCGTTCTCCGAAACGGCATTCTCCAATGGTTCCTCCTTTGGTGTCTCACTGACCAACTTGAGCATTCCACTCGCCCCACTCCCTTCCGCCACTTCCCTCCTCGAACTCTCCCTTCCAACCATCCTCGCCTCCTCCTCCCCTCCCAAAAAGTGCATCCTCAACTCCATGTAATGATCCATCTCCCTCCTAACACAAAACCAGCAATACATGGTAAACGCCCAACAAAAGAAGGTGGGGACCCAAACCCGTCCCTTCTCCCCAGGCGACACATTGGCCATACTGAAATGATAAAACCCGCTCTGCCCTCCACCCCCCGTAGCATACACTGGCCACAGAATCAACGCAGCCCAAAACGACGACACGGCCGTAATCTTGAGACACATTCGAATATACCGCAGGAAGAAGTAGGCATCCAGCCCGGCGAGATCGCGATAGGTCGCCCAAGGCGTGCAATGGATAGGACGAGCCCATTCCAAAATGGGGATTTGCCGCGCGCACCGACACGACGAGGACTTTTTCTTGCCGTCCGCGTCGTCGTCGGAGGGACTGACGCCCAGTGTGCCCGAGGCGTTCATGCTGCTGAGGGCCGCCATGCGCGAGGTGCGGGGACTCATTTGTCCCTCGACGGTGGGGGAGTCTTCCATGCTTCGACCGCCGTAGACCAGGCGTTGGCTGTAGACGCTGGGGATGTAGCGTCGGAGGATTTCGTAGAGGCCGAGCAGGATGACGCAGACGACGCTACTGAAGAGTAGGGTGGCCAGCACGTTGTCGGGGTTGACGTCTTGGGCGGGGGTCAGTTGGCCTTCGGTGTTGGCGGTCGTGTTGGAGAGGAGGCTGTCGAACCACCCAAAGGTCTTTTTCGACGAGGAGTAAAAGTCGTCATCGTCGTCGTCGTCGTCGTCGTCTTGGTACGTGGCGTTGCTCATGGTTTCGTTTGACATGGCTGTTGTTCTTGTTGGTGGTGGTGGTGGTCGATAACTACTGTGTCTCTACACGCGATGGAATTCTGGTGTTCCCGCGACGACGACGAGGGCCAAAGAAGCGGTAAATGTTGTTCTCAAAATCACTATGCCGGGCGAAGGATTCATTCAATCATGGGCACCTCATACAATACCCTAGCCGCATGCATGCACAAGAGTAGGCAAGAGTCCTCACGCGCATACAAGGTCTTCTCGAATGCAGGCAGCGCTTTGAGCGAATACAATAATAGAGAATTATTTTGTTCAACGACTCGAGCGCCAAAAATAGGGTTGCCCAAACCGTTTGGAAGAGGATTGGCTCGCGTCATCGGTTCAAAAACGGCGGATAGATGATGGAGTTGCATTTCTCACGTAAGACTATAGATCGGAAGGAAGGGCCATGAATGACTTGCGAATTTTCATTATTAGGAATCTAATTGGTCAGTTATTGTCGTACTAGGTCTTACACTCACTTTGGTCTCCGTTTGCGTGAGTATGTTGACACATACGATACCCGCAAATCAATCGGAAGGAGCATGGCTAACGGCTCAGGAGTCGCCAAGGAGTCGCCATATTTTAATTTGTCGTCATAAGCCATAACAACTGCCTTAACAGAGAAGTATATCAAGTAGTCGTACCTCCTGCTTATCGCTATTACATGTCCGAAGGGACTATTTATCAAGAGAATGTTACTTCATTCTGCCTAAACTAGAGACATTTTGAATTATCCGTATTGAAGAAGTGCGTGAAAATAGACATTCTATTCCCTACAAAACTACTTTCTTCTTCCTCACCCTCCTCCTCTTCTAGCTATCTTGTATTGTATTGCTACTAGATTGCTAATATACACCTCGCTCACGGATCCCTCACCCTCCTACCTCCCTCCTTCATCTCCTCAGCATCATCAGGAGAATCATTACATCAACAGAAGATGTAACATACATCACTGCACGGCTCGCTCACAAAAAAAAACGTATCCTTCTTCCGCACTAACTTCCTTTATGATACCGACAAATTAACATGCATCAGTCTCACAGGATGGTCGCTGCGATACCACGAATAAAAGGTACACTGACACATCATAAAGTAGGGGGTGCAATGGTAAGTACTACTATAAGTAGACTAAATTTGTATGGGTATTTTGGAGTCAAAAACAAGGTGAGTGCTCATTATTTTGCCAATTTTCATCATGAAATTATCAAGAAAAACTCACCTTCTTGGGCTGGCTTCATGGGCATGAGGATGAAATAAGAGAAGCACCAAAAGTTGCCTGGATTCAAGGGCAAGCTGTCGTATGCTAGTAGGTCAAAACTGTGTGAGTTCATTGATTTTTCCCATTTTTTACACAGAAATATCAAAAAATACTCACCTTGTTGCGCCATTTATCCTGATGCAGCTCATATATGATGCAACAATCAACTAAAAAAGACGGAGATATGATGCAACAATCAACTAAAAAAGACGGGCAAAGATGATGTGGGTTGAAATGAATGATGGAAAGGGATGGATTGATTTGGTTTGTTGGGCAACAAACGCACTGCAATAAGACATAATCAAGGCACATTGGGAAAAATGAACAAAAGATTGGAGTGTAGGCATAGAGGAAAACTTAATTTTGAATTTTTGCTTTCAAATATTTTCAGCAAAAATTGGCTGACAAAGAATATGACAAGGTAAATATGACACACATCAACAATATTATTAGATAAATCCTTGAGTTCTGCTGTATCATTAATCATAATCATATTTATTGTTTTTTCTTGAGTGCAACTATTGCTAAGTAATAAAAACAACATAAACAACATTGCACTTATGAATAAGTAGTCAGCTGTATGTGTGAAGCACTTATTCAAATCAGTAACTTATCATTTCTGCATTGCTTCCTCAGAGCAAACTGTTGGTTATTATGTCATCTTGCACTAGGTCTGTGTCTGCTTAGCAAAGCAGATCTCATGTGATGGACATGTCACTTGGCTTCTTAGTTAATTTTTCTCTGGGTCATAACATTTATCATACATTCTGTTCACAATTCTTTTTGTTCAAACAAATGATTCAATGGAATTTTAATGATTTGCCATCATTCATTGAATTTAAAGTGTTGGAGATTTCAGTCTGTCCAAATTACCTTAGTCTTGCTGTTGTCCAGCTTTTGGTGTAATTAGTGTGTTAGCAAACATTGATGTAACATGACATAATTGATTGATTATTTTTTGACAATTTATAGAATTTTACCAACAAGTAGAAGATTCTTGACCATTCTTTCACTCATTGCAAGATTGTATGTATGGGTGCATAGAATGAGCCAATTTCCATGATAACCTATACATGAGATGTTCAGTTGAAGATAGGTCAGAAGAGATTTCAAACAATGGCTCCTTGGTGCTCAACAAAAACTATATGATGTACAAGCTAAAGTAGATCCATTTACAGAATATTGATAAATGAAGTCAAGACCATTTCACTACTAACACACATTTTGGCAATTACAAGTATGCAAGGCTTCCAATGGGACTCATATGCTCTCCAGAGAATGCTCAGGCAATATTGAGAAGTATGCTATCCAGAATTGATAATGCAGCTTTATGCATTAATGATAATGATGCCTTTTCCAAGAATTGGAAACACCATATGGATGTATTAATCACCATGTGAAGACTGCAAGAAAATGGCTTTTCAGTAATCTACTGGAATGTGAAGCTGAATGTGAATGTGCTGCCAAGGAAACTGATGAGCTGGGTTACTGACTAACTCCATATAGAAACCCCGGAAGAAAGATTGATGTCATCCTACAAAAGGACAGAACACCCAATACCGCAGTACTCTGCATGTTCATTGACTGCCTCAACCACTATTGTGACATGTAGCCTAGCTGTGCTCATGTACTAAAACTTCTGGGTCGAAACATGCTCCAGTCAAATGGACCTATGAAATGCAACACCATTTGATAAATTGTACTTGCGTATGGCTGTCAATGCTCTCATTGCCTATCCAAACCATAACAAATGATATTGATATGATATCTATACTATTGCATCTGAAATAGCATATAGTATCAAAGGAATGCCAACAAAAAATTGACCCAATGCAGTCTTGTTTTCAAATTTTGATCCAGCATTTTACTTGCTATATCATTTGAGTGATTGGATTTGTTTTTGTGCTTGTTGTGATGATTATCAAATGATAAGACCAACGCACATTCATAAAATACGATAAGTGGTTCTCACACACAACATGTATTCACCCTTTCTCCTGGCTTAGCTTTGGAAGTTCTATTATATCCCCACACAAGAACAAATACAACCCAAAGCCCAAAGCACGCCCAAGCGCAGCAGTACTGATTCAATTTCAATATCATTCATTATAGTTGTAATTGAGACCATGTCCATTCTGTGTGTACCCATCGTTTCTCTTCAGTGCTGTACCACCAATAAATCATGGAGCTGGTGGTCCACCATACGTGTTATTTCCCTTGTATAACCCTAATAAACCATGATATACCCCAAAAAAACAATAAAAACCCTTGTTTTGCCCTTCACAACTTGAAAAAAATTAACCCTAAATACTCCTACTATCCCATGGGGTTTTCAATATTGGTTTTCCTGGTAATTTTTTTGGTGAAGATTTGTGCATATCTCAATAAAACCTATCACTATCAGTTCCAAAAGTTTCACAAGAATCAGAGGAATTTTTTGGTGGCCATTCTACCAGTGCACCCCCTACATAAAGTCATCTATCCCAAGTAACAACATCACTCTGCTCTTGTCCCGTACCTCGTGACACATCTTTGCCAGTGTTGCTTCAGCACCAATTCCTCTTGCGAGAATGCATCCAAAAATCATGGATACGTGACCATTACATTCCTCACGACGTGGAAGGCGATGGAGCATACTTTGATTGATTTGTGAATCATTCCAAAGTTTTGGGGTTTCAAATGAGAGAGCCAGAGACTCCAAGTTTGGACGGTATGCATGGAATCGTCAATCTATCACTAAGCAAGGAACGACTGAGATGATGGGATTGGTTTGGAACTTGGGCGAGTGGGTGGAGGATTATTTTCTGTATGATAAGGAGGTTGTATTCTTAGAAGACGGCAATGAGGAGGAAACCACTATGCTTATTTATGGGGTTAGTTGTATTTTGTTTTTCTTTCGTTACAACGGGAAGGTTGATCTTTCATCAAAAGGCATATTCACGTCCTCTTCATCTTTTTATTTGATGCATACCATACTCAGGGTGATGTGTTGGGACAAGGGTGGGGCCAATCTCTACGTCATTCAACAGCTGTTATCCTTGCATACAAGATATCCTAATAGAGTTCATTTCTTGATGGGGGACAGCAAACACACATTGCAGCAGTGGCATGGTCTCCAATGGACTATTTTGGATCGAGCACGACAGGTGAGCTTTACTCCCGACTGGATCACTTGCCACCACACATTTTGAAAAACCCTTGAAGCTCCACCCTTATATCCCGTCTTCCAGCGTGCACCCATGCGGTATGATCAACGGCCATATCTTGGGTAATATTCTCAGGATTCACTGGCTTTGTTCCTACCAAACTGATACTATCACCCAAATAAATAACTTTTTCACCCGTCTGATGGCATGCGGAGACAAACTTGAATTCCTCCGCCCAAAATTCCTTCGGACTATTGAACAGGCTACTAGGGTTTGTGCACTGGACACTTCTGCAATCCATGCCACAGCAGTCCACTCTGAGTCCCAATCACAAGTAATTTTCCAACTGCAGTATCATCTGGATGGCCCCCAACCCCGTGACATTCACCACATCTGGAAGCAGACAGCTGATGAGCCACATGGCCTCCTGCCCCAATCACAGATGCAAAATTGCCACAAGGAGCTAGTCTCCATTGATCGCCTCACTATCACTTACAGATTGCCTTTGAACCTGTGAAACAGGTTTTCTGTGCTTGATATAATTGGTAGGGGACAAGATGTCTCTACTTACTTGGCCGAGTAGTTGAGTTCCCTCTCCCCTTTAATTTTTCATCGGCGGTGTGTACATGGCTTTGGCACTCCTCATGTGGTCTCTGAAAAATACATCCCAATTTGTGGCCCCTTATACTCCCACGTTGGAATACAACATTTAGTCTCTCCACCGTCTCTCCTAGTTTTTTTATGTACCCATACCGGGCACATTTTTCTAGTTTAAGAACCCTGGATTTCAGCAGTAATCCATGACATATGTCATCACTACTCTATAGATGGACACATAGTAACCACCCCCGAAATACTGGGGGCAGATCAAAGCGTGTTCTTCTTGGTTTTGCCTGCATGTATCTCACAGCCGCTGTAGAGCCTTTGAGCGAAACAATTAAATGCCATTGTCCGGTTTTTTGTAACATACCAACTGACTTTACTAACTTTTTTTAACTTGCTACAGGCCACCAAACTGTGAATACTACCCCACCAATGTCGTCGGGATCATCGTCACGAGGAAACCATGGCTCATGGCGCGCACAACAAGCGAGTCCGGATATTCATTGCAACACCAACTTACACGCATACTTCACTTAACCTCCTCACCTTGCCCAAAATAACCCCCACTGTTGCTCCCATCACTTCCCAAAAAAATCTCCAGCCAACACAGCAAAAGCGATCATTGATGCCTTCTAGCCAAAGCTCCGTTACAAGAGTCAATGTGCTGCTGTTTGTGATGAAGCCTAACAATTCATTCTCAATTTTGCATTGCTCTACACAGAGCAAAAACTTCTCACTGCTGTGATGAACAACCCAGAAATCCCACCAGAAATCAGTCAGTGGTGAAATCCCTCTCCAACCAATCAAGAGGGTAGCAGAGGACGCGGCGTTTCAAACCCTTGCTGCCAAAGTGGCCGGGGTTGATAAACAACAAGCTCTCAGCGAATCCAAACTTTGAGTCAAGAAACTCAACGATGAGGCCAGATGCGCAGAATTTGTCGAGTCCTTCTGCACTGCACTCGCCAACACCACTGAATCATGCCGTATTGTATCCCTGTGTACCCCTGTGGACCGTCATGGCCTCATGGCTCATCTCATCTCCAACCACTGGATAGACATCCGCCACATAGCCATCTACAAAAAGCAACACTTCATCAACAGTTACATGGAAGTCCACCAGCTCTCTGGTCCCTTAATGTGGTTTCTGGTAACTTCTCTCCTCTGACTTTCACCGCTGCCCCATCCATGACGAACAGTGTACCAGCTGCCACACTGGACACTAAGGGTCCGTCCAACTCTACTGCCCGCCCCCTCAGAATAAACGCTACCCCTGTCCCTGCTCCAGAGCCAATAACTGCCCAACAACAAACCATGAATGTCTCAGTCTCTCCCTCCCTCAATCATCCACCACCACAAGACATCCCGCCTGCAATAGCAGTCACATGCCAACCTAAGCCATGATCAACCTTAGTCATCTCATCTCCCAAACCAAAGCCACCATATCTTTGGAAGAACAGGTTAAGTGGGCCATGAATTTTGTATCTGCCTTTTCAGTGCTTCATGAGCAGCAAGCCATCCAAGCATCCACCACACCCCCTCTGAACATAACCTCGCCAGCACTACATGAATTCGACTAAAACCCACATGAGTTTGACACCAAATTGAATCCCGACAACTGCCGCCTCACTCGCTGAGGCACCATTCCGTGCTAACCCACCCACCCAACAACACACCCTTGATGCCCTTAAAGATCATGACCATGCCATTCATTCAGATATGGATGACATGGAACACAAACTCCCTCCTCTGATAGTTCAGCCAACAACCACAACTATTCCCCCACCCAATAAGGACCATGTTACACCGGGAGATCCTCAACCCCCCATAGCTTGATCACGACAACTTCGACCAATATCTCCTCAGATCTCAGATACGCACTGTTACTCCTTGATAAAATCTTCACTGCTTTCTTCATTCACCTACATGCGGCACTCATCTGCCAGCACAATGATAATACCATTGATAATTCAATCTCAGCTGCCTACTCAACAAGCAGAAACTCGGCTCATGCCGATAAAACAAGTGCCTTTCTTCTGAAAACCCCACCACCCACTTTCCGTGCCCTCAACCTTACTATCAAACAAAGTGAGCATAAAACTTGCTCAAACATTGACAGACATTTCCATATTATGGAACGGCCTCTCAAAGCCCTTAGCGACAAGAACGCAGCTCTCAAATGCTTGCTTAACAAAAAAACCAACCCCACACCCCCAAGTCATTAAACTCCATTGGGGCCAAAGCTTCTGGTACCACACAAATGAATCCAGAGCCCCAGCGGAGGTTGCACCCACACAACTTCATACGCTCGCAAGTCCCCCCAGTCTATTCAACAGAGACCTGGGCTAACCCCACGAGGACCAACGGCCAAACCTCATACACCTGGCACAGAAAGACAAGATAAAACCATCAGTGCTCCAAACTCTGTGCATCCTCCCTTACAGCCCAAATATGGAAGAAACAGCCTCAGCAAAGCTCCAACAAAAACAGGCACAACAAGGACACATCCGAGAAGTGACCAAACCAACAAATTTGGTCTCCAGCTTAATCCGACTGTCTCTGCCACCAAAAATGCAATGGAAATCCTGGCTTCGGCCAATCAAAGCAACCCCCTCCACAACCTTTCCACCAACATTGCTTTTCACAATCTCACCCCTGGCAAGATTGCCCCACCCCTTGCAAACAAAGACTGTCCTGTAGACTCCACAATTTTCTCCAAAGCTGTGGTATGATAGATTAGGAGGAGAGACATCTTCTTCATTTTCTGGCAAAAGAGGAGACGATGACCAAGTGGACAGTGATCGAACATCTGGTATTTGTAGCCGGTAATCTGATTCGATTTGATTGTCTTCATTCTCGACAACAGCATTCTCCAATGGTTCCTCCTTTGGCGTCTCACTGACCAACTTGAGCATTCCACTTGCCCCACGCCCTTCCGCCAATTCCCTCCTCAAACTCTCCTTTCCAAACATCCTTGCCTCCTCCTCCCCTCCCAAAATGTACATCCTCAACTCCATATAATGATCCATCTCCCTCCTAACACAAAACCAGCAATACATGGTAAAAGCCCAACAAAAGAAGGTGGGGACCCAAACCCGTCCCTTCTCCCCAGGCAACACATTGGCCATAATGAAATGATAAAACCCACTTTGCCCTCCACCCCCGGCGCATACACCGGCCACAGAATCAACGCCACCCAAAACAACAATATGACCGTAATCTCAAGAAATATTTGCAATAAGAGTAGGCACCCAGCCCAGCAAGATTGTGATAAGTTGCTCAAGGCGTGCAATGGATAGGATGGGCCCATTCCAAAATGGGGATTTGCAGCGTGCACCAACACGACGAGGACTTTTTCTTCCTGTCCATGTCATGAATGGCTTTGGTGCGCGAAGGTCGCACGATGGATATCTTAAGATAGTGACCTGAGTCTGTCGTCGCAAAAAAATATTAAGCACAAAAATTATAGGTAGTTTCGACAGGTGTCAAAGATTTGATTTTATAAGCTTATTTTGCTACAATTGTGAGGATGGAAGAGCAGTGGAACTGCACTTCCAATCCTCACTATGCAAACAAACTTTGTGTAGATCCTACACAAAATTGGTATGTTTATACCCTTCTCAAGTGTGTTCTCTTGGTTGGGGCTATGGACTTCTTTGTTGGGGAGTCTATGCAGTTGGGAGTAGGGCAGTGGACTCCTGTGTTGGGGAGTCCATGCCTTTTGGATCAGGGGCAGTGGACTCTCTTCCGGGGGAGTCCTGAGAATGATCCTTTTAATTTTTGTACCTAGGGGTGCAAAAAAGGCAGATTCTTGGTCTATGTCACGTGCACCTATGAATGGAGTATGAGGTAAAAATGGAACAAAAAACCTAAGTGTTTTAGGTGAAAAAAGGGTTCTCAGAGAGTAACTATAACGAACTAAAGCGTTCGTTAAAAATTTATAACAAGTAAGTGTTGATTAAAGTGGGAGAGGCTGTGTTTGCCGTTTGAAACTGACATTTTATACAGTTTTAAGTTCGATTGTTAAAAGAAGGTGTAAATCTTTGTGTATTAAATCTTTCTGATTTTGTTCCATGTTGAATCCTGATGGTGCCATTCATATGAACTGATGTGATAGTCCAAGGATCACTTTCATATTTACTTTCACCTTTGCAGAGTATACCATCTTTTCTAAGAAGTACTTGATCACCAGTTTTGTAGTCCCAATCATGACGGGAGCAATTTTCCTGTTCTGTGTTTTGGTCTGTTTGGTGTTGCTTGAATTCTCCAATTTTGTTCCAGTCAGCCAGGAAGGGAATGTCAAACAACATGTCCTGACCAAAAATGGCTGCACCTGGGGAGGCTTTTAGTACTGTGTGGTAAGTTGATGTCATGAACTTATCTATATCGATTGGCTCTACTGAAGGGGCCATGTATATTTCAGCTGTTCGGAGCATAGGTGAAGTCACCTGATGTACTTGTTCTAGAATAGCATTCGCTTTTGGATTCTTGACACTGGTAGGCTTACTCATGATCCCATATGATTCACATAGGGCTTTGAAGTGAGGTTTGAATTTGCCTCCATTGTCATAAACTATGTATTGACAACGTGGATACCTACTAAACCAGGTCTTGTTCACTAAGTTGCTGATCATTGCTGATGACTTATCAAAGTATGCTAACTTAGATTCCTCATGGGTCTTTTTACCCTTCCACCCTTTTGTATCCAGGGGCATAATTGCCTCGGTGATTACCAGCAGTTCAACTATTTCAAACCAACTGGAAGCTGGGTCAATCATAGTCAGGCACATAAAATCAATTATTGTCCCATTTTTACCTTTGATCGTATACGGGCCAATAAGGTCCACACATAGTACTTCCCAAGGGTTTGTGATGGCGAATTTAGTAGGGAGTTTCCCATACTTATGCTTATGCCTCTTGTTGACTTGGCATGCATGACAGTTTTTGACATATTTACGGACGGTATTTTGCATACCTTTCCAGTACATCGCAGCACGAAGGGTTTCTTTGAATCTAGTGTGTCCAGGGTGCTATAGATAGTGGTGGTACCAACTAACTGCACCGTGTTGAAGTTCTTTTTGAATGACCATTTTTTCATCCTTGCATAGGATTTCTGTACTCTCGACCAATTGTGTTGAGTGCTGGTCTTTAAGCGTCTTCAAGCTGGCATCAAGCTTTTGTGCTTCTGCAATCTCTCATATTGTTAACGGGTAGATTACGCCTTCTTCGCTGTGGTTTGTAAACACCAGATTCATTTCCTCTTGGTATGCAGAGGTGTCTATTGCACTCTCTTCTTGCACGGTGTAATGACACAAGCATTTTGTGAACGTCATCCAGTTCTCGTGTTCATTCGACATTGGTCTGATGTCTAAGCAAGAGATGGTGTCGGCAACAGTGTTATGTGTGCCTTTCATGAAAACAGTTTTGGGGCCAAATTCTTTGAGGAGCAATCTCCACCGGTAGACACTGTCAGAGATTAATCCGAGGGCGTCTTGGATTAGATTTTTATGGTCTGTATAGACTTTTAATTGTTGTGCCCACAACATGCCTTTGAACTCTTTTAGTGTTTCCACTATGGCCAGTAGTTCTAGTTCGGTCACGCTGTATTTCTGTTGCGCTGTTGATAGTTTCCTGCTGAAAAAAGCAAGTGGCATATTCCCCTGGGTGATAACTGCGATCCAAGTTGTTTAGTCAAGGCATCAGTGTATATCTCAAATTCCCTTGAATAATCGGGATAGGCTAAGACTACATCCTTGGCAATCGAAGTCTTCATGTCATTGAATGCTTTTTGATGCACCGTGTCTCAGTATCATGGACGTTTCTTAGTCTTATTGGCTCTGGTGACCTTGGTGTGACCACACTCTCCTACTAATGAGGTGAGTGGGGCAAGCACTTTGCTGCGTCTTGCCCAAAGATCTCTATAATACTGGGCCATGCCTAGGAACTTACGGAGGTCTTTGACATTTTTCAGCGGTGAGATCGCGAGAATCACCTGTACCTTTTTTCTGTTGAAGTTTAATCCCTGTTCGTGTGAAGGTATAACCTAGATATTCTGTTTTGATGGCACAGAAAAACAACTTTTGGGCATTGATTTGCACAGTTTGTGAAGGTGGTCTTCCAGGTTTGCCTTTGTGATGCATAACAAATCATCAAGGTAAGCTCGTGCAAACTCTAAGGCTACCATTAGTGCTGAAATTTTTGCTTGAAACATGTCTGGCGAACCTGCGATGCCCATAGGCAATCGGAGGTAAGAATACTTGCCCCATGGGAAAATGAGGGTACATATTTTGGATGAATCAGGGTCCAGTCTAATGGTATAATAACCCATGTTTAAATCTAGGGTTGTAGCCTAGGTAAATCCTTCTAGCTCTTGCAGAACTGTACTGATTTTTGGTAATGGGAACGGCTTTCTAACTAGTCGTTTCTTTACTTCTCTAAAATCAGTGAGAAAGCATACAGTTATGTCGTTCTTTCCAGTGATAAATGATGGTGACGCCCATTCTGACTCGGGCTGAAACTCCTACACTCCCAGCGCACATAATCTATTCAGTTCTTTGATAGTTGTTTCTTTGCAAGATTTGGGTGCTGGGTATGCCCTGCCATGATATGGCTTTATGCCGTCCTTGAGTTCAAGGGACATGGGCTCTGTGTTCCAATCACCTAGTGTTCCGTCAAAAAGTTCCTCAAATTCTGTGAGCAACTCCAGTAATGCGTTTTGGTCTTGGAGATTAAGGTGGGTATGATTGGTGCTAACAATTGATTGGAGGTATGCCTTCTTATAATTGGCATCTAGGATTTGAACTATGCACTGTGTTGCTTCATGCGAACTTTGCAGTTCGTTCGCCATGCCATTGTTGACAGCCCAGGCTTTTTCCATGTTTGATGGGGTCAGACTATTGATGTCTCTCATTGGCAAAATGACTTGGTCAATGGTAATGTCTTTTGTTCGAAAATCTAGAATGATTCCGAGCTCTTCTGTGGTTTGACATCCAAGAATGAGGTCAAACACTGGCTTGGTCATCTTTTTCTTATCGTACTCTACTATGTCTGGAGTCACTAAGTACTCCTTACTGTTCGAATACTAAAAAAACTTTAAGCTGACTTTGCTCCTTCCTTTGGTTAGGAAGCTTCCATTTGACTTGTGCCAAGACTTTGGCACCTGCCTAGTCGAATAGGGAAAGTGTTTCTCCGTTCCCTTTGTATGGAACAGGAGGTCACCATCAGATCCACTATCTAGTAGGATCCTGATGATTGTATTACTGGTACAACGCCCTGTAGAGTGTTTGATGTTCTTACGGGCTGGATTTTCAGTCATCTTATAGCATGCTTTGGCTACTACATTAGTGACCCGTCCTTCTTTACCTGTCAAAGGGGAGTTCACACTATGTTTGGTTTCTTCAGCCCATTGCTGATGTAGAAACGCTCCTGCTCTGCTGCATCAGTCCTAAAGACAGTCTGCAGATGCAACTGGACACACTCCAAAAAGGAGTCCCAAGATGCCAGGTGTTGAGTGGGATGCTTGGTCCCATAGACATCAGTCCAGGGTTCGCATTTGATCTGCTCCCCAACGATGGTGGTCCAAGGACGACGGGCAGTCTCCGACAGTTGAGTGGAGTACTGGAGGAAGATTGCTCAGCCAGTGGACACTATGACCTAACTAGTGTGGATTTTGGCAGCAGTTGCCTTGTTCCATGACTGGAGGATGGGGGAATTTTCATCCGTCCCTTTGTACTTGGCTTTGGCCACAGTGGCCGTAGTCAGTTTTGCCTCGGCCTTTTCATCTGCCTTGCAGGCTTCCTCATAATTCGTGCCTAATCCTCTTTGAGAAATTATTTCCATTGACATCTGGACATGGTTGAGGAACTGTTCAGGGCTTCCGTCATCAAAGACGGTGACAGACAAGGTCATTTTGTTTGAGACCATGATTTTGTTGACCACCTTGGGGGTATCCATGGCAGTGGGAATGTAGAAGATGGGTGGCTTGGACCTCCCTGAGCTCCGTTCACACTCTTGTGGCTTGAGGCCTTCTGGGCTTGATTTGCTTGTCAACATCCTCTTGATTGCCTCTCCAAGGGGTGTATTATAAAAGAAGGCCTCGAAAAAGGTCTTGGGTGCCCTGTGGAGATTAGTTCGAAAAAGATTTTTTAAATTTCTCTTCTTCTCTTTCTATTTCTTGAAAGTCTTGCTTCCAACTATTTTGCGAGAATTCTCGATCACGAAATTAACTCAAATCGTAGGATTTCCTGATCGCCGAAGTTGATCGCTCAAAATGATCGCTTATTTGACCAATCACGGAGAAATTTTTAGAGAGCTCGTCAATTGCGAAACCTGATGAATTCGTCGATCGCAAAGACGATTTTGGAGAGATTGTTAATCGCACACAAAAATGTATCGCTGACAGCAAAACACTAAAAATTGACGCTTACAATCAAAAATTATTTATCATACCTTGTGTTCGAGTGGTCGGATGTCAATGGCTTTGGTGCGCAAAGGTTGCTGGTTATCTTAAGATAGTGACCTGAGTCGGTCGTCGCAAAAAAATATTAAGCACAAAAATTATAGGTAGTTTCGACAGGTGTCAAAAATTTGATTTTATAAGCTTATTTTGCTACAATTGTGAGGATGGAAGAGCAGTGGAACAGCACTTCCAATCCTCACTATGCAAACAAACTTTGTGTAGATCCTACACAAAATTGGTATGTTTATACCATTCTCAAGTGTGTTCTCTTGGTTGGGGCTATGGACTTCTTTGTTGGGGAGTCCATGCAGTTGGGAGTAGGGCAGTGGACTCCTGTGTTGGGGAGTCCATGCCTTTTGGATCAGGGGCAGTGGACTCTCTTCCTGGGGAGTCCTGAGAATGATCCTTTTAATTTTTGTACCTAGGGTGCAAAAAGTGCAGATTCTTGGCCTATGTCATGTCATCATCGGAAGTACTGATGCCCAGTGTGCCCAAGGCATTCATGCTGCTTAGGGCCGCCATACGTGAGGTGTGGGGACTCATTTGTCTCTTGACGGTTGTTGGCTGTAGATGCTGGGGATGTAGTGTCGGAGGATTTCGTAGAGGTCAAGCAGGATGACAAAGATGATGCTGTTGAAGAAGAGGGTGGCCAGCATGTTGTCGGTGTTGATGACTTGGGCGGGGGTCAGTTGGCCTTCCGTGTTGGTGGTCGTGTTGGAGAGGAGGCTGTCGAACCACCCAAAGGTTTATTTTACCAGGACTCAAAGTCGTCGTCGTCATTGTCATCGTCGTCTTGGTATGTGGCGTTGCTCATGGTTTTGTTTGGCATGGTTGTCTTTCTTGTTTTTTCGTGGTGGTGTTCGATGTTTATGGTGCTTCTAGGAGTGATGGAATTCTGGTGTGCCCGCGACAAGGACGAGGGCCAAAAAAGCTGTAAATGTTGTTCTCAAAGTCACTAATGTGGAGCCGCGCTGGATTCATTCAATCATGGGCGCATCACTGGCATCTCATATACACCATACAATACCCCAGCTTTGTTTAACAACTCAAGCGCCAAAAATAGGGTTGGGAGGGGTCGTAACTGTTTGGAAGAGGATTGGCTCATGTCATTGGTTAAACGGCGGATAAATGGAGTTGCAATTCTCGATCGAATGGAAGGAAGGGTCATGAATGACTCTCAAATTTTCATTATTAGGAATCTAGTTGGTCAGAAATTGTTGTACTAGTTCTTACACTCACTTCGGTCTCCATTTGCATTGTATTGACACATACAATACCATATCAATGGCACACACCATAACGGCTTGCATATCTTGACGATAACACACATAACACGGAGTTGCCAAGGAGTCGCCATACATTTTTGGTCCGCCTTCCCCCCTTTGAATTCAATGGATTCCATTGAATTCAATTGGTCATGTTTGCATGCCTAACTTTGGGGAAAGTTGGATACTTTGGGGGGCAGGCATGTGTTTCTGGTCGTGAGGTGGTGTGGAGTTTGCCCACAAGGTATCAGCCCCAAACGCCTGGCCTCCTTAAACCATGTACAACCATTCTGATGCAATTCGGTTGATTCTGGACTAAACATTTCAAACAATTTTTTACGAAAATTTTGTCTACATAGGTACTGGGCAATATTCTCTCTGCTCTCTACCTTACTTCATACATAACACACACAACACAACACAACCATAGTCTGACAATTGAAGTGGCTTGCGGTCCGAGCCCGATGCTTGGCTCAAAACGCAAGATCACACCCACCCAACCTCATCACTCAATGATACCCCAACTAGGGTGACAATGAGTGGTTTGATAATGGTGGCGCAATGAGCAAATGCGTATAAACTTGCCACAAAACTGGGACTCGAAATGATTGTCGCAATGCTTGGTCCTTCCACTGAAGAGTCCTGATGCGGAGCACAAGGCGACGTTGTGCAATGAAACAAAAACGGGGACCCAATGGATTATTTGTTGATCGTGGCTTGTGCAAGTCACGGTGGCAATGGGCGATGATTGAACCTTTCAAAAATTGACTAATCCAGCAGCATAGAAATCAATGAATTGACTTTTTTGTAACTTGAAGTTTGTGAAGAGCATTATTTGACTACCATATTTCTTAAATTATAAGGCAACAAAATGTTAAAAGATACATATGTCTCTGAACTGAAAGTTAGTGCCTGTTACTTGTAAATATTATTGGTATCCACTCCTATTTACAAAATAGCATTTTGTATCGGGAATTGTACTATAGAAAAATCAGTTTTTCCATGTCATTGTTAGTGCATTTCATTTGTGGTCAGTTTTGATGTAAAATGGCATAACTCATGAACCGGAAGGAGTTACGCGGAGCAATACATATTGGCATGATGTAGATGAAACGCTATTGCTTTGTAGTGATTAGTGGCTCTTAAGTATTAGTTAAGTGCGTGAAAATGACATTTCTTTATAACAATTGGAGTCTTGACCTTATAATGTGGTGTCCGTATAATCTAACAAATATGGTAGGTTCTCATTATGTAACCCCCCCCCCCATTATGACTGCACCTTTAGAATCTAGTGTAGATCTCGGTTCATAAGAGCCTGAACATGTAAAAAGATACATTTAAGTTTATCTTATAATCCATGTGAAGTTAGAGATGCTACGACAGGGGTAAAATATAAGTATCCAGCCTATTTACTAACGTACATGTTGGTGCTGTATGTCGCACCAATTTCCTTTCCATTGTGTCTCGATGCACCTCCTATTCCCCATTCTTGTTGTGTGTGAAATGGGGGTGGTGAGTTTTCCGAAAATAACTTGGCAACCAACCGGATTTATAAGGACTAATGCATATTGGCATGTTAGTGTTGAGTAGGAGAGAATCAATCACTAATGGTTTTAGAATGTCCAGGGTCAATTTAATGGGTTAAAAACACAAATGTCATGAAAATTGGGGAAATATATCTTAAAATCCGTGGGCTCTTGTGAATCGAGATCTCCGCTAAGTGAAATTTCTAGTTTAGCTGTACTTTCAGATTTAGCATAGCACTAATTTTTGATAGAAATGGCCCTCACTGATATAGCCATGGAATTCAATGGATTGCAGGGCTCACTGACCATTTCAATTTGCCGTCATAAGCCATAACAACTGCCTTAACAGAAGATAAGTACTCTTACCTCCTGTGTATTGCTATTTCATGTCTGAAGGGACTGTTTATATCAAAAGAATATTACTTTGTTCTGCCTAAACTAGACATTTTGCATTATCCTTATTGAAGAAGTGCATGAAAAGAGACATTCTAGTCCCTACAAGACAACACTCTTCTTCCTCGCCCTCCTCCTCGATCTATCTTGTATGGTATTGTATTGGAGCTGAGGGAATCAGCTGGTTACATGCAAAAATAACTAGATAGTGCTGTGGTGGCAATATATAACTAGATAGTTCTTATGGCAATATTATTAACAGCCTGGCTCAACAAATAATCTGCAGTGCATAAGAACTAAGCCCATGAAATAACTAATCATCGAGGTCATTTAAACCATTGATGACAGTGGCATTCACAGTGGCATGAGCCTTCCTCTGCAGGATCTCTGTTGCTCCCATTAGGTGGCAGTCAACCTTGAAGAAAAAGGTAGGAACTGGGACACCCTGATAGTCCATGAAATCCCCAGTTGGGACAGGCCTGATCTTGACGCCATAGAGAGTTCCCTTGCACTTCCTGGGAAGCTTGATGAGTTGGATGTTGTCATCATTCCCAATAAGTTGGTGTGAATCGTCCATGTTGCGGAACATGGCACAAATCTCTTGGGCAACCTTGCAGAGGACCATGTTCTTGCTGTTGTTCGGGTCCCAGTATGCATTTTGGGTGTCGCTCAAGAACTCCGATCGAAAGTGATTGTGGCTACCAATCCATGCAGGCTTGTCGTGTTGATACAAGAGCCACATTCCATCATCCGAGAGGGTGAGATTGATTTCTTCTGACTTGATGGGTGTACCGGGGAAGATGCCCACCCTGATCGCCCAGTACTGGATGTGCTGGCCGTTGATGAAGCCATTCTCCAGGTACTCACTGGTTTCTGCCTCATCTTTCCCCTTCATGAAGTGATGATTGTCACCCCAGTCATCACCACTGATGCACATTGCATCCATCAACTCCACAACATTGTCACCGGACTTCTTGGGCATAGTCTTCTTTGGAGTGGCACCGGCAGCTGCCTTTTTGAGTGGGGTTGTCTGGGGGGCATCTCAACTTCGTCTTCAATCGCAGACTCTTCTCTGTCCGTTTCTTCTTCTTCTTCTTCCTCGTCAGACTCTGAGTCGTTCGAACCAAGTTCCTCTGCAGCTTTGTCTTCTTCCTGTTAATGTTGAAGGGCTGCGAAGAGGTGAGATCAAGTGCACCTGGCACTCAAAAGTATGGCACAATCAATGACACACCGCGAGCTCCATCACTGATTCTTCCTTGGGCAATAGTTTCGAATTTGTTGCAGATGTGCACAGCAAATGTCTTGTACTTCCTGTGTGGCGACTTCAAGTGGAGTAGCTTGATGTTCTTAAGGCTGAGATCAGTGGGGTTGATTCCTTGGGCGATCAACTCTCTCAGCTTTGCGTCGTCGGTTGTGTCCCCACTTGCCACTGTTGGGTTGTTTCTCGCTCTTCTTCGGAGGCATGATTTATGAGGTCATGTCGACATAAAACGAGTGCACCATTAGCTCTCACACCAGTTGGATACCAAATGAACCACAAGATGCCATCATTGGCATGAATGGATTCACTGCCTCTGTTTTGCATTTATGTGGCTTACATGCTGTTTTTCATGCTCTTGCCCTTTTTTGTTAGAAGAGGACTGTTTCATCTAAAATGGCACACATGCTGTTTACATGCTCTCTCCCCAAGCAAAAAGCAATGAGAGCGTGTAAAATGGCCGTTTAGGGTGGAATTGCGTAAAATAAATAGGAATTCCTCTGTTAAAAGGCATGTTTCATCTAAAATGGCATACATGCGAGCTACATGCTGTTTTACAAGCTCTCGTCCTTTTTCGCTAAAAAATGGACGAGAGCATGTAAAAGGGCATTTAGCCGGCCTTAAAGCTTTTATAGACGAAACATGCTCTGTTAGCATGAAGGGGACAAGAGCATGTAAAATCGGATTATTGCATCGTGATTTATTTGTACACGTTGTACTACCACCTGCAACTTACTGGAATTTACCTGTTTTTTATCACCGGGGGCCAAGTTTGGGGACCGCGAACTGCCGAGTGACGTTCATTTAAACCTCGCACGATTAAAATTTCTCCGAGTGACGTAGGTTAGAAACCGAGTATCACCGTGTCGTATCACCAAGTGCTCGGTGGTACCACCAAGTGCGAGTACTCGGTGATAGCTACCGAGTACTTGGTGATAGCTACCGAGTACTTGGTAGGTAGTTATCACCAAGTACTACATCTACAGCTGTTTGCACGAAAATTGACCTTGTGCAGCCAAGTACAAATACCTTTAAATACTAAGTTATTTTTTTCCTATCTGCCATCAACCTAGATAAATTGCTAACAACCATGGGATCAGCCACCCAAGAATTCATTCGCAGTGGACTTCGTCTATGAACATTCTCAGCAGGACCTAAAAAGCTTCATTGCTTTAGATACACCCATAGGGCATTTTCAGACCTTTAGGTCTTACTGAGAATTGTTTAAAATAATTATTTTCTATTTCCTCCCCCCTCACCGTGAATCGAAAATGATGGCTGCAACTATTACAGTCTCTGAATGAATCTGACAGCAAATGGATACGTGATAAGGGGGAATTAGAAATAGATTGTGTAGAGCGTAATTTCTTTAAGCGATTCCCCCATTTGTTGGGGGCATTCTTTTTCAATTGGTCAAACTTTGTGTGAGGTATTTCGAGGATGGGGGGGATTTGATAACCCTTCGACTGGTGATGTAAGAAGTTGGCCTTTTTTGGCAAGCAAAAACGATTCATTAATCGTGCAAGGTATAAAAAATTAAGACTGCGTACAATTTGTACCACCTCTACATGAGGTCAGAAATGTCTGCAACAAGCTGTACTCAGTGAGGTACGGTGAGGGACACTCAGTCCCTTGTGACCACATATTATAGTACTACCACCTTACTCTGTGGGTAGGTAGGTATCTTGTTGTACATTATATAAATTGAAGATATTGTAAAATAATTTGACACATTGGTGTGGACTACACATCATGTCAAGTATACTTCCAAGTAGGGCACCGACGCTACTTAAGGCCGAAATGAGTCTACACTTCTGTACAATACAAAAAAATTAATACGCAGTTTTGAAGGACTCAATTTACTTTACAACATAGAGACTCTTCTTGCCATTGTCATATTATGATTGTTAAGGAGTTTTCCTTTTGCTTAATGACAGTACTTGCAAAATAGAGGATATATTGAGTACTTTATGATAACCACCAAGTTTGGTGAAGTACTTGTACTTGGTATAACTACCAAGTACTTGGTGATAACCACAGAGTACTTGGTATCACCACCAAGTACTTGGAATAGCCACCTAGTACTTGGAATAACCACCAAGTATTTGATGATAACCACTGAGTACTTGGTGATAACCATTAAGTCTTAGTCTTGGTAATTACAACGAAGTACTTGGCAAGTTTCACCAAGTACTTGGTGTCACTTGGTCACTGAAGGATGTCACTATTTGTCGAAGCAAACCATATAGAAAGATCTGCTTGCTGCGGTGCAATATCTGAGTGACTTCCAGGTGTCCAAATTGGGAATTCTGTCAAGTGCTGCCACCTCTTGCCCTTTGTTTCCCATCATAATAAAAACCAGATATGCACAAACAAGTAGCCCAGTAGTACTAGATGTGGTGTGACTCACAGAGTACCTGACATTCACCACATAGTACTTGGTGATAACCACCGAGTACTAAGTGATGACCACCGAGTACTTGGTGATGACCACCGAGTACCTGGTGATAACCTAAGGGTACTTGATGAAAACCACAGAGTACTTGGTATAAAGATCGAGTTTTTGATGATGACCACTGAGTACTAGGCGTGATAACCATTAAATCTTGGTGATTACAACCAAGTACATGGCAAGTTTTGCCAAGTACTTGGTGTCACTTGGTGGTACAACACCAAGTGACACTGAAGGATGGCTTATTTGTCCAAGAAAACCTTATAGAAAGATCTGCTTGCTGCAGTACAATATCGTGGTGACCTCCAGTGTGTCCAAAAACTGGCCAGTCTGGGATGTGCTGCCACCTCTTGGTATTTGTTCATCATCACTATAAAACCAGACAAGAACAAACAATCAGCCCAGTAGTACTTGATGTGATGTGACTCACAGAGTACCGGATATTCACCACAAAGTACTTGGTGATAACTACCAAGTACTGTACTTAGCGATAGCACCGGGTACTTGGTGATAACCTCCGAGTACTTGGTGATGACCACAGAGCATTCGGTGAAAACAATACTTGGTGATAACTACCGAGTACTTCATGACAACCACCAAGTTTGGTGATAACAACCAAGTACTTGGTATATCCTCCAAGTACATGGTATAACCACCCAGTATTTGGTATAACCACCAAGTACTTGGTATTACCACCAAGCACTTGGTACAACCACCAAGTACTTGGTATAACCACCAAGTATTTCATGGTATTCGGTGAGTACTTGGTGATAACCATTAAGTCTTTGTTTTGGTGATTACAACCAAGTACTCGGCAAGTTTCACCAAGTACTCAGTGTCACTTGGTCACTGAAGGATGTCACTATTTGTCCAAGCAAACCATATAGAAAGATCTGCTTGCTGCGATGAAATATCTGAGTGACTTCCAGTGTGTCCAAAAATTGAGAATTCTGGCAAGTGCTGCACCTATTACTATTTGTTCGCCATCATTATAAAAACCAGATATGCACAAACAAGTAGCCCAGTAGTACTAGATGTGGTGTGACTCACAGAGTACCTGATATTCATCACCAAGTACTAAGTGATAACAACTGAGTACTTGGTGATAACCACCGAGTACTTGGTGATAACCACGATGTACCTGGTGATACCACAGAGTACCTGGTGATAACCACAGAGTACTTGGTATAACCACCAAGTATTTTTTTGATTATGACCACTGAGTACTAGGTGATAACCATTAAATCTTGGTGATTACAACCAAGTACTTGGCAAGTTTTGCCAAGTGCTTGGTGTCACTTGGTGGTACAACACCAAGTGACACTGAAGGATGGCTTTTTTGTCCAAGCAATACTTATAGAAAGATCTGCTTGCTGTGGTACAATATCTGTGTGATTTTCAGTGTGGCTGCCACCTCTTGCCATTAGTTTGCCATCAAGACATGCGCAAACAAGTAGCCCGGTAGTACTTGATGTAGTCTGACTCACAGAGTACCTGATATTCACCACAAAGTACTTGGTGATAATTACGAAGGACCATACTTAGTGATAACACTGAGTACTTGGTGATAACCACCGAGTACTTGGTGATAACCACCGAGTACTTGGTGATTACCACAGAGTACTTGGTGGTTACCACAGAGTACTTGGTGATAAGTACCGAGTACTTCATGATAACCACCAAGTTTGGTTCTAACAACCAAGTACTTGGTATAACCACCAAGTATTTGATGATAACCACTGAGTACTTGGTGATAACCATTAAGTCTTTATCTTGGTGATTACAATGAAGTACTTGGCAAGTTTCACCAAGTACTTGGTGTCACTTGGTCACTGAAGGATTCCACTATTTGTCCAAGCAAACCGTATAAAAATGTCTGCTTGCTGCAATGCAATATCTGAGTGACTTCCAGTGTATCCAAAAATTGGGAATTCTGGCAAGTGCTGCTTCCTGTTGCCATTTGTTTGCCATCATTATAATAACCAGAAAGGCACAAACAAGTAGCCCAGTAGTACTTGATGTGGTGTGACTCACAGAGTATGTGATATTTACCACCAAGTACTTGGTGATAACCACCAAGTACTAAGTGATAACCACTGAGTACTTGGCAATAACCACCATTTATTTGGTGATAACCACCAAGTGCCTGGTGATAACCACAGATTACTTGGTAAAAACCACAGAGTACTTTGTGATAATCACAGAACACTTGGTGATAACCACAGAGTACTTGGTGATAACCACCGATTATTTGATGATAACCATTTAAGTATCTGGAGATAACCACAGAGTACTTGGTGATAACTACAGAACACATGGTCATAACCACCAAGTACTTGGTATAACCACCGAGTACTTGTTGATAGCCTTGGTGATTTCAACCAAGTGCTTGGCCAGTTTCCCCTAGGTTTTAGTGTCACTTGGTGGTGTGCTGGCTCCTACCATAGACCAGAATGTTTCATTGAATCAACAAGTTACACAGAGTGTTACATACGTTATGACACCTAGTACTTGGTGTGTCATACTGTGTACATGGTATTGACCACAGAGTGCTCAGTGTGATACACCAAATACTTGGTCGTTAACACCATGCACTAGGTGTGAAAACCAAGTATTACCGAGCGACTCAACACACAAACAAAAATTGCTACCAAGTGACAACGAGGTGACTGCATCAAACGGCACTGAATGCCTATTGTTCTACAGTTTTACATTAAATGACAAAATGCCTTAAACATCAAACCATGTCTCTTTAACACTGTCAAGAGGGTAACAATTTGGTGAAGTCATCTCATGTGTTCCGTTTTTGTAGGTACTAGTGGCACCGAGCGGTTAAGTAGAAGTTTGTATGATCTTGTATCATGTGGGAATATGGTCATTGTATCGCCATTTCCATTCATTGACATAATTATGCCAATAAATGGTGGATTCTGACCATTTCAAGTTTCAAATATTGCTGATAGATGCATTGTTTGCATGTATGTGTAATTAAAATTCTGTACTACAAATAATCAATGAACTACAACATAAGCAAGGACGCTTCTTCTGGTGCATATCGTAACCCTTTTCCCAGCTTGACACAAGAGTTATTGATGTCATTTCTCTTCTTCTCCCTAGTACCAGGTCTTTACCCAACTGTTTCATTAGTGTCTTGACTAGCTGTGTACCAGGTTTTGTAGTGCTTGATTAGGTAATGACAGCTGTCCCCATCAATTGCATAGTAGCTGTATGGCAAATACTGCCATTGCCATTTACATGTGATGACTTCAATAGTAGACCGATTTCAACCATATACAGCAAGTCAATCTATTTAGTAATATTACACAGTTTCTTAATGATGTATTGCGATTTGACAGAGATTTGGGGGTATTCCGAGAGAACCAATGTTTCAATTTGATTCGAAACATACATTGCAAAAACAGGGGACTGAAGAGGAGCATTGGATGTTCGGTCGTCATATACTGGTAGTGTATTATGGTCCAATCAGGCTCTGTCGTCAACTTCTTGTAGGGTTTGATGTTGGAATCTCAATCCTGCCACTGCATTATAGTGTATTGTTGTATCTTGGTGGGGTTAATTGTTTTATAATATGTCACAATGTCCAGCCTTTTTCGATTGCGATTAGTTCAAGCAAATTCAAAACCAAGACTTATCCACCATCATCAGGGGAATAGGTGGTGGATTGTTGAATAGGGTGGCCCGGCGGTGTTGCTGTGAGGTGCCGCAACCATCATTCGTTTGTGTCGATGGGAAATATGCTGCGCCGCCACTGAATCGAAATCGATCAGTGAAAGTAGGTGGTGCAGACGAAGTGACAGACTGTTGATCATCGTGTGTTCGAGGCGTAGGATAATCCGATGGGGTCTGATCTTGAATTTCTTTGCTGGTTGGGGTGTTGGACCATCGTGGATTTTGCCATAAAGGCTGCCGCTGTAAGACGGTGCAATTTGAGCTTTGGCGGATCCAGACATTGGATGCTGTGGCGACGCCGGATGAAATAAACGACTTGCGGGCACCACCGTCCAGCATGCCTGCCTGACGATTGTTGAAAGGGGTGTTGAAAGGACTCCTGCGCTGTTTGGTCCCTAGATATGTCTTGTGTGGGAGGAGCATCGGCATGTAAACTGACATTGCGTTGGAGATCGGAAGGCCGAAATTGTGATTATCGTGGTCCTCCCCCCACCAAAAAGAATTAAAATCCTTGCCGACTTGATCACCTCTCTCTACAGCGCCACACCAAGTCGTGTCACCGAGTGATACCAAGTATGACCTAGTATACCAAGTATCACCTAGTGACACCAAGTACTTGGTTTGTCGCACCGAATACTCGGTTATATTCACCGAGTACTTGGTGTGTCACACCAACTACTCGGTGGTTAAAACCAAGTACGTGGTGTTGACTACCGAGTATCACCGAGTGACTTTGTTGGCAAACATGACAATCACCAAGTGATACCGAGTGATGTCACAATTAACCCGAGACAAGCACAGAAATCTCCGAGTGACGTGATAGAATCACCGAGTGACTCCACGTCAGACCAAAATTCGAGAATTCCGGTAAGTTGCTGCCAGCCAGCATGTTAGGCTCAGTTCATTTTGTCGCTCGTCACTTATGCACCAAACACCTCCCCTGACTGGCAGCCATGTCAACAAAACGAGCCGGTGCAACCACGCCAACCTCAGCCGACTTCTACTACGAGAGGACAGCGACTACGAAGACGAGTACAATGTAGATGGGGACGTTGGCAATGATGACAAGGAAGACGGTGTAGAGGATGGATGCACGTACGAGGGAGATGAAGATTAGTTTGGCTCGCTGTGCATAGCTGTAATTATAATTGGAATTACAAACAAATCTATGTAGCTGATTTAGCATTATTAATGCTTATTTTAGCTCTAAGAGCTAACTAGAAGTGATTTCCCGGAACTCCATCGTACAATACACCTCGCTCACCGCTCCCTCACTCTCCTAGACCTCACTCTCCTCCACCTCACGCCTCTATCTCCGCATCATCAGGAGAATCATCACATCAACAGAACAGATGTAACATACATCACCGTACGGCTCGCTCGCAAAACCAACCCCTTGTACATCTTCCGCACTAAAACTTCCTTCACGATACCAACGAATTAACATGCATCGGTCTCGCAGGATGTTTGCTGCGATACGACGAATAAAAGGCACACTGACACATCATAAAGTCGTCCACCCCAAGCAACAACATCACTCTGCCCTTGTCGCATACCTCGCGACGCATCTTTGCCAGTGTCGCTTCAGCACCGATTCCTCCTGCAAGAACTCATCCAAAAATCATCGATACGTGACCATTACATTCCTCACCGACGTGGAAGGCGATGGAGCATACTTTGATCGATTTGTGAATCATTCCAAAGTTTTGGGGTTTCGAACGAGAGAGCCTCAGTTTGGACGGTATGCACGGAATCGTCGATCCATCGCTAAGCAAGGAGCGACTGAGATGATGGGATTGGATTGGAATTTGGGCGAGTGGGCGGAGGATTATTTTCCGTATGATAAGGAGGTTGTATTCTTAGAAGCCGGCGATGAGGAGGAAACCTCTATGCTTGTTTATGGGGTTAGTTGTATTTTGTTTTTCTTTCGTTACAACGGGAAATTTGATCTTACAAAAAAGGCATATTCACGCCTTCTTCTTTTTCTTCTTCTCATTTGATACGTACCGTACTCAGGGTGATGTTTGGGACAAGGGTGGGGCCGATCTCTACGTCATTCGACAGTTGTTATCATTGCATGCAAGATATCCTAATAGAGTTCATTTCTTGATGGGGAACAGAGACATTAATAAGTTGAGAATTGCAGATGAGTTGGGAGTGTGGAGAAATGGAAGTGGAGACAGCAGAAACTGTGGTAGTCACGTGAACGGTTCGGCCTTAGAACCACTTCCCTTTCACGGTGGCGTGTATTGGCTCCGTGGCACGAATTTACCCGGTGATCCATTGCGGGTGGTTGAAAATGAGAAAGGCGGTATTGCTTCTTCAGAGTCTAGTATTTTTTCGCAAAATAGAGCGAAAAGATTGAAATGGATGTTAGAAAATACTATGGGCAGTATCGATGCATTCGAGCTTCGAAGGCTGGAGTTGGAAAGGGAGCGGACTGCAATCACGAACGCTTCTTCTGCGTTTCCTTCTCGCCACTCAAGAAGGTCTGACAAGGGTGATCCTCTTCACGATGATTGTGAAACAAACTCAACGTCGACGATGCATGTTACGGATGACGAAGTAGCCGAATCATACATTCGTTCTTGTGATCCCAATCATGGCCTCATGAGCCAATACCTCACTCGAGCCAAATTAATTGTGAGATTTGGTCCAGCTCTTTTCATGCACGGAGCTCTTCCATTTGTACCAGATGAAAATGAAGTGCATTTCCCAACCCCATGGCTAAATGCTGGATTTAATTCTTTCTCGGTTTGGATCCAAGAGCTGAATAGATTTGCTTCCGACCAGATTTCATCTTGGAAAGAGTACGCACATGACTTCAAAATCAACAATCAGTTTCAACGGAAAGGCGTATGGGCAAGTGAAGGAGGTTACTCCAATGACACTACTGGTGGTAGGATGTTTGGAAAATTACTTCAGTATGGAATGAACACATTGCCCGATAGATCAAAAAATCCATCGGTTGTATATAGCAGTTGGATGAAAGACGGCATGCCACTAGAAGAGTTGGAGCATCCTTGTTGGTATGAGTTCTTTCGAATGCAGGGATTGGAAGTCATTGCGAACGGACACCAGCCAGTAGGTGATATGCCCTGGCCAATTCAGATCAGTTCAAGTGATGGATCACTCGTGAAGTTTTGGATACTACCGTGTGATACAAGCTTCTCTGGAGATACAAGCTGGGCAAACATCAAAGACAAGTGTTGCGATGAAAGAGACAATGTAGGTCGCGGGTCAGGTCCAAATGGTCGCGGTGATGTGGCATTTTGGTGAGACGCCAATTAATCATTTTCTTTTGGATTCCGTTTTGATGTTAACTCAAGCTTCGCCATTCCCTTTTTGAACACGGATGAAGCGAAACTTTGATAAAGATATGCTCAAAAACAAGCACTGCAATATCAATTTCCGTGCATGGCTGTCTCAGTGACGGGTCATGTTATGACTCAAAAATTCCAACAAAAGCGACAACACATGATTATTCGTCTTGTGGTCAACAATATGCTACAGAACCATTGCAGTTTATTGACAAGAGATCTGGTGATATGAAGAAAGGCGTCTTTTGGTCAAAAATACAAGTAGGGGGCCGCTATTTAGTCTCTTATGGCGAGGGTTTCGACGTTTGGAACGCGCTTATTGTTAGACACGAATGACTTATCACTATGATTATTGCGCCACGAAAATTGGGGGACATAAATTCTAATTTCTTGGTTGGCATAATGAGATCTGACGAAGCCTTGCAACAGCTTTTATTACTTCAGAACCAGTGCGCAATGAGTTTTCAAGTTTCACATTTTGATGCAATCTCTACATCTACCAGTTCCAGCGGGCCTTTTCCATTGGTTGGGCGAAAACTTGTCATGCCTCTTTTGCTGTTGGCATGTAGCATATGTCTTTAATTGGAGGTTTTCAATGGTGATGTTGCATGATTTCCACTGGACACTTTGTGACACACAATTGACGCATTTACCAATGCCTACTTTCTTTTTCCATTGAGATGCGGTAAAACCATCCTGAGTCTTCACATGGCCGCATTCAAAGCATTGCTTAACCGGTAGGTTTAGGGATGCATTATGGGGTGAGATTGGGTATCTACATGTTCCAGCTTTGGGAACCCGGGGTGTCGTTGACATACCGACTGCAATACGACGACCTGACTCCAGTCGTGTCTCCGTTCTCTCGGGAATGGGTTCCATTTTCCGGACTTGCTCATTGGTGCTTCTTCTTTCGTCGTCTTGTGTTGAGTGTTCTGTTATTTCACTGATGTTATCAATTTCTTCCTGGGCTGATTTATCACCCATGGTACGTCCATTATCATGTGACCCGGATAGGTTGCGTTCATTCGTGAACGGAAAAAATCTCTTAGATTGATTGTCCGTGCCGTGCTGGTATATCGCTGGTTGTGTGTTTGGTGCACGGACACGTCCGTGATCATCACTGGATGAGATCGCTATCGTAGGGGGGAGAACGCTAGTAGCGAAAGTGGGCCCCTTAAGCAAATTGACCAGTTCCATTTTCATCTTTGTCAGGTCGTTCTCTGATAGCTCGGGGTTTATGGCTTTGATGCGAACGTGGGCATGTGCTGCTTTCTCTTCATCTCTCGTGAATCCATGGATACCCATGCTATAATAGTACCAAAGTCTCAAACAACAATGCACTTGTTTCGTGACGTTCCAATAAACTTAGATGTGTGAGGATTCAAGTGAGTCATATGCGTCACTGCCATGAAGAATTTTGTGCTCGCCTGAATTTTGTTCGAGGCGTAGAATTTCATAACCTTCTATAAAACTCTTTTCTACACCGACTCCCATCAGTAAACAATCAGCCTTCCGTGCTATACCTACCTCATCATTTATGTTGGATGCTCTATCGAACCACTCGTAACCTCTCTTTGCGTCCCTTTCGATGCCACCCTCGCCGGTCAGATACAGTTCTCCAAGATCCACCATACATTTTGGGTCACCGCTGCTTGCTCTACTCATAATGAGAGCACCTGTTTCTGCCTTGGTATTAGTACTAAGCTCGCACGATGTCATTTCGATTGCATCATCTTTTTGCAATCTTCTCAAAAGCAAAACGCCTGCTCTGTGTTCTCTCTCTTGTTGTGTTTTCCAATTTTTACCACTCTTGGCCCACGATCCGACATATTTGTCCTCCACTTGGCCACTAGATATCAACTTTTCAATGAGTTGTTTGATGTTTTCTGAGGGATAGAATTTCGTCGGCTTATTCGCGATTGCAGAACTTTCGTTCGTGGTATCGCCAATGCACTTGAGGTGCGTTTCTAACTCGATGCGATCAGATATATGTTCATCGTCTGCGATTACTGGGTCTAGTGGCAGTTTCTTGGAACGGTGACACAGAAGAAAAGGCACGATTTCGTTGACATTCATGGTTGCATATTATATGACAGTGCGCCCTTATGCCTAACATATCTGAAAGGGTACGTCCTGACATTCTGAAAATTTCACACAACGAGAACTTTTTGCTTCAAGAAAATGTTATTTTTTACGTCTTCTACTTTTTAAGCAGACTTCGGTTGCATCCTACCTATCGCCAGTTTCAATAAACTAGCTTTCCAGTACATCTAAACCCAACAGTCTACTGAAGTCTAGGTATGCACAGTCATGACATCTTGTGCCCATCATATCCTTGAGTTCAAATATCCCTAAGCATACTTCGCATTTTTCTGATGTCGTCTCTGAGATAGAAGCAGAGTTCAAGTAAAACTTGTTTGAATTTTGGTTTGTTGAAATGGTAGTTGCAGCCGATGGTGATTCATTTTCACTTAGCAACTTTTTCTGCCTAGTGCTTTCACAATGAATGCCATCATCGCTGCCGTCACCGCCATCTTGCTTGACCTGTGGCGTTGATGTACTTCCTGGGCGTGTATCATGTTGAGGTGGCAAGCAGTGATCAGAGTCGTCATCATACTTGTACCCCCAAATTACAAGGTCATCGGGTTTCTCGATAACTCTTCCAAGCCACTTTGTTGCCCTCTTTTTATCACACTTGAATCCTTGAAGACCTTCCCTGTAACAAAAACCTAGTGTGTACGCCGCAAAGTCTGTTTCGACACCCAAAAGACAGTCAGATGTTGTAGCATTCAGGCAAATCTCATCACGGAAAAGCCATCTCAACCACTTACCTCTCCCGATGCCTCTGCCCTCAGTTGCAGTTTCCACAAGCAATTTGTGTCCCTCCTCTCTGTTCTTCTCTACTCCCAGACCACGGATTAAACAGTGGCCGACGTATGCTTTTGCTTCGTCGTTACCTTCCGCGGCTTGCTTCACCAATCCATATCCTCTCGGTTCGTCTTTGTCTATGCCCCGTCGTTCGCCAAATAGGTACCAACGCCCTAGAGTTGTCATACTTGTTAAGTCTCCTATCTTTGCATTCACAATTGTTTCAGAAAGCTTTTTATCTGCCTTGATGTCGACACCCATACAGTCACGATCGCATCTTTCTATGTCCCGTAGCGTTGATTCTATTGCTTTTGAGAAAGTCAGCCTACTTCCCAATTCCCTCCCCGTCATTGGAGATATAAGTACAGGTTTTTCGTCATAAATGTATTTCTTGATGCATTCTTCATGGTAAATGAAACCGTCTTCGGCAAGCACAGGATGTGCAAAGGGAAGTTTTTGGCAAACGGGGCATATAAAGTTGACATCTATTGATTGTTTATCCATGTTGCGTTCATTTATGTTATGTTATGTGGTTCTTAAAATGGAAAATTAGAGGTCGTGACATGTATTACAGGATTTGACTGCTATGATCTGGTGATGAATGCTTTGTTGTTGATGAAAGGTTCTGACTGAAAATTATGCTATGTTGTAGAAGGTTGTAGATGGAATATGAGGACTGAAAATTTCACGTCGTGGTTTGTCCGAATCCGGTCCCTGGTGGAATTGTATTTAGGACTTAAGGGAAATTTGTCAAAAAATAGAAATCCTACTAATAAAATACTGTTAAAATAATTGTGCACTTTAAGCAAAAGAATTCAAAGAACTAATATGCATTAACATTAATTAGTACGATGTGTTTAATCATCATATTCCACCTGGAACAGAGGCTCCCCATGTTGAATGGCAAGCTGGGAAATGGTGGCAATGGCAGAGAAAACTCTGCCATGCATGCCAAGGTCATGGCGGAACACGTCGCTCAACATTTTCCACTGTTTAAACCGTCTATTGACAGTCTCATGCATCCTTCTCGCAATGCCCATCAGCCTTTGCCTCTCATCTGGAACAGCAATTGATGAAGGGCACTTCACCTTCAATGGAGTCTCTCCCTCATAACCATCGTCCGCCTCAACCCGTTCAAAAACCTCTAGCCAAGTCATCAAGCCAGAGCGGAAGATCTCAAGATCATTCCACTCACCCGGCAAAAAAGGCCCGTTGATCCAACAAATGTCTCCAGTCTTAATGTGTATTGCAATTTCGTACCTTAAACCAGACGAGTTTGTTTTGTTGGTGAAGAAACGGCGCCCATGGAAATATACCTCAAAATCCGTGCCATCAACTCTCAGCATACAATCATTGTATGTGTCTCCAATAAACCTGTTCTCAAGTATAATCTAAAAGATAAATTAGCATCAGATACCACTGAACAACAATTTTAAACATAATGTTAACACGTTGCACTTACCACATGCGGCTCAAGATCAGACATCGCAAAAACAAGGGGTTGGCCATACTTGCGAAATGTTTTTGGGTCCACTTTGTGGCCAGGTTCTCCAACAGTAGCAGTGGCTGGTGATTCGGTAGGATAACACTTCAGCCAGTAGAGGGTCCACAACAAGTGGACTACCTCTACCTCAGCCGGGAGCAAGTCAAGGGCATCCATCATCTTCCAAAGGATGACGACAAGATGAGCACTGCAGCCAAAAAAATCTCGAAAAAGATGATTTTCGGCCTCATCGGGGGGCAAACGGCCATGCCCGAACGGTTCTGAATCAGCCTGGCGATGCCGTAAACATACAAAGTGTTGAGGGTGGCACCATTCTTCTGCTTGGACGACGATTCAAGGGCAGGGTGATTACCATCATTATTGTGGAGGGTTGGGGGAGGAGGAGGAGGAGGAGCATGGTGCATTTTGTTGTGGCCAGTGGTTGGTTGGTTTGTAGGCCAAGGGACAAGATCGACGATGAAGTTGATGTGGCCGCTTGGACGAAGTGTGGAAAAATAATTCTTGGTCATGTTCTCATGAGGTCTGTTAGTTCGTGGATTGTGCATGGAGGGCTCGGGTGGGCGAGCGTGGAGGCAACATGTGAACTATAACATTATACAATACGACAGTATGTGGGCGGGCGGAACAATGATGTCACAAGATGTACCAACGGTAACCAAAGGTATATTTTCAAAGATCAGTACATTTCGGTACCGATCTTTGAAAATGTACCAATTTGGAAAAAAGTACTGATGCATAGCAATGGTACATTTTGAAAGATCGGTACATTATACGGCAGGAATTAATACGATTTCTACAGGAAAACTAAAATCAGTACATTTTGAACGATCCGTACCAAGATGTACCGATCTTTCATCATGTACTGATCTTTGAAAATGTACTTTTCAATTAATCGGTGCATTTTGAAAGATCGGTACATTTTGGTACCAATCAAGAAAGGGCCTAACTCAATGATTCAATCATGCCATGTTTTACGGGTTCGAGGGTGCGCGCCCACTTCTTTGACATCTGTACAGTACATCGATCAATCCTTCTGTCTCTAGAGAGAGAGAGTGAGAGAGAGAGAGTGAGTGAGAGAGAGAGAGAGAGAGAGAGAGAGAGAGCGAGAGAGAGAGAGAGAGAGAGAGAGAGAGAGAGAGAGACAGAGAGAGAGAGAGAGAGTGGTTTGCAACTGCTCATAATCCACAATGATCTTGGCATCAACACTGCCGAAATCAGCAAAGTGGGGTAAACCAGACAACTGGTTTGAGATATTTGTGGTCACTTATGGTCACTTTCTGCAAATGGTCACCGGATTTACCAGTTTTTAAGTTACAAATTGCCACCAAAATACTTTCCCGTTACAATAAATTTCATTATTCTACCGCTATCCCCAGAGAGTCCAAAAACCACAGCAGTTTGCATATAGTCATCACAACAAGCGCGTTATGTATATAACATTGATCCAAACATAACACCGTCGAGAACATAACACATCCAGATGAAATGGCCAGTTAGCTCCACAAGATAATGTCCTCAAAAACATCACACTTGCATCTTATCTTACCATCACTTTGATCACGGTGGTTATATATATAACAACGTCGCGTACATAACCATATAGACATCACCATCTGCGGCGTTATGTACATAACATTGATCCAAACATAACACCGTCGAGAACATAACACATCCAGATGAAATGGCCAGTTAGCTCCACAAGATAATGTCCTCAAAAATCACACTTGCACCTTATCCTACCATAACTTTGATCACGGTGGTTATATATATACCAACCTGCGTACATAACCATATAGTCATCACAATCTGCGTTATGTATATAACATAGATCCAAACATAACAACGTCGAGAACATGACACATCCAGATGAAATGGCGGTTAGCTCCACAAGATAATTTCCTCAAAAACATCACACTTGCACCTTATCTTACCATCACTAACCTGAATCAGCGGTGATATATATAACAACGTCAGTACATAACCTGTTTGCCCTGCCAACAAAGAGTTATCCATAGAACACCATGGCAAAATTATGTATGATGAAGGGCAGGGTCAGTGCGTAAATTTCCAATTAAATAGTTGCAATTAAGAAATGGCAGTACTCACCAATCAGGTGATTCATGGGCCTGATTCTTTTTGCCTGCACAAGAACTCAATAAATCAATTCTGCAATTACTTACCTTTGCTTGTTAAGATGTCTTCAATGTCTGAAATACACGATCATGCGGTTATGTATATAACATCGTCACAAACATAACCTGATTGGTCGGCAAAAGAGACACTCTCTTATCCATTCCTCACCAAGGCGACACAAAGTTATATATATAACAAATGTATAAACTTACCTCTCCTTCCAAAAATATAATACTCTGAAAACTCTGGGTGTTATCATTTTCCCTGAGTCCTTCTCTCTTCTTTGGAGCCCATTCATCATAATCGCAGGGTATTTTGGAAGCCACCTCGCTCACAATACTTTATGCAAATCCAAAATATCGACACCATACTTCCTGCGCGTCAAAAACATCGACACCATACTTCTTGTGCAATCCAAAATAGCGACACCACGATGCAGTGACTTCAAAAATATTGACACCATTTTTCCGTGCAATCCAAAACTTTGACACAATAATTTCTTTGCAAATCAAAAAATTGACATCATACTGCCTGCAATCCGAATCGAACATCTGGCGCAATCCCAAAACTAGAAGTAAGGATTCTTATGATTAGAAACAATTGGTAAACAAATAATAAAAATAACGATAAAAATAGTGCAACTTTCCTCTGTTTTCTCTTACCTCTGTAGGCTGCACACATCATGCCCGACACGAAATTATGCAGATAACAATTTTATATCATGGGCCTGCGCTGTCCAAAAACATGACAAGAAATTCCCATGCGTGATCCCAAACTATCAATACAATACTTCATGCAAATCCAAAAACATGGACACCAAACTTCCTGCGCCGTCAAAAACATCGACACCATACTTCCTGTGCAATCCAAAAGCGACACCAAGTGACATCAAAAATATTGACACCATACGTTCTGTGCAATCAAAAATATCGGCAAAGTACTTCCTTTGCAAATCAAAGAATATTGACATCATACTGCCTGCAATCAAAAACAAACATCTGGTGCCATACCAATGTTGAGCATCTGGCGCGATCCCAAAATATTGAATCCATCTTCCTTGGGTTTGGGTGCTCACCTGTTCTTGCTTTCACATAAGAAAGACATAAACGTACCTGTATGGGATCATTTCACATGTGGCCCACCAAACAGATTGGCAGAAAAAGCGATTTGTTGGTAAATACATAATAATGTCATGAACATGTGCTGTTATATACATAACAATGTCAAATACATACCTTTTCTTTCAATCAATCATGGTTATGTACATAACATATTGATGTACATATCGATTTTTCGCAAGCGAAGGAGTGTTGCAGTTATGTTAGTAAAATAATCGGCGTTTCATACATAAACAATTCATATACATAACCGAGTCATATATATAACAAATCGATTTTGCACAAACAAAGTAGCGTGACAGTGCAGTTGCGTAATAAAGTTTACGCGATTGCGTAAAGCGACTTCCCCAATGTGACAACTCCATATTGGGAGTCATTCAGGCCCATCTTGATCAGCGTCGTTCGATTCGTTCGGTGCGACCACTGCTGACATGTAAAGACATTTATGCTGCTGCGCGTGAAACAAACAGTCTCGGCAAGCAAATTTCACGATCTACTCTACCAAAAGGCGTCCCTTCAAGATGCGATCATGGTGGTATTGCATATCATCATTATCCGATGATACAACAATCATTTTGCTCATTGTCTTCATTGTCGGTCATTCTCGGGCTGATATTTGCATGGTGTTGGAAAGCAGTTCTGGAGCAGCCTGCAAGCGTGGGTGTGGTATTGGATCGTATTAAGGTGGTACCTTACCATACAAAAATTAGCGATGTGGCACAAATTAGTTAGCAACCAGCGGATATTTAAAATGTGCGTACTAGCGGGCATTTTGTTTATCTAAACCTTCATTCCCTGATATGTGTAGACCCGTATAGTATGATATTTTTAGTATTCATCTACTTATATGAATAATCATACCCCATGATTATGTATATAAGAATTTGAGCGCTACAGTTTGGTTGTTACGCAACAGTCAAGAAATGTCTGATTAAATGATATACAGACATTAATAAAAAAGCGGACCAACATTAGCTTATATGCAGACATGTTGACATGTCATACTTTGATATACAGCCATTAAGATAAAATAATACTATCAAATTTATCGATTCATTTAAAAATTGTAAGTTTCCTAAAACTTCGATATACTGTAGATATAGCAATTTCAATTTATATAACCCGTTTTAATGTATACGGACATTAATACAAAATACTGGTGCATTTTAAGACTCGAAATGTTTAAAATCTTCTTTGTGTTCTCCAAGCGTTCATAAAATATATTATATAGGCCGTTTTTGGTGACCATTTGCGAAAGTGACCATAATCGACCATAAATATAAAATACCAGACAACTCCAAGCTCCGAGAGCTCATTGCTTCAGGCCAGTGCAACTATCGCGACCACAGCAAACAGGCCATTGAGACACTCCACAAGCGTCATTGGCCCCACAAGAACTTGACAACCTTCCGCGACTTGTCCGCAAGAAACTCCGTGACATCGAGACGGCGCTGTTTTGTCTGGAGCTAGATGTGAGTCTTGTGTGCTTTGTGATTCTCATTTGAAATTCACAAATCACTAATCTTCTTCTTTTGGCAGACAAAGACAAAGACGACGAGGAGGACGAAGAATACGAGCCTGATGACGAGGAGGGCCGAAGAGTCTGGCCAAGAAGACATCGGCGTTGAAGAGGACGAAGTGGCTGACCTGGAGCGTGACGCTACCACCAACATGCCACCAAAGAACAAGACCGTCTCCCCGAAATCATCCGGCCCTTCCAAAAGAAGCCCATTGAGGGCGTAACTGAAAGCATGACAAAGATGTCAGTTGATTCGCCTGTCAGTGCAGTCAAAACCCCACCATCTGTCTGTTTTGACTTTCGCTTTCCTATCGCCAAGTACACCGTCATGGATCAGACGACCACCAAGATCTATGTGGAGTTGGTAGGGTGCCAGCTCCTGAGGACTACCTCAAGCACGCAAAGGTCTTGCCTGGCGGGAGGAAGTTTTCTGTCCTCATCAGTGCCCCATGTATGATGTACGAGGAAGGCTTTATGAAGGCATGGATGGGTCTTGAATGGAATCCAAACAGCGCCATTGCTGTTGCCTTCAATGCCCAAGTTGTCCAGCCTGTCCGTCAGATGTTTCCTGGCAACTCTGACTCCATCGACGGCAATCCAATGATAATTGACTTGGATGAACAGTGTGTTGAGGGAAACACTCAACTCCTCAATGGGGACTGGAGAGTCAGGCGCACTCCTAGGGTTGAGGGGCAAAGGCAGTTCCTCCGAGGATGGACCTTCTCCATTGAAGCAGTGAAGAGGAACCTCAGGAAGGTTGGCAGGGCTGAAAGGGTTGCCTTTGGCTATGGAGACAGTGATGGTGGCACTTCTGAGGACGAGGAGAATGATCTGAAAATGGGAGCATAATTATTTTGTTTTAGAATGGTTCCTTATTAGAATGTAAACAATGCTATCTAAAGATTATAATGCATTTTTTGGTATGATTGTTTCCATTAGTACTAAGGTATAACTTTTCGGTAAGTCCTTACCACACCTCCTGCACAGCCCCCAGAAGAATCATGTAGAAGTCGCTTGACAGGGTGAGAAACACTTCAAGCTTGCTTGCGCTTTCACGTTGTTCTTTGCGTTGGTCCTTCTAAAGTTATGTCAGATTGCTCCTAACTCAAGCTTTAATTCGCCCAATGCCATTGCCATTATATTCTCAAGCCCTTCAGCGGTCTGCCTGCTGGTCCTTGCTGATCTTGATTCCTTTTCAAATAATCGCACCTTACTTTGAAACTCATCTTCTATCGACTTACCCCTTGCACTTGTTTGCGGATACCTTTTTTCTGGCGCTATCATATTTGGCGGTTTGTCGATTTCTATGGATCTGTCGTTGTCGCCATGGAGTTTGAGTAGACTAGGTGAATATCCGGTACTGTCATTTTCGTCCTTGGTCATGTGTAGCCTCGCAACTAGATAGCTTGCATAGAATCCCCATTTAATGTCCTCCGGTGTCGAGTCATCAGCAGTTTGGGTTGCGATAGTTATCGCCTCCTTGAGTGCAACTTGGTCAATGGCACAGCTCCTTTTGTTCACATAAAGCGTTTTGTAATCTTCCTTAGCTGAAATAGAGAAGATCTGGAGTGAAATCACATCAAGCTCCTCGCAGTAGCGCAAAACGATGTCCGCCAGAAGATTTATCTTCCAAAATAGCTTCGATGTTCTGTGACACTCAGGACCAGAAGAATATTGCAGGTCTTTAACGCTGACACTTTCATCATTGTCCTCAGACTTTCTAGCATTATTCTGCATCCTATGTCTTTCAGCTTTCCATGCTACAGACGGTACTTCGTGGTAACAGTAACGCTGGAACTCATACATAGAAATGAAGCCATCGTTGTCAATATCAAATTTTTCGGCAATGGCATCAAGGTCTTCTTTTCGCCAAGTGCGGTTACCTTTCGACAATTTCCTCAGACCTGCAGTGAAGGTCTCTTTCGGAATTCTGACGTTAGAGATTTCGTCCCCGTCGTTAATTGAACTGCTGGTAAGAAGGCCAAATATTCGGTTCGATGAATAGCCACTCTCTTTTGCCTCGGTGAGTAAACTATTTAGAATATCTTCCGCCGACTGAACATCGGGATTGATAGCTTCAATACTTCCTTTTCGAGACAACTCCTCTACTGTCTTGGTGATGATTTCTCGAATTTGGTGACTTTGGGCTAGTGATGAGGTTCTCCTTCTGCGCTCGCTTCTTTCTTTGGACTCGAGAACTGGCACGAGTTTGCTTTTATCCACATCTGCAACGGACGAAGCTTTCCGATTGCCTTCAATCACTGAGAGGCCTTGGAATGAAGAGCGATTAGCAAACCGAGAGTTTGGACGATTCGTCATGTTCAATATGAGTATTCGATGACGTACAACAGGTCAGAATAATGAGTCAATCGCACTACGATACAAACTTTTACCAGCGCTTCAGACAACAATTGAAAATGACACCAACTCAGACAACACAACGAATCTAGAAAATATGAGGAAGTTATAAAAAACTTTCGAAACTTTAGTTTAACCTAGAGAACTAGTTACAGATGCAACTGAATAAACAAGCGAAGAGTACCACTTTATGATTGAATGCTCGTGTATTGCTTTTTGACATGTGACCTTGCATCACAGAAACAGCAACGCTATGACTGGAAACCTCGAACACTCAGGAGCATATATCCACGTGGCAGCGGATTCTACATTGTAGACCATACGCTTACCATAAATATCATGTCTATTTTACGTCTGTAGAGTTTTAGAATATTGTGTCGACGCCACATCTCGGAGGAAAAAGCCAAGCGATTAAATCAAGGAAAACTAGATAGTTTATGTCCACCAATGGTGATCACGTGAAATTTCAGAAATAAGTCGAGGTGAGTGCAACACCATTCCTGTAGCATTTGGAAATCAGATTTCGCTGATTTGCAAATGATTCAAGTTGCTTTCCATTTCGCAGGGTTCCCTTCTTCTTCTTCTTCTTCTTCTAGGGTGGTTCTATACCGCTGGATTGCTTCTTGCCGGAATGACAATGGTTTGAAGACCTCAACGAAGTTCTCAATTACGCCTTTGCTTTGAGTTGAGCGAAGTAAGAGTGGCTATTTGAGTCCAAGGAACAGAATGACGACAACGTCTCAAGGCATCATAAGCAATACAAGACTTACTTGTAAATATATTTTGGTATTGGTCCGGGATCAAATATATCCTCGTTATCGGTGCTCCCTGAAACTGGCTTTTCTTCAATGGGCCCGTACAGGCAACGTCCACATCTGAGTTTGATAGGTGACGTAAACCTGATTTTGCCCCGTTGCCATTAAAAACACTTTTGACCTTTCCATACTTCAATGCTAATTGAATTTTTTGTGTCTCCTTCTTGTGCCATTGCTTTACTTGCCTCCACTTGAAAAATTCATTAGTTGTCATGTTTTGAGCCGTTATATACAGATGAAAACAAAGAAAGATTCCCAATATAACAGATACGACAGTCATGAGCAGCAGAACACACATAATCTGAGGATATTCTTTGCAAAAATAACGAAGTACCGCGATGTAATCAATCTTGAGGTCAGTATCATTATCAGCATTTAGAAATGTCGGATCGAGTAACTTCTTATCAACCGCATCCCCGTGCAATACTGCAGCCATAGCCCACGATCCATAAACACTATGCGGAGGGCAAAAGTTTAGTACTTTTTTGAGTCTTCTTTAAAAAATCTCAACATTTCAAGCTCTCTTACCACATTAAAAAATGCACCATCAGGAACAGCAAAAACCATCTATAATTCTGCTCTCCAATTGCTGTTGGTGGTTGAAAACGCATCAACTTGACATGAAGATTCATTTCAACAACTGAATTAGAACGGTGAAAAAATGGTTCGTACCTTGATTCAGCCATCCACAGAAATGGTCAAACCTCGGGACTGCGACAAGCAAAAAGAAGTTTGAGATAGCGCATAGGTATGAGATCCCAATATTGTAAGTAACTTGTATTGTGTATTAACGTCGCAAGAACAACTCACCATGCGCCTTCGTGTATCTATCAAACTTGCTCCGAGCCACTTTCCGAATTTGAAGCGTCGGACATATTCGATTCGTGTACAGCAAATTGTCATATTCATAGTGATCAAATAATGGTATAGTCCTTGCAGTCACATTACCGGGGCTCTTACTAGATGCATAACGCCAGCTTGTCATGCACAGCGCGAACACGAGATACCCGGCATTTTTGTGATGGCTGTGAATGTGATTCGAATTGTCAATGGCCTTGTATCCATACGTGAAAATGATGCTCCAGCTTCCTAAAACGATCACTAGATAAACGATTTGGAGGCCGCCCTGCTTGAGGAGGAAGGAAGGAATTGACCGGGTGCAGAATCTCGCAATATTGGATGTTCTGGGGTCGGCGATTATGCAGGCGTAGGTCAGTGAGACGAAAATTAGCGAAAATGTAATAAATTGAATAGCACCACTGCTTAGCATGATGATGATGAGATATTTGCGTTGAATTTTGTTACCCGCGTACTTCTTTCAATCTCCAAGCTTGATTTCTGCCATTGCAATTGACGTGCAACGCCATGCCGCCATTCCTGCGATCCGCGGATGTTGACCCATCTGAATCGTCCTCTGTGGTGATGACAGGGTCCTCCAAAAGGAACTGTATTGTACGGGAAAAGATGAAAATAACAAAATTTCTATGAATCCTACGACGAAAATTCCACGAATTCCCAGTCTGACGTAAAAAAATAATAATATTTATAACAAATCCAATGCGAAGAAGTTGAGTCTGTGTGACGGCATGTGGACGAATCTCGGAAGATTCTGATGCATTTTGACGTACATAGAAATCAAGATTTTCTTAAAAATCTTAGTTTATCACTGAGCAGGTTTCTCCTTCTTCTCCTTTGTCTTAAGACCTTTTTTTCACTATTGGATTTTATAAGTGAATGCATATACACACTGCTGGAAATACCCGTAAAAGCCTAAGTTTTTAGTTTTATACTCATGGGTATTCTTTAACTGTTGATATGTGATTACCTCTAAAATTATATCTAAAAGCAATTTGTAGCATGGCCAAAAATTGTGCTATTGAGCAGCTGTAAAGGAAACGGCATAATTCACGTGACAGGGATCACCAAAAAGTATTTTCATGGCGCTAAACGCATCACCCAAAATTTTATGTTTAACGGAAGTGTCTTACTTACATCTTGAACCAAAACCTCGATTGTATCGACGAAGGGCTCGCTTGAACACTAAAAAGTCGTGCCCGTGCGCGCGCAGCAGCGAAGCGGCGCGGCGCGCACGCGCACTGGCGGCCACTGTCATATCCTCTTTTTAACGAAACAAGGCGAATTCCTTTTTGTGGGCTCTCACTGCTGCTAAAAAATTTGCAGCGGCTGCTTGTAATATTTAAATTACTGAATATCACGATTTTTTCTTGAAAACATCATAGTTTATCGAGATTTCTTCAAAATCTTAGTTGCATTGGAAACTGAGACCTTTTCTCCTTCTCCTCCTTCTCCTCTCCTCCTCCTTCTCCTCCTTCTCCTCCTTCTCCTCCTTCTCCTCCTTCTCCTCCCTCCTCCTTCTCCTCCTTCTCCTCCTTCTCCTCCTTCTCCTCCTTCTCCTCCTTCTCCTCCTTCTCCTCCCTTCTCCTCCTTCTCCTCCTTCTCCTCCTCCCCCTCCTCCTCCTCCTCCTCCTCCTCCTCCCCTCCTCCTCCTCCTCCTCCTCCTCCTCCTCCCTCCTCCTCCTCCTCCTCCTCCTCCTCCTCCTCTCCTCCTTCTCCTCCTTCTCCTTCTCCTTCTCCTTCTCCTTCTCCTCCTTCTCCTTCTCTCTCTCCTTCTCCTTCTCCTTCTCCTTCTCCTTCTCCTTCCCTTCTCCTTCTTTCTTCTTCTTTTTCTTTTCTTCAGTAAGACAGTTTTGACTTTTTGACAAAAACAGGTGCCTTCACAGTGATTCAAGATAACTTACCTGTAAAAACTAATTTCTCATCAAGTTTTGACCTATGTTCACCTATAAATTATATCTTATTCCAAAAATGGGTGCAGTTGTTGGAGCAGCGTGTGCACTTATAAAATTATATCTTATTCAAAAATGGGTGATGGCATGCGCGCGCATACACCCATTTTCTACTGAGCCTAGACAAGCCACTTTATTTTTAAACCTAGGACTTCATCTGTTGATACAAATTGCATTCTGTCTTGGCAACAAAAATCTTGTCTCGGCTGCTCGTAACTATCATCTGAGATTTGTTTTCTTCTTCAGTGTTATGAGACACTTTTTCACTATTGAATATGAGGATAGCTATTTGGAGCATCTTCTAAGTTGTACTTAATACGGTGGGTCATACTGACTCATGTAGACAAAAGTATACAAGACACTTTATATCCTAGAAGAGAACACGACTCTCAGTTGCAATAACGTTGTGACAGATGCTGCACGCCTTGTTGGCAGTAAGCTACAAGGTTTGGATCTTGGTCCCGGATGTAGTGTGATGATGTATCGAGTACTTTGTTGCACTGTGTGAAGTTAGGGTGAGGACACGCAGTCAGCTATTAGGGCCTACCGTGCGTTCTGATTTTTTGGGCTTAATGTGCTGTATGGACTTTTAGGGCCTACTGCACAGTGGGTTTAGGGGATGGGATAAAATATTTTACGTGCTGTTGTGGGCGGCGATGGTACTGAATACAGTGCCGCATTTTGTGTGGACACCGTATTGAGTACAACTTGGAAGATGCTCCAAATAGCTGACCCCTTTAATCATACACAAATTGCTCGAGTTTACCTGTAAGGGGGCAGCTATATGGAACTCCATAACTTTGTCAGATGAAACAACCTACTTTTGTCGGATGAGGCAATTTTTCAGTTAGGTGACAGCTTGGTGTTCAACTAACACCATTCTCAAGAAAAGGTATCTACTAGATATAAAAGCAAATTCAAATTTTAATTCAAAAACATATTTTGTAAGACAAAGTCACCAAAGAAGTCTTAGAGAAAATAATTCACATGCTTACACTGGTAATCCAGATGTTGTAAGAGGATACCATGTTGTTGCAAATGGACAAAAAGGGAATGAAACCCTGAACCATAGGTTCTGTAATGGAGATCTATACCACAGACCCTTTGCATTGCTGACAGAGATAGAGCTTTTTAAATATTTAAATAAAAAATGTTGATTCGTAAGTTGAGTTTAAAGTGATCTCCGGTCCAATTGGAAATACAATGGGATAATCATATATTCACCTCTGTATTTGAACATACCCCTGATCTGTTTTGTCAGATGAAACACCTAACTAATTTGGTTCCGTCTGACAAAGTCATGGGGTTCCACATAACTGCCCCCTATTCTCAAGTTTGAAATGCAAGGGTTGTCACGATCGTTTTATGTGTGCTTACCCATAAAAATATATCTAAATCTCCCTTTGAATCTGTTTAGGTAATAGCATTCTTTTCAGCAGTGGTCAATGGTACTTCTTAACTGTACAACGTTGTGCTACCTTCAATCTACGTCAAAAAATATATCTGTTACCCCCAAGAGGTCTATGTCAGATTTTGAAATCTTCCTCCCAAGAGGTTTTGGTAAAATTTGCACTCTGCTGTTAGGAGTGCATTCTGATCTCATGTTGTGCACAGGTTCACTTGGGATACACAATTGAACCAACACGTATTCAAGAAATTCAAGCAATACTGAAGTGAACTTGATTGGAAAGTGCCTCCTTGCATGCAACGGCCATTGCGGTCATTTTAGGAACAAAGCAACCGCTATAAAAAGCCTTCAGAATACTCATTAGCCCAGATAGTTACAATATTGCCTTAGAGTGAACTAAAAAATACACTCATTTATTTGGCATAGACTTATCATATATATTGCTGAATTGCAGTTAAAAAACAAAATGACCTGCATTTGTGTATGCCTGTCACAAAGAGCATGGGCCTGCACCAAGGTCAACATGAAACGACCACAAGTCTAGCAAGGAAAATGCTATCAGTTGCTCTGTTGCCAAGATTCTTGCGATTGTATAATTCACCCAAACAGTATAACTGACTTCTGCTGTATTCTAACTGGGAAATGCATTTCTTTGGATTCTTTCAAATTTTGAGATTGAATAGAAAGAAAGGTTGCCTTTTCATGTGTGCAAACCTATATAACAGTTCCTTTTGACAGTGAACTATTTCCGTTAGAAAAATGATAATTACCTACTTTTCTAATAGTGAACTACTTCACTGTTAGAACAATACTAATTCCTAAGCGTTCAATGTCTAGTACAACTTTTTGAAATTATTAGATCTGCCAAGCTTTCACCTGTAAAATTGACGTAAATGAGGCTTGAGAATTCTTTGATACTAATGATGCCAAGCCCAAATTACCTCAGGGGGGCAAATAAGTTTTATTGGACTTCTACGCAGTCACCTAGGAATCAAACAGCTGATGGTGAAATAGTCCACTATTAGGATTTAAGTCAGGGAAAACTAGTACTAGTAATAGTGAACTATTCCACTGTTAGAAAAGGAACTGGGATATAATAGTATATGATACCCAAAAAATGGTCTACAGTAAAGTATAACTTAATTGTTATTGTGTATTATTTCAAATTAGCCACAAAAAGATTTAGGAAAACATCTTTGTCAGACAGAACACAAATCTAGCCCTATCATATGAAAGCAATGCCAAAACAAAAACAATCCCACAAATGACATTTCTGTCAACAAACTATTGTCCACTCTCTAGTGGCACAATTAACCTATATTCACAGTGTAAGGCAACACAATGCCTGAATGGCAATGCTACACATACCAGTCCAGTGTAAAGTAAACGGAGGCAATAGGTCATGATGCGTTTTAAAGCAGACCACCAATGTAATCCCATAATATTATGTCATCGCATAAGTATTCTGATGACACAATAAGCCCATAAATATTTAATCACCCAATTATCATCATCCGTGTATTTTGTTCTGCTCAGAAGTGATTAAATATTTCACTCTCTGAGCAAGAACTTGGACACCAACATGTCCTCACCCACAGTCAAAGAAGCCACTGTCAGGGAAGCAGTACCATCCACTATTGCCCTCCTTCCCCTGGAAAAAATCAGGGGACAGACCACCAACTCCTCTGTCAACCATCTCAAGCAGTAAGTGGCCAAAATTGCAGCTGTGGTCTGAACAACCAAATGGTGTGGCCGACATGGACATCTTGTGCTAATGCTCTCTGACGTGGAGTACCAACATCAAAGCACCTCCTATCATTCCCAAGGCCCTG